>JARFJB010002004.1:152500-192500 GCA_036346205.1 Vesta saturnalis | reverse complement strand
TTCGCGCAGGCGCATACACACCCGTACATATACCCACACACACGCTCACAATCACACACACTAACACACATATACACACCCATAACGCACACACAATTACGCACACACGCACGCACGCAAACAATCAATCTAACTCTCGCGACGAACGCACGGACATGCGTGCGTTGGTACACCTCGCCCACGCCTGCACACACGCCTATACATTCATATGCACACGCACATAGGCACACATACGTACCACACGCATACACACACATATGGGCACCCTCACACCCACACGCCCACGCCAACCCTAAGACACCCACACAAAACCAAACAACCCACTCCCACACGCCTACACACGCCCATACACTCACACACGCCCATATACATCCACACACGTACACACACACACACACACACACACACACACGCCCTCACACACCCACATACTCACCACACCCACACCCCCCACACACCCCCATACTTACACAAACAGATACACACGTTTGCCCCCTTTACCTACACGCCTACGCCCACACAAACCCACACCCTCTCCCATACACCTCCACACACCCACATACGTAGAGACAGCCACACACACCGACACACACTCTCACACATCCTCACACGCACACACGCTCATACACCCCCTTACTCATACCACAGACACGCACGCAGAAACACGAACCCACACACGGAGGAACATACGCGCGCAATCAGTCAATCAATCTTTATCGTACGAACGCACGATGTACCTGCGTTCGTACATCACGCTCACGGCTACACAAACGCTACACACTCACACGAGCACGCACACAAGCACACCCATACACACGCACATACACTCCCCCACACCTACACGCCTACGCCAACGCAAAGCTCCCACACAAAGTCACACATACCCACACTCACACACGACCACACACGCACTCACGGTCACACACACCGGCACACACGCCACACACACCTACAAATGCACCCATCTACATGCTCACACCCACATAAACACATACATACACTTACACACACTCAGACACACGTTTACCCCACGTACCCACATAATCGCACACACCAACACCCATTCACCTCACACACACACACACACAGACACACACACACACACACACACACGCAGATACGCACCTACACATTTTTGCAATCAGTCAATCGCGCACTCGCGTACCAACTGACGAACGCCCACACAACCACACCGACTCACTCACACTCACATGCACATAGGCACACCCATACACACACCAACACACACGCACTCTCACACTCGCACACCTATACACGCACACCCACACACGCTCACCACACACACACACACACACACACACACACACACACACACACACACACACACACACACACACACACACAGACACCATGCACGCACACTCACTGACGCACCCACCTAACGTATGCACTCATGCTCACACTCACGCACGCACTAATACATGCATTCAGCGAGCACGCTTTTAAGCACGCACTCATGCACACACTCACTCACGCACTCATGCACCCACGCATGCACGCACTCGCTCACACACGCACCCGCAAATGCATTCATGCCTGCACTCACGCCCACCCACACACACACACACACACACACACACACACACACACCTACACATCCACGGACCCACACACACCCTCGCCTACACGTAGACGGACACACACACCCTCACACACACGCACACAAGACACACACGTGCATATACCCAATGCACACCCACCCACAAACACACACACTGTCTTACTCTCAAACACTCACATACCCTCACACATTGAACCCGCCACACCCACGTACTCCTGTACGCACCGAAGCACACATACTCACACTATCACTCATACACATACCAACACACATACACACCTACACATATACCAATTCACACACCCACGCTCACCCACACACACACACACACACACACACACACACACACACACCACCCACCCACACACACCCACACGCACATACACACACACACAGTGACCCATTTGCACAACCACACACCCCGCCCACACACACCTACACACACACCCACACACGCGCCTGTATACACATACTCACACACAGACGCCCACATCACAAACACACATGCACCCACACACACACACACACACACACACATTCACACACACACACACACACACACACACACACACACACCATTCCTACACACGCACACAGACCCTCACGCACCCTGACACACACGTGCATATACCCTCCCCGTCCCTAACGCACACCCATCCACAAAGACACACACACACATCCACTTAATCTCAAGCACTAGCATGCTCACACACATACAACCCGCCACACCCATACTCTCCTGCACGCACCGAAACACACCCTCACATACACATACACACACGCACGCTCACACCCACACACATACTCACACTATCACACACACAAACACACACCAACATTCTTACACACGCACACACACCTACACATATACCCATTCACACACCTACACTCACCCACACACACCCACATACAACCACCCCACACACCCACACAAACACAACCACATACCCCTCTCACACGCATCCACACACACGCACCCACAAACACATACTCACACACAGAGGCCCACGTCCAGCCACACACACCCTACATACACCGACGCACACACACATCACACACACACGCACGCGCGTGATCAGTCAATCACGCACTCACGTACGTACGCACCCCCACACACCCACGCCTACACACACACGTCTACACTTACACGCACATATGCACACAGACACACCCATTCACATGCACGCACCCACACACCTACATTTATGTATCCGGGCATCCGCACATGGACACACTCACACATACACACACACACACACACACACACACACACACACATACGGACACACACAGGCACAGACACACACACGCGCGCGCGCACACACACATACGGACACACACACGCACACACATTCACATACCTACACACACACACTCACACTCACTGACACATCCAACTAACGCACGAATTCAGCGTGCACGCTCTAACGCACGCACTAGCGGACGCGCGCTCGCTTTGTAACGGGACCTTTCGGGCAGAGGCAACAGTGGAAAAGAAAGGGCTAAACTCAGATAAACGGAAGCACTGGATGCGTGGGCATAATTGGCATTATGGGCCTGAGAGGGCGAAGTAGTGAATAATTTGCCCGAAGAAAGAGAAAGGACGTCACGAGATTTTAAGTAGATTTGCCCCCAAAACTCGGTACGGGGCAGTACTAATTTGGAGGGAGACCTCACTAACAATGGAGCTGCCAGGAAGCGCAGTTATATGATAACACTCACGAAGAAGGATTAGGAGAAGTAAAATGCGGTAATCAACTTATAGAACTAAATTTATTTTCTCTAATATAAACCAAACTCCTCCTGGGAGAGATAAAGGTAACCCCTTTAAGATTAGTTAACTTAACTTAACGTTTTAAGTAAACTTCTTTCGGTATATAAAATACTTACCTTTTTTGGGATTTTTTAATGGTGTACTTTAAATTATACAATCTAAACATTTCGATAACACTTACAGTTATCTTCGTCAGTAGTAATGTTTGTTAAAAATTGTTAAAGATGTAGTAAACAATTTTGTCAAATTTGAAAAATTAAAACATAAACATAAGCCTGCTATTAGTATAACAGTTTGTGAAACATAAAGCCAACTATAAAATTTTTTTAGTAAAGAATAACTAGGTCATAAAATTAAATATTATTAAACTGCCTCAAAGATGACAAACCAGAACACTCTCTACGACGAAAGCTAACAATGAAATTTGCCAGCCAAAAAACACATTTCACAAAATTTAATCGAGTTATGATGTAAGTGTAAAGTTGTGAAAAACTTCAATTTTAAAATGATAGAAGCATTCACAAATCCAAACATTACATCAAATAAAATAACCCAGTCTAACAAAGAGATATCTTTATCAATAATTGGAAGTGTTATTAACAATGAAAGGCACAATGCAGAACGTTCTTTGTAATTTTTAATTTTAATTTAATTTCAACTACTTATGTTAAATTATAGTGCTGTGGTAATTTAACATATAATTGGTAAAGCATTTGCTTCAGATATTAATAATGTTATTACACCTTCTAGGCGTAACCTTAAAGAAAAACCAGTTCTTAATGTTGGTACTGCTTTTCTTCCTTTCATAGCTAATGTTACAAATAGAATTGAAAAAATCCTAATCAAACATGGCATTAGGACTATTTTTAAACCTACAAGAAAAATTAAAGAACATTTAAGATCACCTAAAGATGTGTCAAACCCTTTATCATCTTCCGGAGTGTATAAGTTATCTTGTTCATGTGGAAAAGTATACATCGGGACCACAAAACGTAGCTTTGATACAAGACGCAAAGAACATATGAGATTTTGTAGATTGGGTCAACCAGAGAGGTCTGCTGTGGCTGACCATGCCCTGAATAATCTAAATCATGACATTCAATTTGACAATATGAAAATATTGTCAAGACAAACCATTATTATGTTCGTTTGCAACGTGAAGCTATTGAAATATATAAACACCCGAATAATTTTAATAGACAAGAAGAAAATCTCCGTTTAAATAGGTTTTGGCATCTTATAATTAAAAAGAGCATAATGATACGCCTTGATTTTAATTTGTTTTAACTTTTGGTATGTCTAGGTTTTTGCTGTTTTTCCTAGACCTTGAAGCAAATGCTTTACCAATTATATGTTAAATTACCACAGCACTATAATTTAACATAAGTAGTTGAAATTAAATTAAAATTAAAATTACAAAGAACGTTCTGCATTGTGCTTTTCATTGTTAATAACACTTCCAATTATTGATAAAGATATCTCTTTGTTAGATTTAACTGGGTTATTTTATTTGATGTAATGTTTGGAGTTGTGAATGCTTCTATCATTTTAAAATTGAAGTTTTTCACAACTTTACACTTACATCATAACTCGATTAAATTTTGTTAAATGTGTTTTTTGGCTGGCAAATTTCATTGTTAGCTTTCATCGTAGAGAGTGTTCTGGTTTGTCATCTTTGAGGCAGTTTAATAATATTTAATTTTATGACCTAGTTATTCTTTACTAAAAAAATTTTATAGTTGGCTTTATGTTTCCCAAACTGTTATACTAATAGGAGGCTTATGTTTATGTTTTAATTTTTCAAATTTGACAAAATTGTTTACTACATCTTTAACAATTTTTAACAGACATTACTACTGACGAAGATAACTGTAAGTGTTATCGACACGTTTAGATTGTATAATTTAAAGTACACCATTAAAAAATCCCAAAAAAGATAAGTATTTTATTATGAGTGTTAATGGTGAAAGTTTACATTTTCATTCTTTCGGTATATGTACACTTAACGAAATCTAAACCCCAAAATCCTACCTGATTATTCCTTTTCTTCCTTTTCACAAAATTAAACAAAAAAATACGTATATTTGTACAATTTATTCCCCTACTACCACAATTATGCTCATCCTAACACCTAAGAAATAAGTAGAGTTAATAGAGATTTACGAATTATAAGAACACTCGTTGCAGTACCTTGAGTTATCCACGTGTTTATAAATCCAGTTGAAACTGTAGTAAAAGCCTCAGTGTATATTACAAAACGTAGAAATTTCGACCTTTACAAATTTAAGTCTACGATGAGAATCCAGTGAAACTGTATTACAAATTAAATTTATAGAAAGCACTTTACACTATAACACATGTCATCGAGACATTATTATATCTTTTCGAGGCCGGATGTAGAAGAAAATGTTCTTAATAGGACCCCACCTGTCTAGATTCGGTTGAATTAATTGCGCTGTTGGTACGTCTTACTTAAATACGGGAATTAAGAAAAGGTTTATATTATTTAAAGAACCGCTCGAAACATAGGAAAAGTTGAAGCTATGGCGAAAAAGGTTATAATTAAAGGTAATAAATGCATCACGAAGTTTATTTAAGAATTGAACTTGAATTCACAACGATGTCTAAGTTAAAGAGACGAGGTCCACGAAGTAGAGGAGACGGTTAAAAAAATTATCAGAACTCGATTTAACACGTTACAACGTACTCACGCACTCATGCACGCACTCACGCACACCCACACCTACTCCCGCATACACAGGTACGCACACACACACACACACACACACACACACACACACACACACACACAGACACCCACACGCACAACCACACACCCACATACGCACACACACGCACCCACACACACCCACTCCTACACATGCACCCCCTCCCCCCTCACACACACACACATAGACACACACATACATACACACGTAAAACCACCAACAAACACACCCACTCACCCATACACTCACATACACACACGCACACACGCGCACACTCACACACGCACACCCACACGAACCCTAACTCACACACCAACACACAAGAACCCATACACACTGACGCATGCACCTTACGCACGCAATCACGCACGCGATCGCGTACCCACGTACTAACGCATGAACTCACGCTCACACTCATCACGCACTCACGCACACACTTAAGTACGCACGAATTCACGCACGATCTCACGCACGCACACACCCACGCACGTCCACACACACGCACTCACGCTCGCAGTCACCTACGTACTTCAAGAAATGGTACAATTTTGTATAACCTCGATAGCAGATGTTAAATCACAGTCTTTTGTCTATAGTAGCTTGCTGATGGGATTAATACAATTGAAAATTGTACACCAAATTACAATGGAGCGTAAAAACTTAAATTGTTCAATGCAGTGCAACAGAGCATAAACCTCATCTTTTGGAGAAGTGTCAATTGCAGTACAGTCAGAAATGTTTAATGAATCTTCGCAAATATTTCCCAACTGATACCTAAAGGTTTTAGAGCTTCTACTCGACTTTCCTAACTAGTATCAATCAGTGTCTTCAGTCCCTTAACATAGTTTAATAATGTGGTTCATCTAAATGATGACGAATCCAAAAAAATTTGCGGCTCTAAGGGCGCATGTGTAATATCGTTAATGACTACATTTATCGAGGGGCTACTGGATGATCAGTAAAATCATCGTGGATTCGTCGCCCTTATACTAGATTGTACTCTTGATTTATCACCTCTTATATTGACGCGGTGTCGTACGCCTGGTCTCATATCCTGAAAATTTGGATCCAATTTTGCAAATTTTCAATTATTACATTTGAAAGTTTTTCTCCTATCGATCTCTCAACTGGAAGAAAGCCTAAAAAGCTTACATTAATCTTAATGATAATATCATTGTGATTAGATTTGTCAATAGCCACATATCTGACTAAAAATGTCAGGTTGTGTAATTTCTTTAGGAGTTCCCGGAGTAGGTTCTTCAAGATTCGTGTCTATCGGTTACGGTTACCGAATCGACATTATGCTTGTAATTTAGGTTTTGAGCCTGGTTCAGCTTGGAACAACTTTGGGTTGTCAATCTCTTTTTTCTTAGTTCCTAAGTAAACTCCCAGCACGTTTATCAATTTGTGATTTCTTTTCCAGTCCTTTCTTTTTGTACTGAGCACCAGATAGCATTTTGCGTCCATCTGACATTCTAAAATATACAAAAAATTGTTATCAAAATACTACGAACCTGGCTTTATACTTTTTAAGCTTTCCAGATGAATCAGATTCAGGGGCAAAAACCCATCTGCAACTAATTGCACGCTTGTCCTTGGGTAATGCAGGTAAAGTCCATGTATGATTTTCTTGAAGTGCTTCCATCTCCTCATCCATGGCTCTTTTCCACTTATCTGCATTTTCGCTAGCCATTGCTTCATGGTAACTGAGTGGTACTACTTCTGTATAAAAGCTACAGGTACACCATATCGATCGGGCGGTTTAAGCGATTCCCTACTACGCAAATCTCTCGACTTGGTGCCTTCTTCGTTGGATTCTACCGGGACTTGCATAATAGCTCGGCTTCTTTTTCTTCCCTTGTTACTTCTATGTTGAGTTGCTCAGGATTATTTGCAGGTTTTGCAGAAGCAGGATGTGGGTTGTCGTCTGTGTCAAAATTTAAACCAAACGGAAAAAACAGAATTAAAATCTACATCACTGCTAATGTAAATTTTACTTGTTTTATTATCCCACAATCGATAATTAGTTGATTCGCCATCATACCCAACAAAGATGGCTTTCCGACTTTTTGGATCAAATTTATGACGCTTTTCTTTAGGTACATTTAGGCACGCTTGTATCCCAAATACTTTTAAATGCTTTACCTGCGGCTTGCACCCGAATCATTTCTAATAGGGGTTGCTTTTTCAGAAGGTAGTAAAATGACCCTATTTAAAACATAACAGGCAGTATTTATGGCTTCTGGCCATAGTTTAAGATCCACGCTTTTCGCTAATAAAATGGATTTGGCTAATTCTGTTATTGTTCGAATTTCACGCTCTGATCTTCCATTTTGTTCATGAATATACGGAGATGAAAATTCATGAATAATGCCTTTCTTCCGAAGATAGCTGCTAAACTCTCTGGAAGAATATTCTGTTCCATTATCCTACCGCAACACTTTTATACTAGTTTTCAGCTGGTTTGACACAAAAGTTTCAAATTCTCAAAATTTTCCGAAAACTTCTGATTTACTTCGCAAAAAATATACTTTTCGAAACAGCAGGAAATATTTTGTACCGCGTGGTGATTCGATATTTATAGGTCACAAACATCGGTGTGATTTTTTTTGCCTGGTCCATAAAAACACGGATTGTTTAAGCTTACATGTGGCTTGCGCGATTGCTTACCTACGACACAAGCTTTACAGAAGAAGTTAATTTTCTCAAATCGCGCATCTATTTTTACTAGATTAATCTGCTTACACATATTTTGAACAACGCGAAAGTTTACACGTGTCATTCGTGCATGCCAAAGTATTAAAGTTTTATTCGTTGTTACGAAAGCTGCATTGCATTCGACAGGTATTTTACTTTAAAACACATTCGGAACAAATTCTTATAACGGACTCCAACCGATTATAATTTCCCGTCACCATCGCGTATTTCACATTTGTCTTTATAAACATGAAATGAAAAGTTTTTGCTACTTATAGTACCGACCGAAAACAAGTGTTTTTTAAATCGGGAACTAATAGAACATCTCTAAGTACGCGCTCTACCGAACGACCGTTTACATTCTCTTTTACTAATATAGTGCCCTTACCTGCAGCCATCAACTGCTTGTTGTCGGCCACCTTAACGTAATAGGGTTGCGATAGATTGTCTAGATGTGTGAAATATTCCTTCTTGAACGGCATGTGCATGCTGGCACAGCAATCTGCTATCCACACATCACTATCACCTAAAAGACTGTCTGACGCATTTACCCCGACATCACCCACTCTTTTTCTTAGGACACTTACGAACCCAATGTCCCTTTTCTTTGCAATACGCGCACTTAGTACGATTTTTCAGGGCTTGAATTTTCCGTTTCTTGCTCGGCTTGTTACAACATTGCTTCGGGACTCTTCCCAAAGACGCTTGCGGTACTTGAAGAGCAAGCGCGGACATATTCTCTTCATGTTCGGAAAGTCGCTTATCTTCTTGAAGTAGTCTTACAATTAAGTGATTTTTCTTTCGTTCCGCTTCGGGCGTGCAATCCGAAAAACAGAAAATCTCCTGGGAAGACTACTTAATAGCTGGAAATAATTGCTGCTTCGGAAGGCTTTTCTTCCGCATTTTTAAGCTTTTTGCATATGCTCTCCAGCCTTTCAATTTGGACAGCAACAGGCTAACCTTCAGTCATTCTGAACGCGTAAAACTGCTCCCAGGTGTCTTCGCATCAACACTAGTATCTCCATACAAGACTTTTAATTTGTCCCCAATTGCTTTTGAGCCACTGCAGTTTATTAAGTTCGGATGTAGCGTTCTTTCCACTGAACTAAGCAAAATCACCGCAGCTTGCAATGACTTTTTAATCCAGTTCTTGTGATCAGTTGGCTTGATTTCTCTATCAGGTTCTGCTTCCGTGTCATCTACAAAACTTGTTAGTTCTTTTGTTTGTAAAAGAAACCAAACTCCAAATTTCCACATGGAGTGATTTGTTTCATCAAGTTTGGTTAGTTCCAAAGCTTCTTTATCGGCCATGTTAACAACTTATGTAATTGGCACTCAAATACACTAAACTACACAACAAAATGTCAATTATAGCTTGACGTGCTACGAAAAACCCGCGCGCGATTTTAGCTTTTCAAGACTAGCACAAATTTACTCTTTATTTAATAAATCACAAGCAGAGTGGTGCAGTGGAAGTGTGCTGTGCCCATTACCTGTTGAATGTTTATTTAAAGGGTTAAATAAATAATTCCACTTCGCATAAAAAACAAATTGAATATACATAAAGAAAAATTACGATAATAAAAGCAAAGAAATCAAACGCTAAGCAACGCAGTTGCTGTGAACAAAACTACTAACATATTTTAGGTTTTCTACTACCTACCCTAAGCTTTCTAATTCTAAGGGATTAAAAAAAAACATGTGGAGGAAGATGCCAGTATCCCATTTACACTTGAGACAGCCGCTCGCTTTACTTCTAGGAAACTGTCAACTTAAATTATTAGCAAAAGCGGGTGAACTACAAAAACAACCCTACACATAAATTCAATATATATAAAATACTTTATATTTCAACACTATGTATGCTTGATTTTGAAATATTAAATTTTGCCGGAAGTTTCCTCACACTGGTTGTAGGTTCATTATCAACAGCATCTAGTATTTTTTCTTCAATTATTGGAATGCGCGCGTTTCTTATATTTTCTTCGCCACCTTTGTTCGGTAAAAATGAACCTAAAACGTAATTATCCATTGTAAAAACTATAAAATTATTAGATTACATACCTGCTTGTCTTAAACCCCGATTTATGCGTTCAACCGTTTTCCTGTTTGGTTACCTACGATTTGGATAACGTTACCATCTGCCATGTTCCAAACATCATGTGCATATTAAAAACAAAAACGATTCACATTAAAATCGGATTATTTGTATGCTGATTATTGATAACTATTTGTTGGAAAATTTGATTACATCGAATACCTTTGTTTTGTTTTTTATTATTATATTCGTATTTTTACTTTTGTTAAATTAAGATGTGTTCGTTTTCAATAAAGGTTTCTTATAGTAAAAGAGTATTTTTATAAATGTGGACTGTACCTATTTATTAATAATTTATTAATAATAACACGCCTACATGCTTACTGTAATGGTATATAAAAGAAAATGGTGAATGCGCTAATGGTGTGCAGTGCGCCATAAAATTGCCCGTGAACTTAACCCGTACCTGAGGTCACAAGTGCAGTGCAGACTGGTTTATGACGCGACCAAGTGTGCACTTATGGTGTTTATACACGGTTAAAATTTTATTAATTTCCAACAAGTCATTTAATAATTACGAATAAAAAACAATTTTTAATTCCCAACTTTAGAACCCTATAGTTCGTTAACGAAGGGCTTAAGGCAAAATTTTTATATGAAGTAGTGTAATTATTTTTACTTCATCTATCATCTCCTAAGTTTTTGGTATGAACTTCTGGGACACCTTGTATACCAATATTTAATTTTTTAAACATAACAGTTTTGCCTTTATGGTGAAATTATAAGGACCTGCACACGTGGTCAACCATTGTATACAATAAACACAATAAAAACTTGTTAGTAAAGCTCACTCTTACTATAACTCATTTTATTCAAAGCACTGAGAAAGCGGGGTTTCTTACCAAGGGCAACTGATCCGCGGGTTTTTTTCGGAAGGGAAATAACCGTGAACCATAAGTATAATGCCACATGTTAAAGATTTGTGACTACAATTAGCGAATTACAATATATGAGAATTTTATGTACTCCTTCCTAGTGGACGGCTGATGATGGTAACTGCTATTAAAACGCGTTCGGTGTTGTTAATTTTTGAGTGGCGCGTTTACTTATTTATTACAGATGCTGCCACAGATTCTGTGTTCCAAGTTGTTCTTTAAAAAATTGGGATAAGGATCAAGTGTATAAATTAGATACTAAAAGTTAGATTAAAGTTTCAACAAGTGATATTATCATCATCAGGCTTAGTCATGAATAATAGAAATGGTAAGAATCATAAATATTAATAAAAGTATTGATTATAAACTTGCATATACCGGCAAAAATTCTAACACTAATTATAAAATTGAAGTATAAAAGCAAATTAAACAAAAGGTTAAAAAGCAAATTTAAAAGGGAGAATAATGACCCATGGTCTTTCCTGCCACAACAACTTAAATATTGCTGAACGATCAAAGTGCAACAACAAGTAGCATGATGTAATAAAAATATATTCAAAATATGACCTCCTCTGTCATCGCGGAATTACCATATAGTGGTCAAATATTTCACTATGCCTACGCTATTTGGAAATCGACAAACGCCGTGTTAAAACGAATTATAAAGTTGATAAAATAATGGATGAAATTGAATTAAGATAATTAAATGAACACGCTAGTAAATCATATTAAGTAAACCTCTGTCAAACCTTGTATAATTTTAAATTTAAGCTCCAATTTGCAGTCGACTATGTAAAACTCGTCACTGAAGGCTCGGAAATAAAAGGCCTCCAATTGGAGCTCCGACATCAAGTCGTAGATGAAACCAAATACAATAAATTATAAAGGGAACCCATCATGATGAATAATTGAGCACAATCGTAAATTTAAATAAATAAGAAGTTACTACATGGTTAGGTAAAAAACTATTTAGCTAAGTTGAAAAAAACCTGAGACCATGGGCAGTTTCCTACCATTAACTAATTAAATGCGTCTTTTAAACCGACGTTGATAGATAAGAAATCTAACATTAACAATGAGTTGCTTCTCATGGGGTAATAATAATCCATACAGAAAGTAATATTGACGCCGCTGCTTATACGAAGGTGTTGAGAATTACTCCGGAATACAAGATCACGTGACGGATTTATTGGCATTTCAAGTATAATTATGCTATTTTTAGCTATAAAAAATATCTATATGTAAAAGCAATTTTTAACTGTTGTTTTGCAATCATTAACACCTTCCTGATAATTTTTGTGATAAGTATTCTATTCAACACAATGTATATAGACAATCACTAACATTTGTTTGCTAAATTTAATAGTAAGCGATTGCTTAATTGAATCTATTTAAAACGCATCATGAATAATGGTAATAGAATAATCGCACTTGTGCATACAAATCAAAATTATTTTAATTAAACCTAGAACACCACTTTAGTTCATTAAACAATCTGGTAGCACAGTTGACGGTACTAAAATCAATACTACTAATGTATATAAATCCCGTTGTGAACTGACATTTTTTCATGTGTAAGCTTTTTTGTAATATATAATCAGTTAAATATTATTATAAAGCTTCAATATATCTGAAAATTGTAGTACAATTTTAATTGAAATAAATTTCGTGTATTTTAAGTCATTCACAATTCAGTGTGTATTTAACACCCCATATTATAGGTTGTATCACCAGCATCACACACAGAAGTGTCCAATTCAGCATTCTATATTCAACCCTGGAAAAGACAGAGATTAATAGTACTTGGTTTGACACGTGTTCACCGACAATACATACATATATCAGTGATAATATAACGACGTTAATGTATTATTACGTAATAATGTTCGCTGAATGGAATATGAGATTGAACATACTCGAAAAACGGTTTCCTAGGTGAAAACCTAATTTTATTTTTAAGGATATCAAAAAGGACAAGCTGTCACGACAATGCACATACAAATTTCAAAATTAAACACACTCAAGGATATAAAAATTTGTTGAATCCTGTGCACCGCGGACCGGCACTGTAATAACCTTCTCGGCAAAGTTATTTGTTTCCATAATTAATGTAGGTGTAGGGCCTAATATTTTAGCAACCCTCCAGGTACAGGAACTTGTATTCACGCGTAGATTCATTACCGAAGCAGTTAAAAAGCCAAATAAGTTTAAACAAAAAAAAATGACCGTTTAGTTTGAAAAGTATGAGCATCTCCAGTTTCATTCGAGTTTCAAACTGAAATGGTTTTCCATCCTATTAAATCGTTCCTGTCGCCTAAGCTTAGGTTTTAAACTTAAACTAGAGGCTTCGTTCAGATATTTATAACGGTATAACTGAGTTTCAAAATTTAGCACAGAATAAAAGTTCAACTAAAGGAAATTCAATTTCTTCTTATCTTTAAAGATAACCTTATTTAAAAATATAAATTATGTATGAAGATAATGATGTGAAAATGTAAATTTTTCCTTTGTCAAGAAAGATAATACTCTTCTCTACAAATTTAAGATGATGTGATTTTAACTGGTTAAACGAAATTGATTACAGTATAAACGAAATACTTTGAAATTTGTGGTAATTATAGCATCTAGTTAATATAAATGCGTTTTCAGAATGTATCCGTAAGTATTATTACCCATTCGCTACAAACGCTATTTAGAAACTAACCTATAATATTGCCAATTCTAAATATGGACAAGACAAATGATTATTTCTCTTGTCTTGTTTTATTCGTTCTTTTATGAGGCAATTATAATTATGGTTTTCAGGCTCATAACTCTGTTTTCTAGGTCAGTTAAGCTATTTGCATACAAGCGTTTTACGACAAACATTTTCATTAAAATTCCACAACAGAAATTTCATTTCTTTATATTGCAGAAAAATCACTTATGTTACCGCTAAAAAATGTATTGTTATTTTTAAAGTAATTTGTTAGAATTTTAGTAGTCATATACAATGGTAATTAAATTGAGGTAATGTGATAAATCGAATAATATTATTATGAATTCAATTCAAGTCTGAATAAAGACATAAACAGAAATAATTCATTATTATAAGTTTTGTATTGAACGAATAAGTTCAAAAGTAAACATGTAATTAAAAATTATTATTAATTTTATTTAACACATAAATAAAAATTTTACCTCGAATAGGATTTGAACCTACGACCTGTACTCTGCTAGAGTACTGCTCTAACCAACTGAGCTATCGAGATTCAAGCCCCAATCGATGTAAATTTTGTCTCTATACAGTGACCGGCATAAAGTTGGATACAAATGGAAAAAATTTGTATTGTTCATTTCTCAGAAAATTTTATTCTTGATAAAAGTGCCTACTTAATCGGAAACCTAAAATGGACTTGCAAAAATTTTAATATCTCGTTTCTTATACGAGGGAGATTCGACAATGTGAATACGGCTCAAGAGTAAAGTACCCTTATTTTTCAAAACATACAAAAATGTCATTTAAAGAAATTATTTAGAATTGGAAAGATATGTCAAATACGAAATTTCAGCTAACTTCTCTGAAAAAAAAATATTTACGTTTTTACTTTTTTTTCTACCACCCCTGTATTTTACGGGAAACAAAATATTTCGGAGGTAAGTTATTATCTGATGGAACAACAATACGCTAAAAAGCATACATTTTATTTTTCACATAAGTAACAAGTTAGGTTATTCACAAATTAGGTTATTAGGTTTAATGTGAGGGGGTTATAGAGAACATTAAAACACTTAAATTTTATCAATAACTCCCTGCCCGCAAATGAATACAAATTAATTTCTTTATTTACAACCACAACTATGTCTCACAAGTACTCATTATTCCTTATTTCGGTTTAGTATTTTGCAAAGTAGGCGTTGGAAAAAAATTGATAATAGTCAACAATATCATTTTGACATTTCCGATATCGCTGTTAGTCTAATTTTCACTGGAGTCTGAAAACTAATTATTCACTGTAATGGCTGCACGTCTAAATGACCAAGAAAAAGTTGAGATTATTTTAGTGTATGGTTATAATTATCATACTTCTCGCGAGACTGCAGATATTTTTAACGCAAGACACACAGATAAAAATATTAGTCATGCAACAGTTGCAAAAATAATAAAAATTTTTAAAGAAAATAGATCTGTTGAAAATAAATATAAAAAAGAACAAAGAAGAAATGTAAATAGTAATGATAACAATATTATGAATGTTGTTCTATCTACTGTGGAGAATCCGAGGACATCGTTATCACAGCGGCAAAAAATCACTTATGTTTCTGTGCGATCAATTAGAAGAATTAAGCGATTAAATAAATTCAAGCCACACAAACCCAAATTTATTCATACCCTTCAGGAAGTAGACTCTGACGCAAGGTTAGAATTTTCTTTTTGGTTCCAAGGAGAAATAGAGAATGATGAATATTTTTAGAGAAGAACTCTTTATTCTGACGAATCCAGTTCTACATCATATGACATCGTAAGTTCGCAAGCTGTAGATGGTGGGCAGTTGAAAACCCTAACTTTAAGACCGAATGTCGGGATCAATATTCGTTTAAAATCAACGTTTGGTGTGGAACTTTAAACGATGAAATTGTGGGACCAGTATGTTTTAGAGGAAATTAAAAATTCTTCGAGATCTTTAAATATGCTTCAGACATATTTATCATATTATTTGGATAATATTCCTCTGAGAACCAGAATCAACATGTTTTTCCAACCAGATGGCGCATCTATTCATTCTACGGTGGCGGTAAAGTCATGACTGGACCTAAAATGTCCTAATCGCTGAATAGGAAGACATTCCTATAATGCATGGCCTGCAAGATCGCCCGATATCACCTCAATGAACTTTTTTCTATGGGGATATTTAGAGGAGAAAGTTTATAAACAACGACCATTCAGAGATATTCAACATTTGGAAAATACAAATCGAAATTGTATTCGAACAGTAACCCCGCAAATGTTGAGAAATGTACATCAAGAAATGCATAAACGTACAATACTTTGCATAGAGAACAGTGGGCCCCACATTGAATGATAATGGTATAGGTAACTTTTTTCACACTTTTGTTTTATGTTTGTGTTCTATTATCAATTAATGTAGGTTATTCCAATATTTTGAATAAAACTTCTTTCTTGAAATTTGAAGATTCTTTTATTTTTTATAACTCAACGTTTCAGAAAAGTACATAAAGAGTTATTCCAAAATGTTAAAATTTAAATGTTTTGACGTTCTCTATAATCCCCTCACATTTGCTAGTATAATCTTGAAGGAATATGTAGTTTTCCTCATTGGATGCAAAAATTGAGGTATTTTAGGGATAATTGTGATTAACCTCATTTGCCACTTATGGGGCAAATAAAACTTACGCTTTTTAGCGTATTGTTGTTCCATTAGAAAATAACTTACCTCCGAAATATTTTGTTTCCCGAAAAATACAGAGATGGTAGAAAAAACAAAGGAAGAACGCCGTAAACATTTTTTACAGAAGCTGATGACCAAAAATGAATATCATTTTTGTTAGAGAGGTTGAAAAACATGAATGTTTGTATAATTACAGACTTCCGCAATATTCAAGAAAAGGTATAACGGCGAAAGCATGGCAAGAGGTGGCAGAGAAGGTCAACATGTCAGGAATGTACAAGTTTAAATAAAACGTGTTATATTATTATTAAAAATACATGCATCGAATTAGTAATAATAATTGACTTATTTTAACTATGTAGTACTAATCCGAATCATAATTGGTTCGTAGTGCGTATTTCCACTGCCAAGGTAAAGAAGTGTGAGGATGAAGAATGTAGTTTGCCAAGTAATTCCTCACAGTAGCTGCCGATAGCCTTTCACGTATTAAAAGCTGCCTTGTCATAATGGTTGATGATCCTTCCGTATCAATATCCTCTACAATTCGTTTGGATCTGTAATCTATTCCCTCATATTAACGTACATAGTTGTGCAGCGCGCAAGCAGCTTTTACAGTGCCATTGACTGTTTATTTATCGCGACATCGTATGAGCCCATTCAACACCGCAAACTTTTCTGCAGTCATTCCAAACATACATTTAATAGTTTTCCTTCCACGGCTCTGTCTGTAATTGAATATGCGCTTCACTTCGTTGAGAGTTTCTTTTATGTAGGGTACCACTACATTTTTCATTAGGCTGAACGCTTCATCTCCGACAAAGTAGTAAGGAAATGAGCGTGTCTGTTCATCGTAACGCAATGGGAAAGGCAAAGGAATGTTTAAAGGATTGTTCCTCATTCAGTATTTCATTGCACTGGCCGAGAAAATGCCTCCCTCACTGTTTCGCCCAGCATAACCTGGTTCAATGGTGGTGAAAAGGCCATCAGCATCGCATCAAGCCAGTAGAATTGAAGTGATTGTAGTTAAAGTTTTCAGAACCAGTATTTGGAAACTTTTCTATTCGGATATGCTTCCCGTCGAAGGCTCCAATGCAGTTTGGAGGGTTCCATAATGTTTCAAATTGATCAACTATACATCTCCATTGATTTTCATCTGGTACAGGCATATAAATTTCATTCAATACATCCCAAATAACTTTCTTAGTCCTGTTTAACAATTTCTCCAACTGTATTCCCTTCTCTTTCAAAATCTTTCAAAATATAGAGAAAGTGACACAAATGTTTCTCCTGTTGCTTAGTACCTGTACAAAAATAATAATAATGAAACTATAAATATATAAATAAAATGGTTGTGTGTCAATACAGCCTTTGTGCGTTGGTGAAACCTCCAGCAATCGCATCAGGGGCAAATGGAAGCCATACTATGTGACACAAGCCAGCAGTTTTGTTTAACATTTATAAAAACAGTGGGTCTCCCCTCACCTGGAAATCTGCCTCCAGTAACACAAAAGAAAATGCAGAAGATGAAACACCTATACAGCGAAAAACACAGGATCCAGGACTGGTTCAGTACTCGTCTGTTCGAGCAAGAAAAATTTTGCAGAAGAATAAATCTGCAGCGCACGCTGATAAATGTGTGGCAGAATATTTTAAAGCCAAAAACACAAGAATGGAATTCACTGTGAAGAAATCCGTAACTGACACATCTGGCAAAATAGCGGTTCTGTTTTTATTGTGATTGATGAAATATCAAATCCAACAGAAACCGTATTTCAACCCATATTGTATGCCTCAGCACCTTTACCACATTCGAATACCTCTGTATACTCAATGCAGTCACCAGTATCATCAGTACAAACAAGTGAAACAAGTAGCAACGTCACTACAAATGAGTGTTATACCGGCTTCTCTGAGGGTCTCGATCTAGCCAATTTACAATAACAACAAAATATTTTTTTTGTATTAAATTTTAACAATAAAGATAGCTTACCTCAAAGTTATTAAGACCCACTGTCCTTCATTTGCACCCACACATACCGCCATGTTTGTGTCCATATTATTGATGTAATGAGTAACCATTCTCAACAACTCCGTATAAAAACCTTTGAACATTACATAGAATGCTATAAACCTGCTATCTATTTTATTTGGTTGCTACGCTGCTACAAACAGCCTTAAATGAGTATTTCTATTTATATACCAATCCTCCATTAATGCTTTTCTACGATACTGATAATAGTTAATAATATCTACTTCATCTGAGCTACTACTGGACATCATAGTTCTAAAGATGTATACGAAGTATGTTCGAACAAGAACAAAGTACCTATCTTGCTGGATCCGACGTGACTGGTTTCAGACGCTCAACATGCTCGTGTGTGAGGGTCGGTTTCGTTTTGCTGGGGAACTGGTTGTACATGTGACTACTGTAAAACCAGTTTGCAATTAAAGTCACAAGCCAGTCGACCATGCGTTGACGGCCTTAAATCGCACGGTCTTGTGACCACGGAATTTCTGCGTTTCGGGTTGTTGAAAATAAATATGGCGTAAGTCGTCATCATGTAACTCTTCTATGAACGGATGCAAAACTTTTATCTGTTATCGCTCTGTATTTCAAGTACCTAAATGTATTCCTTGTCAATGAACACTACCGAAAAATAAAGGAATACATCTTTACCTAAAAAAAATATTGGACCAATCAAACGTCTTGCTCCAACATCTACCCAAACTACAATGTTTCCTTTTAACATATTAATCTGGATTTTCAGTACTCAAAATTCTCATGATTTGCGAATTAACACACCCTGATTAGTGAAACCATGCTTCATCTGGAAAAAAAGGTCTCTTTAAGATTGCTTTTAATTATTTAAATGCATCGTCCGGCAATGATCGCCTAGTAGGAATTCTTCTACAGCTGTCACACGGTAAGATACTTTTCGTACAAGAGTATGAGATATTGTAACAAACCAATCTACTCGCCGGACGAAATGTCGACAGGTCTTTTTCAGTTTATTGTCCATTGTTAACTTCCTCAAAACGTTTCATTGGTCGACCAAAATGATTGTTTTAAGGTGTTTTTTAATTCTTCGCAATCAACTAATACCAATGAAACTGTCCTTTAAATTCTTCTTCATAATTTTAAACTGTGTTTTTGACTTCTTTTTGATCGCAAAGGTATTGGATCTCGGCAATATCTAACATTAAACCAACTCTATTCAGAATTAAGACTCAACACATGAAAACCTTACATGTGAAATCATTCCGCTACATGACAGTTGCTCTGCCACATGAACCAAATGTGGAAGAATCTAGGGTTTTAAACATCCTTCATAGAGTGAGGACCTATCGCTCCGTGATTTCCACATTTTTTAATCTACAGCTATGAAAACATAACTAGTGTATCTACAGGTTAGTAAGACCTAATGTTTACGGCAATGTATTGTTATTTTACAGAGTTGAATCTATACAAGGTTTCCACCTAGTCCAATGTCTGTGTTTAAAATAAAAGGTAACTCGAAATATTTTTTACAAGTTTCCTATTCCTCCAAATAAAAATAACTTTACATACGCAGAGAGTTCAGTTTTCCCCGGGAACAAAGTAATTTTCCTTTTTTCAGCGGCAACGTATACTTTTTATAATTTTATTGAATACTACATGCAAACTTATGCCTTAATTTATACACAGGGTTGTCAGAGAATACCTATTCCTAATTTTCAGAAATGATAGAGGACACTTAAAGAAACATTTTTTATTAATAAACTAGTGTCCGGAAATTTCTTAGTGTCGAGATGAACCAAATCTTTATAAACAATCTCGATTACAGAAAAAATTATTTTTACATTATAGAAATTGTTCGAAGTTATAACGATGTGTATCGACTGCCGAATTCTTCGAAATGACTGCGGATGTTCACTAATATTAATCCAAAGTGTGCTGGTGCACCATCATACTGGAAAACAATATTTTGTCGAATATTAAGTGGGACATTTTCAAGGAATTCTGGTTGAGTAGTTTCAGAAAAATCGTATACACATGAACATTTAAGCGTGCAGGCAGTAAGTCTGGTCCCACTACATAATTGTCAACAATCCCAGCCCACACATTAACTTAAAATTTTCATTGATGATGTAACCTGCGAACGGTGTGAGGATTTTCTTCGGTCCACATGCGACTATTATGTGTATTAAAATAACCATCTCTTATAAAACATGCCTCGTCTTTCCCTAATACACTCCTAGCAAATCTTGGTTCGTCGTTAATTTTATTCAAGTACCATTCGGCAAATTGAACTCTGTTGGGACAATCGGCTGGAATTAACGATTGCACTTTTTGAATGTGAAAAGGATGCTTCTGGTATTCCTTTAATACCCTCCATACGGATGTGTGGCTTGTATTCATCGCATGGGCAATGGCACGAGTGCTTGTTTTCGGGTTATTTTCAAATTGTTGCAAAACTTGGTCCTCAAAGTCAACATTTCGGACGGTACGATTGACTGCCGAATCTCATTTTTTTAACTGAAATTCACCAGTATCTCGAATACGCTGATTCAATCTTGAAAATGATGTATGATGTTGTTCCGCATAAATTCGCTTTGCTTCTTTAGCATTATCGTAAGCGGCTCCATAGGCCATATGCATGTCTGCTAATTCAATATTTGTGAAATGATGCATTTTCTATCAAACCCCATTTATCTAATAAATACTCATTTGTGACACGTAAAATGACAATTAAACGCATTTATCTAATAAGGAATAATTTGTGACGCACGTAAAATGTCAACAACAACTGCTGCGAAAATAGTTGTTGTTTTTCATAGGTTGCTAACCTTTATTTCATTTCATCTCGACACCAAGAAATTTCCGGACACTAGTTTATTAATAAAACATGTTCCTTTAAGTGTCCTCCATCATTTCTGAAAATTAGGAATAGTTATCTTGTGACACCCTGTATAATACTTCTCTGAAAATACTGTTTTGTAGATATTTCGCGAAAAATGTAAATATGTACATTATGTGAATATTTATAAATATGTTCCTTTTTTGGTAATTGAATGATAGTGGCTCATTTGATACGTATTATTAAAAAGTGTAAGAAGACACTATTTCAGGTGGAGCACCCTGTACATCATGACGCTATGAAATGCATGAATAAAGCCTTTACAAGTTTTGCACAACTTTCCGCTTTCGAAAAAAATATCATTATTATGAAAATTGAGTCAAATTTAAAGTTTGTCAAAAATTATTCATTTGTGGTAATGATCCTAACAGTTTTTTAGAGTAATTCATGACATGTCATAACAATCACATGAAATCAATAAACTTAATTTTTACGAAGGATACTGGCATACGTCGTTAATAACCATTTTCTTTGAATAGTATGTAGTTAATAAATAAACACTAATGCTTGATTACGCTTTCACCTAATTTTAGTTAATACAAAGGATGTTTAAAGGTAAATATGTGCGACAAAGTTAAGAAACATATTTGTGCACAAGATTTGTGTAGATTACTCTCTAAGTAAAATTAATTCATAAATTCACTGGTCGGTCAGGCATCTGCGTAAACATTTTAACTCCGATATTAAAGTCTAAATTAGGCCATATCGAGTGGTAATAAAATATTGAAATATAGTGGAAAGTCGGTGATAAATAAGTAGTTCTCACAAAAAAATAATTACACCAAGATGTAAGGAAATAAATAGTAAGTTTGCTTAAATGATAAAAATATTTAAGGTTAAAATAACACAAATAAGGAAAAATTCGCATGCTTTAGAGATAAGACACGAGGTAGGCAACACATCCTACATGCTCGTAAGCAATAAAGAATAAACATGGATATTTGAAACTGCAACAGAATATCAAAAATTATTGTAAATCGAAATTAAAACCAAAGAAACAAAATCCAAATGACAAATCCACTAAATAATTTAACCTAAAAAGAAATCAAAATGTAACTATATAAGTAAAAATTCAAGATAAACTAAAAAATAATACAAAAGAGAATTTTTAAATTACCTAGGGTTGATAATAGCGAAGACTTTCGACGGGCTGATCGGAGTCAGCTATTTTCGCAACCATGGGAGATGAAAAAACAGAAAACGCAACAGCAGACAGCTATATGAACAGAATCGAAAAGATGTTCCAGATAATTAATGATAATATGAATAAGATGAACAATAAATTAGATACAATCACAAAAGAAATTAATCAATTAAAAGAAGAAAATAATGCATTAAAAGACAAAATGAGTTTTCAGGAAGACAAAATAGAACAACTTGAGAGGGAAATTAGGAAAAAAAATATTGGAGTAAAAGGAATACAGGACGAAGAGTATGAAGGTGAGACTAACACCAAAGAAAAGATTCAAATGGTTATACAAAAAATGGGATAAGAAATTGATAATGAAATAGAAGTGAATGAAATAAGAAGACTAGGAAAATATAACAGCAATAAGAATGGGCCAAATTTGATTAAGCTCACAAAAGAAAATACGAAAACGAAAGTATTAAGGAATACTAGAAACTTAAAAGGAACAGACATCTGGATTGATGAAGATTACCCCAAAAATATACAGGAGAAAAGAAAATTGTTGATACCAATAATGAAAAAAGCTAGAAGCAAAGGAGATAAAGCATTAATAAGATACAATAAACTAATAATAAATAATGATGTCTCTAAATCAGAAAAAAACGGAAGAACAAGAAGGAAGAAAAGAGGAGAAAGAAAAGGACAAGTCAAGCAAAAAAAGAACGGTGGAAGAAAGGTCTCCGGACGGTGATGCTTACAAGGACAGCTGCGGAAGATAACCAAAACGACGGGATTGAAAAACTAGATAATAAAGATCAGGAAGGAAATGCAATAACAGACCAGGCAGAGAAAAAGAAAAAAAAAATAAAAATACAAACATAATCACAAATAAAGAAAACAAACTTGACAAAAACACAAATAATGAAAACCAAAAAGGAACTCAAACAAATAAGAAACTAAATATATGGAAATTAGGAGCATGGAATACTAGAAGTATATATGGAAAAGTAGTTGAAATAAACGAATTTGAAGAAGGAAATCTAGAAATTTTAGTGCTAAGTGAAACAAAAAAAAAAGGAAATGGAGAAATAAGTTTAACAAATGGACACACATTATTATACAGTGGCGTACGAAATGACCAGAGAGCACCAGTAGGAGTAGGCTGTATAATACACAAAAAAATAAATGATCAAATCATAAGATGGAAAGCAGTCTCGGAAAGAATCATACTCCTAGAACTAAGAAATAAACAAGAAAAGACAATGACAATAATATCAGTGTATGGACCTGGCTAAAAAGAAAGAGTAGAAGAAAAAGAAAAATTTTGGGAAGAACTAACAAATATATAGTAGAGTAAGGAAGAGGAAGTACCAAATAATAATGGGAAAAGAATTAGGAGTTCAACCAATCCTACACTTTATAGATCAACGACAACTCAGTTGGTGGGGACATATACAGCGAATGAATAATAAAAGACAAGTAAAGGCAGTATACGAAGCAAGGTCACAGGCAAAAAAGAAAAGGGCAAGACCAAGGAAAACATGGAACCAAGTTATAGAAGAAATAATATAAGAAAGAGACAAATCTTGGGAAGAGGCAAAAAATTTAGCAAGAAATAGAAAAGATTGGACAAAATTTATGGAAGAAAAATAAAATAAATTGTAAATCTAGATATATAATGTAAACAATTAATTTAAAATGTAAACCCGACACCGTTTAGGTATGAGGGTAAGGATTATAATAAATAATAATAATAATTCACTGGTCGGTCCCAAAAGTATCATAGAACCATAAAATTTCCGATTAAGCAAACTGTGTGATACTTTCGAATAACAACCACTAGTAGCCGTTTTGAAACATTACCTAAAGTTCTAAATACCCCAAACGAGAAGGAGCATCCAAGATAAACAGTTCATTACAAACTAACACGCTTTAGAAAAATCCTGCCCAGTCTAAATGTTATCACCATAATGAATTTTGTAAAACACATAATTACCACAACAATTAAAGCACCAACCGATGAATACCATGCTCACTGTACTCTTGAGGCTGCTGCTTAAAGAATTACTGCACGACATGTCGCACTTCTGCGTCGGAATGAAAATGTTCACCTGAACACCTTTTTTTATAGGTTCAAAGATGTGATAATCACAAGGTGATAAATATGGACTGTAGCGAGGACGTTTTAAAACCCTCCATTAAGTTTGTAGCAGATAGCAAAAGGACTACCGCAAGTTTCGTAACGTACTTGATTTAATTATTACCTTAAACAGAACGCATACAGGCACACTAAACCTCTGCCATGGCAATGTTTCAATTTTAATGTGCTATTTGCATTTTTAAATTAACAATGCATCATAACTCGTAAGGAAATATCAGTTAGGTTTTATGTGTTTTTATTACGTTGCAATGATTTACAATTTTAGCAGTAGCATTAAAATTGCCACGTAAATTGCGTGAACAAAACTAAGATTGTGGTATTCAATGGGGAAGGTGGAAAGGAAAGTAGAGTATTTACTCTACAAGATGAAATTGTGGAGCAAGTGGACAGGTTGGTATATCTGGGTAGAATGTTTACTGCAGATTGTACAGTGAAGGGCGAGATTAGACGAAGGGTCAATGCTGGAAGGAAAGTGAGGGGGTTCTGATCCACTCTGACGTACACGTTCCCTACGTCAAAGTCAACGGTTATTAATAGTATTTTCAAGGTCAAAGTCATTGAGGGTCACGTACACGTTCCCTGCATCAAAGTCAAAGTTTATTCTTAGAATTTTAAGGTCACACGTGGTTATGTTGCGGGGGAAATTTTCACCAAGCAATTTGGTTGAGTCAAGGCCATGCGTTAATTCCTAGAAATCAACTTTCAAGGTCATGAAGATACTATGGGCATACTAAATCAAATTTTGGCGGAAAATGTCCAAGGTCACGCTCCAACGTTCAAGCAACTCTTAGAATTTGTCCGACGCTTCGAGGTAACGCTCTTTTGGTGGGAAATTTTCAAGGCCACCAAGCAATTCTTAGAATTTGGCCGAGTGAAGGCCATATGTTAATTCCTAGATATCAATTTTCAAGGTCACCTGCAGGGGTATCATATTACAATTCAAACAGGTTGTTGTCTACGCTAAAAGTCGGTTCATGGCTAAATTGAGTCAAGGTAAAAATTTACTAGTATCAAAATCAATTTTCAATGTACCTGCAGGGGTATCATATTAATAATTTAAACAGATTGTTATATATGTTGGTCAATGACTAAATTGAATCCGAGGTCACCCGCAGGGGCAAATCTAAACAGTTCGTGGAATAGGTTTCTGTTGAAGAATGATGGGTTGTTGTCTATGCTACGTCAAAGTTCATTGACCCTTTCAAATAGGGGAAATGTCACACCCAAAAGTTCTGAGAAGTTATTGAGCGATTGCAAACCCCCATTTCACATAATTGATCGCTAAAAGAGATGGTCATTGAACGTCTGGAGCGAAATTCTTGGTTGTTTGTATTAAAAGGTAGGTCAAGGTTAAATGGTTCTTGTATTGGCTAAATTATCTTCAAGATAAAATTCTGGGAAATAGCAAAATAAGCATTCCTAATCAATGACTATTGTATAAGTCATAGCAGTTATTACAATTCCAATAAATCAATTTTCATGGTCATCTGCAGTGGTATCATATTACAGTTGATGGAATAAAATTTTATCTATGCTAAAAGTAGGTCAAATGGTTCTTGGCTGGGCTGAGTCAAGGTGTTAATTCTTAGAAGTTATTACAATTCTTAGAAATCAATTTTCAAGGTTATCTGCTATATGATATTAAAAGTGTTTTTTTTTCTTCTGAAAATCATTGGATTTTGACTATTATCATTAGTATAAAAAAGTTTACAGCTTAAATAGTGACCTTTTGACACCCTACTATTAAGTCGGGCCTTTGGAGGCCATTTCTTAGAATCAAATGGAAATAACTCCATAACGGTGAAAGTTAAGACATAAAACCTTCCTATTAAAAAGAATGTATCCGTTACTGGCTTCTCATAAATGCAATATTATACCGGGTGTCCCATTTAAAAATTGTCCGTAAAATAACGACTTGCATGTCAATCACCCGGTATGTTTTCCTGAATTGTATCTCAATATTAGTACAAAATCGTTAACTAGGCGTAATAAGCAATCTATAGTCCTCGTTATAGCCCAAATTCTTATTAGGTTGATGAGTAATAAATTTCCAAACGTGACCCCTTTTTTCGTTCAAAATTAAAATAATTCAGTACCCTTTAAAGTTAAACCCTTAATACCCTATAACAAAAAGCATCTACTCTTTAAGGTCTTTTCAAAAATGAATGAAATAATAGGTGTTTCACTAAAAGAATAACATAGTTTTGGGTCACCACTGATTATTGGACCACCCTGTATATTGGAAAATATTTTTAGAATGTAATGCTCATGTTTTTCTACAAGTTTTGTATTTAAAATTTTTTATATATCTGTGATAGTATAGAAGATATGGACCACGCGCCTTAAAACTCACCTATATATATATATATATATATATATATATATTATATATATATATATATATATATATATATATATATATATATATATATATATATATATATATATATATATATATATATATATATATATATATATATCAAAGGAATTCCATGCCTATTACAGGTATACCATGCCTGATACCGACTTGGATGCGAGCATGGTGTGGATACTATGTAAAAATTTTATTAGCGGTGGTCATGTGTGTGGGCAGTTGGATGGTTAATTTTTAGGTGGGCAGCATATGTCCATTCATAATCTCAAAAACACACGGATTTAGTTCTTGGGAGTTGACTGTAGAGGGCGTTTCAAAAATGCGTGTGTATATTATGTATCAATTGCAGATGTTCCGTCAATTATGCGCAGTCCTATAGAGTTAGTCAACTAATAGAAGCCCATCAATTTTTGCAACGCCACACTCAGTTGTACGGGGTTTAGTATTATGCACAGACCGAGTTTTATATTGTCGCTGTACCTATGTTTTTCTATGATACAAGTTATTTGTGCTTTTTACTCTCTGAAGACTTAACAACACTAGGTACTAAAACGTTTATAACGAAATTTGGTAGTTTAACTAGCTTTAGCAAACAACCAGGTGAATGAAATTTTTACTCCCCTTTATGTTCCAAAATTATTTTATTTCCGGTTGACGAACAATATCAGTTCGTTCGCACATAAGTTATCTATTTAATAATTTCCCATTTTCTATGTATTCAAAAGAAATTAATTTAATAACGTAAAACAATTACGATGTATATACACTTGGTATTATACGAGCCCTTGGTGATTTGGCTAATTTATGTAAATGTAAATGGTATGCTGAAAATTTTATATTGGTTTATTCCGAAAAGAATGAATTCCTGTTTATTGTATTATCTTTGCACGATGCAAAAGTGTGCGCTTCTGAAATAATTGAACGTTAAGCAGTTGTAGTTCCTAATGTTTTATTTATAATAGTGAATTCATTGTGAAAATGTTTCAATAACAATCCATATTGTAGATTACCTAATATCATTTTAAGAAAAAAAATTGAGCTAGATTTATGACTGACCGCGTACACCTACGCCAAAAATCGATAGTTTAAGGTGCCATAATAGAAATGCACTGTTCTACCTCCAACGTAGCAGTCTCAATGAAAATATATTATGGTATGGACGGATAGGCCTTGAGCAATATTTCAAAATTTTGTTCTTGATTTATTTCGGCAGAGTGCAGAGTTCTCCTAATATCTAGATGTACCCATTTTAACGAAATTGTTCTTGTAGTTGTTTTGTACGTGATCATTATCAATGGGGTCTATACGTACAGGTCTTACAACTTACAGGCATACGCCAAATTATCAAATATTAATACCGTTGTTGAACCAATCGTTAATTTATGAGTTATTATTTACATTATTCTAATAAATTGAAAAATATGTAATATTTGATTCTACCATGACATTAAAATAAAACTGTTCGAATTGGTTACGTCGCATACACGCACAGTTACAGTCTATGATTCATATCGTTGTTTTTGGCTATCTACCATACAGATGAGATCATGCTTAATCACTCATACAACTTAAGTTTAAAACACCAACAATGTCCAAAACTATTAAATCAATCTTGATTGTTATGTCTGCCTTTATAACGATGCGGATGAAATTGCTGGTAACATCACAAAGTCCATATGGGTACAATCATGTGATTTAAAACTAAAGTGAACATCATATCACAGATAAGTACTATATCTGTGATCACATGTTTATTATTGCTAGTTTATGAATTACCGACTTAAATGAAAAATTTTCTCTGCAACGAGAGTATTCCGGTAAGGTAAATCCGTAATAAGCTTTCGTACTAAATGTAATTAAGGGGTAAAAAAGTACAGTCATAATCGATTTGCTAATAGCACACAAAATTAAAAACTAAATAAAAAAGAGTAATGCAAATCGTCTCAAAAAAGAAACTGAAAGTCACCAACAACCGCTGAACCCGCTAAATTATTCACTTGTTACTTTTGTTTTTATTAAAGTTCTGCCAGTTTCAAATTGTTCGCATGTTCCACTACCATAGAGAGTATTTTGTATATCTTTTTGAAAGACCAGAAATTGTTGTTCATATACATTCTCTTATTTCGGAATAGTTTACTTTAGTTTGTCGATACTTTTAATAATAAATTTGTTCTGCTGTTACAATTATCGTATAAATTGTGGTGTACACAGTAATCCTTCTACTAGCGTTATGAACTATGGGTAATGAAAATTACCTTATTCCAATGGATTTAAAGCTACAGAGGATTGCAAAGATACTGTGCATTATTGTTATTATATTGCCACACCCCACGCGTTTTCTGCCTTATAAATCATAAGTCCCCATATTAGGTATTTCATTACTTTTAATATTTACCTGAAATGACAGACAATAAATTCTATACTACTTGCTCCTTAGAGATATTACGCAATTCTTAATTTAAAGACAAAAACAAAGCATACATGAAGACATGCGCCATACAGTCAATTACAGAAGAGCGGCAACACAGCAGGGCTTTATATAATCGATTACACATATATAATTTATGCAAATTGGAATTGACAAACAAATATCAATTACAGTGTATATTAAAAATTCTTACCTCTCTAAGGTTGCTTCCAATATGTAACTTATTTACAAGTTAATATACTGAATTAAAAAGAAGATATAATGTTTAGAAAAGCAGGATTGGCCCTGTTTAGCTGCACGGTATATGGATATACGTATAAATATATACCGGTATATCCAATTTTTTTTTTTACATTTAGCGTACTTAGGGATACTTTCATATAAAAAAATTCAAATATATGTCCCACGAGCAGTTTGACTACGCGGTATATGGATATACCGTATAAATATATATGGATATATTTAGTTTTTACCTCAATCAGCCAATTTCAGTAGCATGTGTTTGTACCACATATCATTTAAAAGGGCATCACTTGCCTCTAAATCATAATTGTCGTAGGCTACCTAATTGCTGTGCGAAAACCGAGTAGGACAATAATGGAAGGAGCGTCAGGGTTTTTCATGCATGTGGACTGATCATTTGCATCAACGAAATTATATTATCATCTACTAATTCCCTTCTTCTACCTCTCCCACTCTCTCTCCCACCCTACCCCCTCCCCTCCTTACTCACCCTTTCGTGGCGATCGGATGAATGGTGTAGTATGCATCTGTCAGAAACCTTCTCGGGAGTGCACTCAACAACTTCCCAAAGTTTCATGACGATCGGATGAAAGTTTTATTATGTATAGAGTCCTCTGCCCCTGGGAACCAGATATTTAAAATTTTTTATACCTATTACCCTTCGCGCAAATGCAAGCAATAATTAATTCGTCAAAGTTTTGTCGCAATCGGATGAACGGTACGGCAGCGCATAAAATACAAACAAACAAAAATTCATTTTTATGTATTATTAGGCTGATGCATAAGTAATGGCGTTTTTTTTAAATATAAAAGTTGGCTCTGAAATAACGACATTTTGATTACTCAATATTCAGCTTGTCAGATAATTACAATAGTCTTTGTTTCTTAATCGTTAAAGTTAACCTTATTATAACGGTAAAGTATTATTTTGCGTTTAATCGAGGTGCCAAAGCCAGTGAAGCTGCTCGTGAGATTTTCGATGTTTACGATGAGAATTTAATGCCTGTTAGGACGGCGCAAAACTGGTTTAAACGTTTCAAAAGCGGAATTTTCGACCTTAATGATATGGATCGTTCAGGACGTCCTGTTAGGTTCGATGAAGAGCGATTGAATCAACTTCTTCATGAAAATTCACGCCAATAAACTAAGGAGTTGGCCCAGGCAATGGATTGTGACCAATCAACGATATGTCGACTTCTGAAATCCTTAGGAAAGGTTCAGAAATTTGGCGCTTAGGTTCCTCATATTTTGAGCGAGAACAACACAAATCAACGTTCTACAATTTCCGCTGGATTGCTCGCTCGGAATCATGCTACTCATGGTCACAATCAGAGGTTCCTCTACCCAATCGTTACCGGCGACGAGAAATGGTGTTTGTATGTGAATATCAAGCAGAGAAAGCAGTGGATAAGTTTCAATGGACAAGCGACGCCTAGAGCGAAATAAGATCGTCAACCTCGAAAGACGATGTTATGCGTTTGGTGGGACTATGAATTGCTCGGGCGTAATGACAGTCAATGCAGAGGTATATGTTTAACAAATGCATTACCTTTACGAAGCTGTTCGAGAAAAACTACCCCATCGGCAGCATGACCTTCTTCTTCATCACGACAACGCTCGTCCTCACATTGCTAATATGATAAAGAGAGCAATTCAAACGCTTGGTTGGAAAGTATTTCCACGCCTTCCATATTCTCCTAATTCGGCTCCCTCAGATTTTCACCTATTTTGGTCACTTCCGAACAGTTTGTGGGGTGTTTCGTTTAATAAGGATGTAGAATTACGGACTTGGTTGGATTATTTTTTGAGTCAAGGCCGAACGATTTTTACCGTAGAGGTGTCGAGAAACTTGTTGAACACTGGGAGGAAGTCGTTAATAATAAGGGAGAATATATAATTGATTAATATGTTGTAAATTTTTGTGGTAAAATATATATTTTTTTAAAATAAAAAACGACATTCCTAATGCATCAACCTGATAGATTGAACAAGTTTGAATACATAGTGTTTTACCACTGTTTACGCTTTTACTGCCCATTTTTCAGTATACGTAATGAGTCATTCCTTTGCCATTGGTAATGTTCAGCTGGGCTTACCTACAGATACCTACAACCAGGTTGCATTCTGAGAAAACTACTAACCCTTTTGGCTTTACGTCAACATTTATTTATGACAAGGCAAGATTAAGATAACCAGTAGCATTTGCTGTCTTAATAACTATCGTTCGATAGCTTATATGCAGTGTAAAGTACTGCAATACTACTAAAATTCTGTAATTTCCATTCGATAGTAAATTCATTCGACAGTTTTTTTTTTCAAAAATAGTAATTTATTCGATAAGTCTTTTTCATTCGATAGTGCCCAACACTAATTTTAAGTGAGAGAAATGCATCTTTATACGCGAGAAATCAGTTTGACCCGTAAGCGTGCGTTAGTCTTTCACAAGTTTCATAATGGCATTTCGCTTACGTGTAATATACGACGTTTTATCTTACAGGTACATCAAAGGAATCAATTTCTCTCAAACAAATAGCTAATAAAAATTGTATCGTCGTATCTATCATTTTTTGTAGTTACCAACGATTGTTATAGAAATTATGAAATAAACAATTCATGATTTCAATTACAACTGACAGCTATCAAACGTATTCGCTTGTGATTACTTTAGCTCACTTGTGAATAATATTTGATTTCTATCTTCAAAAACAATTGGTTAAAGTGCCTCAATAACTACACCTGTAAGATAAAAATATTTTTCTCTCAGCTTGGTAAACTTTTCCTCAACACTTCTGCCGAGCACCATCGGTATCACTATTCCAAAATGGAAAAAAATATTCAACAAAGATTTTGTTTGAAATTTTGTATTCTCTATATAACGAAATATCTTGTTCCGATGCATTGAAAACGCTACAAAAAGCCTACAGAGACTCTGCTTTTTCGAAAACACGAGCATACGAGTGGTATTCGGCGTTCAAAAAAGGTCTCAAAGAAGTTGAAGATGCACCTCGTAATGGACGCTCTTCGATATCGATAGCCGATGATAACAACGAAAAAGATAAAAAATCGTCTTCGAAAATCGTCATGCAAGCTTCAGAGAGATAGCTGGTGAACCCAATATCTCGTATGGATCGGTACAGCACGTTATGGCGAATATTTAGAACATGAAACGCGTTGCAGCACGACTTGTGCCAAAAGACCCAAGTTTCGTTCAAGAATAGTTACAAGAAGCGGTGGATTTCGGAAGTAACGAACGATCCTACCGTGATGAAATGCATCATTATTGATGACGAAACATAGGTTTACCTATGACCGAGTGGCGCTATGAAAATGACCCAAAACCGAAAAAAGCGCGTCAAAAGTCGATCAAAAATCATCATTATGCTCACAGTTATCGAGGCTTTGCTCATCGTGACTACATGGTAATTTGAGAGATGCTGTGCGTAGAAGACGATCGAAATTATGGAAACACAACTCTTGGATTTTGCACCATGACAATGCTCCCTTTCACAAAGCACGCATTGTGGCCGATTATTGGACAAAACACGCAGTAAATGCCACCCAACAAGCACTGTGTTTTCCAAATATGAAACCCTGTGACTTTTTTCTGTTCTCAAAACAAATTACTGCTTTGCGGAAAGAGATTTACGAGTATTGAAGAAGTAAAAGAAAATGTGATGCATGAAATGAATGTCATTCCTTCATCGGACTATGAAAAGTGTAAGGGTAAATGGGTTAAGCGCTGGCGTATGTGCAACGCTTCAAATGCATGCTATGTGGAAGGCGATAAAATAAATGTACCTAAAAATTGTTTTATTTACCAGTTCATAGTGTATTATTCTTCATACGGGCACCGAGAACACATTAGTCTTAGTGGTAATATTTGTTTCTAAAGCAAGTGGGCACTGTCATAGAGAGATGGATAAAGGGAATTTATTGCAGTGGTTTCAAAATAGATTATTAATAAGTTTAAAGGGCTGGCGTGGTCGGCAACGTGTCATATAATACATACCTCTACAAAGTGTGGCGCCACGTCACGTACCTATCATAATAGTTTGTTGTGTAATCACGTTTAGGTTGCAAAATACTGACTATTCAAGTATCTATACAAGGTGTAGGAACGCTCTCAGTTAGTAGTACCTGATTTTTTCATAATTTAAATTAAACAGTCAAATATTATCGACAGTTATAATAACATTTTAATTGAATCACCTAATGCATATCTGTGTAATTTGAAATGGAAATAATTTTTCTAGGCCCTTATTTATTGAATTATATTTCCTTTATCTTAATAGTTAAGATAAATATTAAATATAACAATACAGAATGATATCGTTGAAGAAGTATTAAATAACAGTGGATACAAATAACATCGAACACACACAAACAACGCGGTGGTTTGCAGAGATTACGATGTTACTGCATATTTGTGTATCGATGTTGCTTATATTTTTTTTGGATAGAAAGCGAGTTTTTTTAAACGATCATAAATTTGACAAAACTCATTTTTACGTTGACAGGCTTTCTACTAGTTTATAATATAGTTTCACCCTTATTTCCTCCCATTTATAAGTTGTTTATTATAAGAATATTTTGATTTAAAATTCAAACTCAAAATTATTATTATTATTATCATGTTTACTAAAACTTACATCTACAGTAAGCATCTTCTAAGTATTGTATGATTCATCCAATGATTCAGTCCAACACCTTTGCAATGTCAAAACAACAAAATTATGAAATTTCTTATGCTTTTGCAGCATGGTATCCACCGCAAAGGAAATGTCATTGTTGGTTTGGGATATCAAAAAAATTCAAATGATGAATCTCTGGCAGATATTCAGAAATTTTTGGGAAAACCTAAAAAACCGCTGCCAAATTATCTGCCATAATGCTTTCTCATATATGTAAATAAATAACTCCAAAGCCCACAATACCTGAATTTGAGTCATATCGGTCTTTAAACACGATAATTCCCCATTTTTGATCACCCATTTTGAATTTTTAAATTTTGACAAATGATTTATTCTTAGCGATCTTAAAAACCCCCAATACCCGACTTTCAAAAAAACGGTTGATAAATTAAAAAATACACAGTTTTGTACCCTAAAACCAAGGGTTATTATATATTTTTTTATTTTGAAATTATATAAAAAAGTATTAGTTTGTTTTTTTAATTATGTAACTTTTTAAAATTTTTTCCAATAAAACTCGCATGTCCATCATACAATACAGATCTTATCGTTACTGATGTTTACTAAAACAACGCCGCTTGGTGTTTTCTAAAATAGGTGGCCTACAAATGAAGAACGTCAATGGCTCTCAATGTCTTTTACTCAAACATACATCTTATCATAAGTAGTATTTTGACATCGTAATAATGAAAATTTTCTCAATTGTCCCACAAATTAAAAAATCATTTCTGGGTTTAGGAGCTTTTTGCGAAAGAGCAACAATCATCGATAATTAAAGTAAACCTTTTTCAAGAATATAAACTTAAAAATAAAAACTTGAAAATCATTATAGGTGTTATTTTAATGCCAAATCTCTAAAAGTGATGTTTCACAACAAAATTGTTTAAATAGGTCTTTTCCTACGCAAGTTGGTTCACAAGAAAGGCGTTTCAATGAAACTCTTGAAATATATTTATTCAAACACATAAACAATCAAAGGTGGTGTTTTCCCGTAGGGACATTTAAAAACAAAAATATATTAACCATTCATCAAAAATAATCGTATCTTGTATTCACACCAAAATAATTCAAATTCGTATTTTTGCATGGTTTGACATGAAGATATGGCAAATAAATGTTTTCCTATCACAATTGGCCTACCAATAAGCAAGTCACAGAAAGTACAAGGTACAGTTAAGCAATTTTTTCGTTCTATTGTTATTATAATAGCTTTCCTCAACTAAATTTTTTTTTGTAAAAATAGATTTTAGTAAATTGATTTAAAAGAACAACTAACATACTGAAACACTAAATTTTAAAATATACCGATCGAAATAAATCGTCTTACTTTTTGGACCATAGGTAAAACTCATATAGAGAATACAAAATAATGTATTATAACCTTAAATCCAATGGACCTAAAAAGATATTCAATATGGTGGATTCACATTAACGTCTAATAAGATAAAACCAAAACATTTTACTTCTGTCTATTATAACAATATAACTACACCGTTTCCCAACAAAATCGATCCCTAAGAAAAAGGCGTACGATATGGTGGACTAGAATATGTCTGTCTTATCGTATCATTATGCCCATTTGTTACCTCAGCAAACTTAATCTATGAATAAAAACTGTCAAAACCGTGGAGACAGTATGGTGTCCAACTCATACAATAATAACATCACCACAACAATTTGGCCACTTTCTTACACTGTCCAGGTAACAAATATTTGCAATACAGCGGATTCGAAATAGGGTCTAATAAGATAAAGTTTGAGTTTCACTATAAGGATATGACCACTAATTTTCCCAACAAAGTAAAAATAAACATTTTTAATATGGCGGACACAAAATGGCGACCAATAGCATAAAATCAGTTTTTGTAATCACGCCAATATGACTTTTTTTCTAACCAAATCGCTACATAATGTAAAGTTTTTCGATGTTGAGAATTCAATATGATGTCCAATAAGATAAACCCAAAATTTTTTGCTCCACAACATTTTTCCCGACAAGGTCAGTCCTAAAATAAAGATTTTTAATTTAGTGTTTACCCACCATAACACTATGGGTATTTGTAACTATAAATAAATATTTCCAGTACAAAATGGAGTCCAATAACATAAAATCAAAACCTTTTGTCTTTTCACATCACAACAATAAGATTCCCTTCCTTTCTCCACGAAAATGGTGTCCAATAAAACAAATCAATAAATATCAATCGGAATGGTCTGCCAAATTAGCGAAAGCAGTAATTGCACAAAAACCTAAAAAAAATATGCGTAAAATCTGGTAACCCAGTTTTGCCAAATTTTAGTTGCGAAGTTGAACTACGGGAAACTGTGAAATACGGTTTCATACTAAAAACTAGTTAGTTTACTTAAACCTTTGCGAATAAAAAAAATTCTTTTTTGGCCATCATAGGGAGAATGCGTTTGGCCGTATTCTGAACAAGATTGAAAAAAAAAAGAACGGTCTTGGGAATCTTTCGTACAAAATGCACTAAAGTCATAAAATTTCGGTGTTGACCCCAACAAAATTGGTGAATTAAAGTTTTTGAGAATACTTAATTCCAAATGATAGCCGACGGTCTACAACCACATAATTTCGTATTACCAATGCTGGTAACGGGTTTAGCTGTTTTCCCAACGCAATTGGTGAATAAGTGAAGTTTTGAACATCTTATGAAATAATGAACAACAGTATAAAACTACATCATTTAGTTGTTGCCCATCCAGACAATGGGTCGGGACGCAATGTATATCCAACCACCTAAAACCATAAAATAACGTTTTTGTCCAACGCGGTAATGTGTTTAACCGTTTTCCCAACCGGATTAGTGTATAAATAAAGATTGTAAGCATCTGTTGCCTAAAACGAAGACCAATGTCCTAAAACAAACAAATACACAAATACAGAGTTTCGGAATCTTTGATTCCAAATAATAAACTTCACCGTACAAACATTTAGTTCCTGTCTATCTAGGCAACGAAATGGGCGAATAAAAAAGTGTTCGGTCATAATTGGCCCCAAATTGAAACCAAGTCCCTGAAACCACAAGGTTTTTTGCTCATTTAGCCAATTCGTTTAGGCGTTTTGACAACGAAATTGACGTATAAATAAAATTCTTCGCATACTTGGCCTAAAATGGTGACCAACGTGCTGCCACCATAATATTTCTTGTTGCTCAACAAGGTAATGTATTTGGTTTTCTCAACAGAATTTGTGAATAATGTGGCCCCAAATGATAATTAGTACCGCAAGAACATGTATTTCTTGCCCATCGAAGTAATGCGTTTGGTTATTGTCCCAACGAAATCGGTGTGTAAGTAAAGTCATCTTTGATCCTAAGTCAAAGGTGATAAAAGTTCATTCTTGCCCAGAAAGGCATTTCTTAGCAAAATTGGTTTGTAAACAAAGTTTTTAGGCGTCTATGACCCAGAACGATTACAAATACCGTAAACTTATAAACAGAAAAAATAAAACATAGTTTCCGCATTATTATACATATGGATATCTAAACGGCAGGTCAATAAGATATAACTAGAAAAATTAGTTTTTGTCCTTTAAAATTATCTTATTTAAATTTGTGTAAAATTTAGGCGTGATAAAAATGAATAATTAAGATTTCTTGCACTAAAATTGCGATATCTGGAATACTTTCTTCCTTTTCACCAGACATCGTATTACTTTTACAGTATCGCTCAATTTTATGCAGTAAATAAAACGTCAAATTTTGTAATTTGCAGGACTAAAAGCAAAACTTATAGGAGGTTTAACATTACACACCAGCACTAAGACAAAAAATATGTGATTCAGTACTTGTAACACTTCATAACGGTAATGCAGAATTGTTTGAATTTTGGTATAAAATATTTCTGTCATTTATCAGGCATGCCAGTGCTAGTCTTTGGTCTACCGATAGCAATTGTTGCAATAACAAACAAATGCAAATACTTAATTGTCAATTCAACTAAACTAAACCAATTTCAGTGATATTATTTATAGTTGATTTAGGTGTACTTTGGGGGTGTATTTTCTTAGAGCTGTTATTATGGAAGGCAACCAAAAACGTAACATTTAAGTTAGCTGAAATGAATAGAGTTGTAGGTATGATAGAAGCTGGCCGAAGACAAGTTGATGTTTCAGCAGTTTTAAACACCTGTCAGAGTGTTATTAGTAGATTGTGGCGTACATATAGGATACCCGGATATCCTAGCGAGCAATATGCAGGTCTTGGACGCATTACTAGCGCAGTTCAAGATCGTTCCTTAACTTTGGAAACTCGGCGACGACCAACAATTACAGCTAAACAATTGGTTCCACAGCTTCGGACTACCCATAATGTAACCGTATACCTTCAAACAATTACAACCCCGGAGTAAAAATACCCTGGAGTTGCAGTCCTTTACCAAAGAAGCTCTCTACAGGAATAGAATATAGCTCGTGGAATGTAATTACTTTGCTTTCGGGGTTGAAACCCACGTTTGTAAAGGAATTACACTCAAGCGATTTTTATATACTTTTGAGGTACTTACACTGAAGAAATATATTAGAAACGGTTTTCAGTCCGTTAGGATATTAGATACGTGGGGTTGGATTACTGGCAGGAATCTGGCGGAATAATTAATAAGTACAGGTATCAGAACGTAGAATAAATACGGCTGGTAGGATTAGGAATAAGACACAAATTAAATATAATGTACTGGTAAAGGGTTCAGTGAAAGATAAATAAAAGCGCAGTGGTTTTGGGAAGTTTTTTCTCTTAGTATGCTCATGCTTATGGTTAGTATTTACTTATTTATAGCTTAGTTGTAGACTGTTCAGGAGTCCTTCTCCTTCTCAGCGCTGGTCAATCCATTCTTGTGGCTGATGCGATGTTTTGTGTTATTGTATAGTTTACAATCATGAGAAGTGGTTATTTTTGGTGTAAAAATGGAAAAAAGAC
>JARFJB010002004.1:0-147500 GCA_036346205.1 Vesta saturnalis | reverse complement strand
TCACAAAAATGAAAATTAAAAGCATTATTACTTCTTTTTTTAACATTTAAGCCATCCGTAAGCCGCTTGATGGCCGTAGGTTCTGAATTCGGTTATGTTCCATAAAATAAGAACGAAACACTATCCAGTTTCAGTACATGTCTGTATTTGCATGCCTCTATCACACTGCCTGTTTGCTCGTTAATTCTTTTCTTCTGCAGTTCGCCCAGCAGTCACTTTTTCGGTCTATTCCTCAGTCCGTTCGTCGATACATGAGAATATGTATGTAAACGCAAAAAACAAGGTGGAAAATTGCCATAACGATGTGTAAAATAAAATTAAACCCTTTGCAAGGCTACCTTGATTGGAATGTAATTAGCGCCTGCATGTTATCTAAATAAGTTACCTAGTATGCATGCTGCATTTGAAAATTTACAGAGGTAGCGTTTTTTTATTTCTGATATACCTATATCTTTAAGTTTTCGTAAAAAAATTGCAAGAAATCTAGGGAGCTATTTAAGGGCATTTTACAATCTTAGTCATAGTGTACAGGTTGTCCCAAATAATAAAACGTGTTAATTCTTTGTGAGACGTTATGTATGTTAATTTGTTACGATTAAAGTGAAACCTAGTTCTATTACCCTTTACCTCTCGTAAACCTAACGGTTTTCAAAATATTTTGTATTTCTTGAAAGTGAAGTTTATGCATTATCCCGAATACAATATATATATATATATATATATATATATATATATATATATATATATATATATATATATAGGGTTTTCGATTGATATATTCAAATTTAATATGTTGCCAAATTATTTTAGCACACTTGTAGGCTATAAAAAGATTGAAATGCATTCAAAGAAATCTTGTTACAATTTGAGATGCTGTAGGGAAAGGTTTATTGCAACAGTCTGCAAAAAATGACATTTGTATTTTTCATAAAAATAAAATTATGAATGTCTAAACTTGACTATCAAAAAATGCAAGTTACTCAAAAAAATCAAATGGAAACCCCTATTTTTTATTACTCAGATCGATTTATCGTCAAAAATTAAGGTAAGTTTGTTTAAAACTTTATTTGCCTAAACGTAACAGTTTCATACTTATTATCAAAAAAGCAAACCGCCAAAAAATAAGCTGTTAAGGATATAAAATATAGTGAGACACCCGAAGTAGGGTGACGTTTAAGGCATCTTTTCCCCTTCCATTGCCGCATTTCTTGGAATTATTACGGTTTGTTTGGTATAATAACGTTTTTTTTTTCTGTTTAATCTAAATTTGTAAAATTAGGACCGCTTTGATATGAATATGAATATGAATTGCGTTTATGTGAAGGTTAAACTGGTGATTAAGATAAGTAGGTAAATAAATAAAAGTGGAGAAATTAGTCATACCTTTTTTATGCGCCGTACGAATGATAAATATCTTGGTTTAACCGAAGTACTACACCGCCACATTGTATGCCACTGGTTTTAAAAGAGGATTCTTTAATTATTTTTTGGGAGTTTCCCAAGCACCTCCCCAAATAAATATCTTGTATACCACTGGTTTTCGTGGACATCCTCGTATCCGATCCGTTTTTCAACCCACCATTTCTGTTATTTTCTTTAAAGTCCCGTTTTTTAACACCTACTTTCTATCATCCTCTTAAACGAGTTGGTCATCCTGGTTCTGTCATCTTTTTTTAGACCTACTATTAAATCCCATTCCTTAATAGCTCTTTTGCTCTTTGTATTTTGGTAAAATATTAAGTACCCCAAGATTAAGATTTCACTAAAATGGTGTATCTACTTTCACGCACACACGCATACGCAAGTATACACGCACACGCACACGCACAGTCGCCCGAACGTACGTACTCACGCGCGCACTAACAAACACACGCTCGCACTCATGTAGTCTGCATGCAGGCACTCACTCACTCAAGCATGAATGCACGCACGAACGCATACACGAACGCACACTCATCTAAACACCAATCAAACACATGCACACACATATAAATCGCAAAAATAGTTGCCACTGATCAAGTACGCGTGTAAACAGAATACGTAAACCAGGAAAAGAAACTAGCAAACAGGCGAACTACCCAATAAACACACAAATAACCAAACTTTGTAACCAAAAAGCAATGCAATTTAGACTTGACATGTATTAGTGGCTACATAACAGCTTTGAATCAATGTAATTAGTATGAGCTATTAACGTGTTCTTAATGATATTGTCCTAAAGCGGCACGAGTACAACCATATTTCTCTATACTTCTTGTAGGTGTAAAGACGTAGAAAACCAGATTAAAGGGAACCGAAAAAAATAAATTACAAGCATAAGAAAGTACAAGGTGAGTGATAACTGTAATTATAATTTGTTAAACATTTCTAATAATCTGTTTAGTGCCCATGTGCATAATCAGAATTTAATATGATACATATTTCCGTATTTCACATGTTAAGAGTATGAAGTTAGCTAAAACAGTCGCTTGTGAAATCATCAAAAAGCGGCAATCCTCGAGCTTAGTCACTTCTGTTTTGAGATCCTAGCAAAAGACCCTTGTTTCTTCGTTTTTGGGGTTGCGTGTTTGCACGTTTGGAAGTCCAGTAAGTTGTTTCTTTGTTTGTTTGTACTTGTTTGTTTGCGTGTTTGGTCGCTTACTTGATAGATCATTTCGTTGTTTGCAGTTTTAGGTGTGTTTGTATATGTGTGTGTAATTGTTCCTTTGTCTACATGTACATGTTTGTTTCGTATGTGTTAACCGGGTATTAATTTTTGCACCTTTAGTCTCATTAGAATGTGTTCTTGGTAAGTGTTGCACAAGTTTGGTGTATTTGAGTGTTTGTTCGGTAGTTTCCTTTTTGCGGTTTACATGTTTTGTGCTTGGGTGTTCACTTGATCGCCATGTTCATTGTTTGCGTGTTTGTATATTTGGATGTTATTTGCCCGTTTTTTTATTCGCATGTGTTTATTTGCTACTAGATTTTTTGAATGGCATAGTTTCCTTGATACGTTTTATTTCTGTTTCCTTGTTTACAACCTAAAAATATTTTGAGTCCTGCACGGCTTCGAGTTTCGTCTGTACAGGACCGTATATACTGAATTGTTTTAAATGGAACATCCTATAAATTTTCATACTTTTGAAATCCACATTCGATTCTAGACCAAGTTTGTTTGACCTTTCACCTACTTAAGACCCCATTTAGGAGAAAATAATTGTTTAAAACAAATTATCTCCTAAATTAACATTCAGTAAAAATGTCATAACTATTTAAGCGTTGGCAGTGAAGCAACGAAATTGGAGATTATCATACAAAAAAGAGCGGTTTATTCATCGATATGCTGATTTTGAACGAAATCTTTTGCAAAAGGGCCGTACTGATTTTTTTCGACCACGGAAGAAATAACAACAGTCGACTATTTTAGATGGAACAACCTGTATATTTTTTCATGAATGAACTGCTTCTTAAGTTGTATTTGATTTTTGTTAAACATGTCTTATATTTAAAGTTAATAGTTTCCGCGATAATCCTCAAAACAAAATCTACAAGCTACAAGCAATAATACTATTTAATTTTCCTCGAGTAGAATTTGAACCTACGACCTGTACTTTGCTAGAGTACCACGCTAACCATCTGCGATGCAGACTTTGTCTTCATGTATGTTCTACTCGAGGTAAGCTTTTTAATTAGGTATTTAATAAAATTAATAATAAGTTTTAATTACATATTTATTTACCTTTGAACTTATTCGTTCATAGCAAAACTTATAATAAAATAATACTATTTGCTTCAGGTATTTAATTATCATTACCTAAATTGTGTTATTACTTAAAAAACCAGGAATATGAAGAAAAAATGTTATTCAGAGAGTATGCTGTTCTTTAATCATAAACATATTTAACGTAGTTGCCATGCCCATACTATAACAATTGCAATACGCAGACAACATATGTCAGTTTAATTTCAATTGATTGTTTTTAACACATTATCGTTTTAACTTTCTCAAAAAGGCTCAATATCGAATCGAAAATGTCATGTTTTCCAAATAACGAACTGGTTGATATGGTTTTCATTCTCCGCGAATGTTTACGCCCATTATTGGCGACGCTCGTCTACAAGGAAAGGTGTCCTGATACACGCCATTCAGAAATAGCAGCATTTCAAAATCTTCTTGCAAGATTCGTGGCTGCGGGGGGGAGTGTGGCATTTTCAAAACCTTCCCGTGAAAAATCAGTCCTGAGTGAGCAAAATAAAATAAATGTCTAATGAAAGATACTTTTTTAATAATATTTATTCACGGACGAATAAACGTTCCAGAATGACGGGTTTATGAATAGTCACAACTATCATTATTATTCTGATATAAACCCACACGTGACAAGGGAAGTTGACCGTGAGCATTGATGATCGTTAAACACGTGGGGTGGAATTCTTCGTCAATTTGTAGTGGGGCCATATTTTTTTGATAGACATTTAATCAAGTTTATTTCGGTTTATTGGCGGTCTTATTTGAAGGCGTTCCTTCAATGATGCATCAACGCATGTGGTTCCAGCATGACCGCGCTCTTGCCCACTACGGAATTGAAGTAAGAAACTTCTTACACGATGAATATCCAGAAAGATGGATTGACTCCCGTAAATTGGTCACCCCGATCACCTGACATAACCAAACCATGAAGCTTTCAGGTAAATCACGCCTGAAATCTTAGAAGATGTTAAAGAAGTTTTTCAAATGGTGTAAGGCAGTGTTTATGAAATAATGGTGGGTTGTTTGAAGTTATTTTAAATTAATGTTTACTGTGTTGTGTTTTGTACCATTGTTTTTATGTAAATTGATTTAGTAATGAATGTTATACATCAGTAAATAATAATAAGTAAATATCTGATGCAAATGGTGTTATTGTTTGTTGCTTCCTTCAATTTTATTTTGAGAACAGAATAATTCAAACTAAGGTTATTTTCGCGGAAGCTTAAAAAGCAGTTTATTCATGAAAAAATATACAGGGCGGTGTTCCATTTAAAATAGTCGAGTTTTGCTATTTCTTTCGTGGTCATTAGAAAAATCAACACGCCCCTTGTGCAACAAATTTCGTTCAAAATCAGCATATCCAAGGCTCATTTGTTTATGATAACCTCCAATTTCGTTGCTCTACTGCCGAAGACTAAATAGTTATGATATTTTTCCTGAATGTTAATTTCGGAGATAATTTTTTTAAAACATTTATTTTCTCCTAAATGAGTGGACTGAAGTAGGTGAAAGGTCAAACAAACTTGGTCTAGAGTGGAACGTGGATTTCAAAAATATGAAAATTTATAGGGTGTTCCATTTAAAATAATTGAGTAGGGTCTGTACAGACGAAACCGGAAGCCGTGCAGTGATGAAAATATTTTTAGGTTATAAACAAGGAAAATTTGAAAGATTGTCGCGTGACCTTCTCTCCTAAAGTATTAAAGGTACTACCAAAAAATTTAGGGCAGGTGGGCAACCCTGTATGTATGTATGTATGTATGATATATATATATATATATATATATATATATATATATATATATATATAATATATATATATATATATATATATATATATATATATATATATATATATATATATATATATATATATATATATATATATAAACTACAATGGATAGCACCACGCGATAGAGGACCAAAAAATAATAAAAAAGTTCGTATACACTAATGTCCGATCGCTTTTTGTTTTTAAGTTACAGGCTGTTGAAGTTTCTTATAATTCTTTTTTTTTCGATTGTAAAGAGACAATTGAACCAAAATTAGTGCACAGTATACCCTCGCACTATCTTGTGTCAGAATATGGAGTTTATTTTGCCTCTAGTGGCAAAGAGGATTTACGCATTTAAACCGAAAAAATCACAGTTTTCTTTATTTTTGATTACTGCTAAGGAAATTTATATTTATTTAAGAACTGTCAAACTAACTATCAAAATAATTTGTTTAAATTTGGTCGTGTTCCTGGTTTCCTACGTATTTAGTTTTAAAATTTGTCATGTTCCTGATTTTCTACGTATTTAGTGTTAAAGCTCGACGTGTTCCTGATTTCCTACGTATTAAGTTGCGTTTATTTAAAGTTGCTTTCAAAAATGGTTCGATATACTTCTGCAGAATATAGGGACATGGTTACGTGTTACGGGGAAGCTCGATTAAATTCTTCCGAAGCTGAACGTATCTATCGGGAGAGATATCCATTAAGATAAGTTCCTAATGTTAAAACATTTATTGACGTCCATAGGCGTTTCGGAGAAGATGGTTGCTTTAAAAAAGAAAAAGTTGATGCTAGGACTCACAAAATTCGTCGCACTGTTGCAAACGAAGAAGCTGTATTGCAAATAGTAGAAAATAATCCAAAAATAAGCACCACAAGAATAAGTGTGCAGCTGTACCGAATGTTAATCGTGAGTCAGTTAAGGAAATCCTCAAAGAACAACTGCGCCCATTTCATTTTCAAAAATTTCATCACCTATTGGAATAGGTTTTCTTACCGCGTCTGCAATATTGCGAGTAGTTGCAAAACCTAGGCGAAAACTTTCTGTCGTTAATTTTGTTTACTGATGGTGTTTTGAACATAGATAATATGATTTGTTGGAGCGATGAAAACCCTCATCGTACTATAATACGGAATCACCAGTCCGTGTTTTTTATTCAAGTGTGTACAGGTATAATTTACAATTATCTAATTGGTTGATTTCGATTGCCCAATCGATTAACGGGCTCTATCAATTTTTTTGTAAAGTGAACTACACACCTTATAAGAAGATGTCCCATTGGATATTATTAGAAGAATGTACTACATGTATGACGGCGTGCCATAGCACCGTTCTCAAAGGGCAAGGAAATTTTTGCAAAGAAGATTTGGAAATAGGTGGATTGGTTGTGGGGGACCTATACCACAGCCAGCTGGTTTTCCCGATCTTAATCCCCTCAATTTTTCATTTTGGGGGTTTATGAAAAATGAAATTTATACCGTAGAAATAAATAGTGAAGAGCAATTATGAAACAGAATTGTGGAGTCTGCTGATAGATTTCGTAATAATCCAAACATATTTCAAAGACGCCGTCAGTCATTAACATGAAGATTATAAAAGCGTATTCAAGAACAAGGTCACCAACTTGAACACTTTCTGTAGACCTTTTTATATTTTTATGCTTTTTGAAATGTTTAATTTAATATTTTATAGAAACCTATATATATATATATATATATATATATATATATATATATAATATACAGGGTGTGGCATTAGTACCACAAACATGCTTTATACAAAAGTTGCTTGAATTCCAATACGCTATCTCCTATAAATATTTTCACAAATACAGAGTGTTCCGTAACAGCCAAACATAAGTCATCTTCCTTATTTTTAAGTGGAATGGTATAGTGTGTACCCCGGATTTCGTTTCTACTCTGAAAAACAAACACTTTCTAGTGCCATATAGCTAAACTTAACCGTTTTTGAAATATTTGTACATTTAGATGAAAAATTAACATTTTTCGTCGAAGATTAAAAATTCATTTTGACGTTACTATAAAATCTATTATTTTGTAACTTCGTATGTAGTTAGTGCTCACATTGAACTTTTAAGAAATACCGTGATTTGTTTAATTTTATACAGCGTATACCCCAAATATGAATTAATTATTTTTTTGTCTATCGAGAATGATATTCTTTACGACAGGTTCCTAATGTTCGAACATTTATTGACGTGCATAGGCGTTTGGATGATGAGTGGTGAAGATGTCTGTTTAAAAAAAAAAGTTAATAGTGGGAGTTTCCAGAACTCGTGGCACTGTTGAAAAGGAATAACCTGAACACATTATTAGAAGATGTTTCATTGGATATTGTTGCAAGAGTGGACTTTATGCTTGATGGCAAGCTAGCTCAGTTTTCTTGAGTGGTAAGGAAATTTTTTGAAAGGAGGTCTGAAAATAGGTGGATTTGTAGTGGGGGGGCTGGTAATATGATCACTGCTCTTCAGTAATAAAAGAACTAAGGTCATATTTGAATTCTGCCTGATAAAAAGCCCCGTATACAACATTTCGTCCGGTTATTACATCATTGTAAGAAGATATTAAGAAAAAAACAAAAAATAACTAAACTTCAACACCCTATATCTTTTAAACGAAGGCGTCGCGCACCTAAATTCATAGGAACTTTTTTCTTATTTTAGTGTCCTCTTTCGCGTAGCACTATGCATGGCACTTTTCTCTATGTCACCCTGTATATACATACATACATATATATATATATATATATATATATATATATACGGGTGGCTACTTTTTATATTGAACAGTATTGCTATCTTGAAAACCATAGGAATTACAATGTCGGTTAAATGGGACAAACGTTGCGCATAAAAGGGACCAACAAAATGTTGAAGACAAATGTTTAATAACTCTTACTGTTTACGATTTATACAGGGAAAACCAAAACATAAGAATTTTTAAATGTTGTTGTATCTCCTTTATTTTAAAAGATATTAAAAAATTGTGTTTACATTTTTTAATTTAAATTATGCATGCTATTCTGTAGTGGCGCACGCGCACGTGTATGCGCACGCGCACCCTCACACGCATACGCACACCTATACGCACATGCGGACCCACACACAGGCGCGCACACGCGCGCGCGTACGCACACACGCACACACACACACACACACACACACACACAGACACACACACTGACTCACTCACTACCTCAAGGTCACACACACCCCCGCTGGCACGCACGCACGGTATGGCACTGGCACGCCCGCGCGCGCACGTATAGGTTTCACAGTGACAAAATCAAAAACGAAATTGTGCTTTATTGCCAAATAATTAAAGATTGAAATAAATAAAGCTTAGAATACTAAACAATACAATCACGGTATGTTTTAAATATCGTTATAAGTAGTGATCGATCACTACTTTTGAACAACGGAACCAAAAAAAGCAAAACTCATGAAAGCTAAAAATGCAACAATGTTATAACCTGACAAATATTTAGTGCAAATATTTTTGAGGTGGTCCTTAGATGCAAATTTGTTACACTTTTGGTACAATATGTATTTCATTTGGCTTCTTGTTAATATGACAAATTATTAGCTGTTTCTAAATATTTGTAATATTAAGCATGAATTATACATAATAAGCAACACACCTATTTAATATGATAATTTGTTTACTTTTGTGACAAATTAATCACATTAACTGGCTATTATGAATAATAGCTGATAGCCCGTGGTTAATATGATAAATTCAGGATTCAAGGATTCTATAGAAAGAAATGTGCTTTTTATGTTTCTTCTCTATTTCTAGAAAAAAAGTAAATTTGTTAGGGGGTATAGAGACAATTGTTCTGTTCTTTTTCTTTTCTTGTACATCGTTTCAAGCGACAAACACAGTAGTGCAGTGCCGTATTAAGCTAGTGAGTAATAGAGCTTAAAAGTAAATTAAATAAGTGTGTTTTACACAGTCAAACTCGTGAAGTGATCGCTAATGTATTTAAATGTATGCAAGAAGAAAAAACTTCAAGGGTACTCAAAATTTCACTGAATCAGTTATATCAACGCGTTATTGCTGCAACGGGTGTTTCTGAGAGAAGTATTAGACGAATTCTTGAAAGAAAAAAGTGATACAGACACAGGTTCCAGTTCACCTTTTAGATCGCCAAAGAAAATACAAAAAAAAAGCTAAGCCCAAAACCGACTTAGATGATCCAGATAAATGTATGCTGCGTAGAACAATTTTAAATACCTTTACTGTTGACAAAATTGTGCCTACAAGGCCAAACATTCTAAGAAAATTTAAAGAAACAAGACACACTGGAGGAATAGATTCTCTTCGGAAAGTAGTGAAAGGTATAGGCTTTCGTTGGAGAAAAACAAAAACCAACAAAAAGCTTTTAATGGAAAAGCACAACATTCGTCAGTTAAGAGTGTCTTATTTGCGTACCTTTAAAGCTACAGAAATGAAAAAAGACCGACTATATATATGGATGAAACTTACATTCACAGTTCTCATACCGTGGCTACTTGTTGGAACGACAATTCATATGAAGGATTAGCACGGCCTATATCAAAAGTCACAGACTAATTATTGTTCATATTGGCAGCGAGACGGGCTTCATTCCAAATGCTAAATTGATTTTTGAGTCTAATGCCATAATGGGAGATTACCATCATGAGATGAATTATGATAATTACAAAAAATGGTCGAATTAATTCCTAACTTGCCTCCAAAGTCTGTGCTAGTAATTGACAATGCTCCTTATCATAATGTCCAAAAGATAGAGCACCGAATTATAATAACAGGAAATCAGTTATGGTGGACTGGTTAAGGTCTAAAAGTATTTACTTCGACAATAATGTGTTCAAGCCCTATTTATATAATATTATTAAAATTATTCTGTTTATAGTCCATATTTGTTTAATTACTTTGGTGTGGTTTACTGGGTCTAGAACTAGTTGCGGGCAATAACGGTTCAATCACAGTTACGTTTCGTATAATTAAATACTTCTTCAGACTAAACAATACATTAACAGATAATTAGATTATTACCTACACATATTTATCAAATCTTATCTAATTAAAACAACATATTAAAATCATTTTACTAAGTTACAAATCAACTCAACTCACCTGTAAATTGCTTCTAAAGAAAAAATGTTTTTGGTGTGTGTTCATTTTAGGTGGTCTATACGTTATGTTACATTGTGACTTATCATATTGATCCAATGTTTGTGTTTTACAACTTAATTACTACAATTTACTTGTTATTCATTGTCAATTGAAATTCTCTGTTACATAACTTCGTTATCAACCTTTTTAATTCACAATTACTGGACGTGTGTTAATTTTATTGGTTGATCATTACTAACCTTGTCAATTTTAATTTATTCCTGGTTATTATTATTAATATTGTCAAGAATTAAATGTGAGTGAAACTATCATGTCCATCATTATCAAATAGTACAAGGTTATCTATCTGGATATTTATATCATGCCATGTTTCAAATTTTACAATTCTATTTTATAGTGATTCTTTTGTCTTCACTAATTATATATATATATATATATATATATATATATATATATATATATATATATATATAATATAATATATATATATATATATATATATATATATATATATATATATATATATATATATATATATATATATACAGGGTTTTCCACGGTAGGCGTTCGTTAGAAGTTTATGTTGTTAGAAACAATTTAGAAATCTGAATTTTTGGACATAAGGGTTATTTAAGATTCTCTTTCATTCTAAAATATTTTCAAGGTCATGTTAATTCCGGTTATACCGGAAGTCGCTATTAACTTCCTTATTTTAAATGGAACACCCTGTATATTATTTTATATTTGGATTCTTGACAAAATTTTAGGATAAGTCTTATAAGGGTTTCCTATAACATTACCTATACCTATTATCGACAATTTTCTTGTTAATTAATATTTTGTACTTTAATGTGATTTTTGACAGAAACTGAAATGTTTTTCAAAAATAAAATGAACTTAATTCAAATTACACAAATTCTATTTTATTAAAACAATGAAATAAAACAAGAAGATAACAAAATTGAGTGCATAATAACAAATGAAAAACATAAAACAATTATTTGAACATAACTAGAAGAAAAGTGATAAAAAAGATAAAATGAATCATTACGAATGTTCCACATGACCGCCAATTTGATTTAAGCAACTTATCATATACTCCTTGCGAAATAGATCGCCGAATTTCGTGTGGACACATACTATTGAATGCATTGTGAACACGATTTAGCAATTCCTCTCTAGTTTGAACTGGCCTAGAGTACACTAATTCTTTTATACGACCCCAGAGGTAAAAGTCCAGGGGCGTCAAATCGGGTGATCTCGGTGGCCAGTTCCAAGGTCCTTGTGGGCCAATCTACCGATCTTCAAACATCAATGTCAACTGTTGGTGTACAGCTATAGTGGAATGTACGGGAGCACCATCAAGCTGATACCAACTGTTTGCCCTGTCACATGCAGGTAGAGTATTTAGAAAATCCATAACAAATCCACGGCGAATTTCAAGATATCTCGCCCCATTCAAATTTTCATCGTACACTTTATATGCCACTCTATTATCCATAACTAAACAAAAAACGTTAAAACTAAATTGGAACTGGTGATTACGTTCTCTTGTTACATGAGGATTATCTTGTGCCCAGTAGTGATTATTTCGGCGATTGAAAATTCCTTCTCTACTGAATTTTGATTCATCGGTCCAAATAATGTTGTGAAGAAATCTCGGATATTCGGTCATTTGTACAAGAATAAATTCACAAAAGTTAACTCGTCGTGCCTGATCACCAAGATGTAATCCTTGCACAGTTATTACCGAAAAAGGATGCATTTTATACTTCTTTAATATTCTGTGGATTGATGTTTGTGAAATATCCAAATCTAGTGCAGCTGCTGTAATTGAAGTTCGTGGATAACCGTGAAAATAAGCTAACACGTTCACCTCGTTAACTTCATTATCTATTATATTACTGGCTTTAAATGCGTTCGAGTTGCCCTTATACTTCCAGTTGCAATAAATCGAGCTTCAATTCTTGCAAATATTCCAGGTGTCATTAATGGTAGGTGTGGATACCGTTCGTTAAACAACCTGCATGTTCGCCTAATAATTCGTCCACATTCACCATGCGTGTAAAACAAATTTAATAAATCATTGTTAGAATATTCTTGAATACATTCCATTATAAACAGTACTTAAAAAAAATACTTAAAAAATTACAAAATCACTTAAATTGTACTGATTTGACATTAAATCAACAACAATGTTTTAATGCGTATCAAAATCAAGGCTCACTAGATTGCAGTTTTGGAATTTTATCGGCTTTTATAAAAAATACGGAGTTATACGAGTTATAAAATGCTTAAATCAAATTGGCGGTCATGTGGAACATTTGTAATGATTCATTTTATCTTTTTTATCACTTTTCTTCTAGTTATGTTCAAATAATTGTTTTATGTTTTTCATTTATTGTTATGCTCTCAATTTTGTTATCTTCTTGTTTTATTTCATTGTTTTAATAAAATAGAATTTGTGTAGTTTGAATTAAGTTCATTTTATTTTTGAAAAATATTTCAGTTTCTGTCAAAAATCACATTAAAGTAGAAAATATTAATTAACAAGAAAATTGTCGATAATAGGTATAGGTAATGTTATAGCCAAACGATGCATAACTAAATGCTGCATCTATTCATCCAATAATATACAGGGTGTCACATTAGAATTATCAAAGTTTTTCAACTTTGAACATTGTTTAATAGTTCCTCAAATTTTGAACACCATGTATGCAATAAATCAATTGTCAATGAGTATTTCAAAAGTATAGTTCTTATGCTTCTGTCTACTCCAGAAGCACTTTCCATCAGTCAAAAATAAGTAAGACAAGCAGTATTGAAAATAGGGTTACATCTTTCAAAATTTTTGAAAAAATCAAGATATCTAAGAAACAGTTGAAAAAAGGTATAGGAAACCCTTATAAGACTTGTCTTCCCCTTAGTGACCACCAATATGGGTTTAGGCAAAGTCGTTCAACAGGCGATCTTCCTTCATATGTGACCCAAGTTTGGAACAATACAGTAGAGCAGTCCGGTGAAACAGTTGTAGTCGCTTTAGATATCTCAAAGGCATTTGACCAAGTTTGGCATAAGTGTTTACTTGCCAAACTCACCTCGTTTGGGTTAAATGATACGCTCATCAACTGGGTTTCTAGTTTCCTTGATAAAAGACGAATACGTGTCGTAGTTGATGGCATTTTTTCAAAAGAAGTTAGCATTAACGCGGGCGTACCACAGGGATCCGTTATAGCGCCTACACTTTTTCTGCTGTACATAAACGACCTTATTTCTTCAACAACTAACCCCATCCATTGCTTTGCTGACGATAGCACTCTTCACTGTAGTTCATCTCAGTCTATTCATAGTGATAATCCACCTTCTATGTCAAATCAAGAAATTAAAGCTGAAATGGCAAATTCAATCAACAAAGACATTCAACGTATTCTCGAATGGGGAAGCAATAATCTAGTTAAATTTAATGCTAACAAAACTCAGTGTTGCCTTATGTCCGCCAAAAAAGATCAATCATTTCCTGTTGTAAGTATGAATGGCTCAGTTCTTAAGTTTTCAGACTCTATTACTCTGTTGGGTATGACTGTATCTTCGAATCTCTCATGGGTTGACCATCTTCTGTCAGCTACCAAAATAGCTGCTCGTAAAATAGGCTTTTTGTACAGATCTAAGCAGTACTTTACCTCTCAACAACTCCTTCTGCTGTATAAGGCCAAAATTCGGCCTCATCTGGAATATAATTCTCACCTTTGGGTTAGTGCTCCCCAATACGCTCTCGATATCGTTGATCGTATTCAAAAGAGAGCGATTAGGCTTATAAATGACCCGTCCTTAACTTCTCACATACAGTCCCTTGAGCATAGAAGGATGGTTTCAGTTCTTTCTTTGTATTATCGTTATTACAACGGCTATTGTGCTGGTGAATTACATTCTTTGATACCATCTCCGGCTATCTTTGCGAGAAACACTCGCTTCGATCATTCACATCATCAGTATGCAGTATAAATCTCTACTTGTCGTACCAAACGGGAGCAATCCACATTTTTCTACACGACTTCTAAACTCTGGAATGATCTCCCTAGTTCCTGTTTTCCTCTCACTTATGATATGAGAAAATTTAAGGTAGCTGTTCATAGGCATCTATTGGCAATTCATTATCCCTCTATCCATCCTCCTAAGTGTTCCTGAGTGCTTTAGCACGATAGGCCTTATTTAGCCTGTTCAGGTCCACAATCATAAAAAAAAATCCTAAAATTTTGTCAAGAATCCAAAAATAAAATAATATACAGGGTGTTCCATTTAAAATAAGGAAGTTAGTGGCGACTTCCGGTATAACCGGAAGTCACATGACCTTAAAAATATTTTAGAATGAAAGAGAATCTTAAATAACCCTTAAGTCCAAAAATTCAGATTTCTAAATTGTTTCTAACCACATAAACTTCTAACGAACGCCTACCGTGGAAAATCCTGTATATATATATATATATATATATATATATATATATATATATATATATATATATATATATATATATATATCAGTCTATTTACTTTAACTTACAATTTCTCATTCATACAATTTAATTGTGTTTATCTAGCTGTTAATTCCTACATTTATGAATTTAATTATCTATGCTACAATTTGATACTGAGGATGCACTTATTCAAAAATTCACTCTTATATTTACTTCTGTTTAAACTTATTGTGTTTTTTAATTAAAAACTTGTAAATTTTACTTAAGTTATTGGTATCCATCCTAAAATTGATATTTGATTGTTCATGTTGTATGTGAACATCTCAGAAATTAACCACTTTTTTAAATTAACTTCTTTATCTAGAATGATCGGATTATTGAAATCAAAAGTGTGCCCTTCATTCTGAACATGTGAAGTTAAGGCTGTTTTTTTCTCATTTTTTTCTAAATTGTATTGTTTACAATCCTTTTTATGATTGTTTAGTCTTTTATATAAATTTTGTTTTGTCTGACCAATGTACGCCTTGTCACAATTTTACATTAGCATTATTGCTCGTCGGAATAGGGTATTTTAATTTTTAAAATAACATATTATTATTAAAATATTAAAAGTTTTTGTTATGAACGTTAATTAAATTCATAAATGTAGGAATTAATAATTTTTAATAACATATTATTAGTTTTAAGATTGTATAATGGTATTTTTAACGTTTCAGCCTGTAAGATTTGTTGTAATTTGATACTTAAATTCGGAACGTTGATTAATTTATTATATTTAGTATTAATTGATGCTATATTAACTTTAATTTTTACCTTCGTATCCTTCTTAATATCGTTTTCATCGATTTCCTGCCAGTATTTTTTTATTAAATTAATCGTTAACTCTAAGGTGACATTAGTGAATAAAGATGTCACATCTAAAGATATTAAAATATACTTATCTGGTATAATTATGTCATTTAATTTATCTACTAAAGTATATGAATTTTTAATGTTATAATTAAAAATATCTTGTAAATTCTTTAAAATATTTGTGATAAATTGCGCTAATTCGAATGTTTTAACAGGCCATAAATTCATGGGGATACACTATTGTGTCTAGTAAGTCTTTTTGAATCATCTATGTTAATGTACTCAAGTCTTAAAAGTTTTTTAACCAAGGTGTTATTCTTGTTTTGTATTTTATTCATGTGATCTTGTTTTAACGACTTGTAAATCTCTGTATCGTTAACTACTTCATTCATTTTGCTTACATATATATATATATATATATATATATATATATATATATATATATATTGAGATGGTTAGATATAAGATTAATACAGGGACTAGAGTGAATAAGCTTGTATTCTTTATAGTGGGCAAATTGAGATAGATTAGAGTATATTTACACTGCATTTTATTAAGTAAAGTATTAGACGAATGAAAGAAATTGATTTTGATTTAACGAAACAGGCTTGGTGGAATTTTCACAAGTTTGTTTAATCATAAAAAGCAATGGAATATATAAGGAGCATGTGAGGAAGGTCAGAAGGAGTTATATTTGTGAGTACGATTAAGTTCGTAGAACATACTTCATTAAATTCACAGTTTATTCAAAGTATTTTGGCATTTTTAGAAACCTTACAGATGTTTATCACACGAATTAGGTTTACAATAATATGTAGAACATGTATCGAGTTAGTTACAATGCAGGAAAGATTTGAATTTTAAGAAAGAGTTGTGGTGCGGACACGGTTTAGTTTTCACTCACAGACATAGTGTACAAAAAGTGCACGAGAAGCGGTAGTGCGTTGTAAACATTAAAGACAATATGAACAATATTTTTACATTTGGATATTTAACATAAAAATACTTTTTGTGTACAAATTCTGCAGAAGTGTGTTTGACAATATGGATTTTTGAGTTGACAAAGTTTTAGACAATGCAATAAAAGTGAACAGTGTTTATGTTGAAGACAGTTATAACAACATCTTAGAATAACATTTTAAGTAATTTTGACGTTATAAACGCAAATTATGAGTATAATTGTAAAAAGATAGGTTAAGTTTTAATTTTAAGGTTTTTGCAAATTTATAGTTTTTATAGGATAATTTAACCATAAAATAAATTATAAGAGTAATTAATAGGAGGTTTCCTTCGTTTTTATGTAGAAATTTACATTGTACAAGCTATATAAACATAAAATTATAAAAATGGGGTTAACTACATAAATTTCCAATTTAAAAAAGAATTTTCCGTTAGAATTAAGTTATATGAGTTTAAATAAATGTATTCTAATACAGTTTTTCGTGTAGATTACGAATATGTATTTAGTTTAGGTGTAGAATTTAGAGTTTCTTAGATATAAGTAAATTTAAATCATAATATGTCAAATTGAACAATTTTGAAGCAATATAGGGCTCGTGAGGTATCGTTTTGTGCGGAATTCTGCACAGATTCCAATTCTGTTATGAAAAAAGTAAATCCGACTTATTTTAAGAAAGTTATGGCATAATTTGTATTTTAGTTCAGTTTTCAATTTTGTTTAAATCAATCAGAGGCTTGGTTACTTTGTTTGTATGGTACAGAAAAAGTTGAAATTTTTGTAGCTAACAGAATAGTATAAAAGGAATTACTCCTGATTTCTCACTTTCTTACTCTTACTCTTACAATTTTTAATTTTTTTGACTAAAACTCAAAGTGTTGTTAGTGTTAGTGTTAACATGTAAGTTTTAAGTTACGTTATTATTGGAAATTTTGAAACGCGGTTAGTGAAGAGTCGAGACATCAGTAACAATTGTTTTTAACCTACGATCAAATTTAAAAGTTAGGTTACCGATATAATTCCAATTATAATAAATTTTGTTTCAATTCAAATTACGTGTTCAAATTTCGGTTGATGTGTTTTTGTTTTTGTTTACTTTTTGTCGTTAATAAAATTATTCAGTTCTCTGAATCGATGTTTATTTTTCTGAAGCGATGTATAATAATTAATAAACGAAACGGGATCTAAAACAGAAGTGAAATTGAATTAAAGTTATATGAACTTAATATAAAATTTTAAATCGAAAATTTTTATAAACATATAAACCAACAGTTAAATAAAATACAATTTAAAACACAGTGCTTAGTTGAAGCTATTTTAGCAATTTTACGTAACATCACAATTACCAACAAGACAAGTCGTTCCTCAACAGAGTGTACTTGGATGAAGTATGGAAATATATGCAGCACCACCTTGAACAACAGACCAGTAACATCGGCCACATATGGGAAGAAGTCTACCCAAGATTAATATGGAACCAGCCAAATGAAAACATCTTTTGGGAATATGCAGATACACATGTGAGTGAGATTTTATTTATCATAACCCATTAAATTGTTTCCATTATTTGTGTAATTTCCTGTATTTATGTTTATTATTTATATGTGTATATGTTTGTGTGCAACAACACGGTATAAACATCTGTAATGTGAATGAACCTTTATTATTATCAACATTTCAATTTTAATTACAACATAATTAAACTCACATATTTAAGATTTTTCTATTTGACATTTTTGACAGACTGCACTTTAATTCAGTTAGGACGCTACGCATGCGTTATTGTGCAGGTTTAACTAAGGTCTGTTTCACATACCATCCATTTATTATAATTTGGAATTTATTTAACAAAGAGCATTTCATGATTACACCACTACATTTAAATGCATTCAAGTTTACATCAAAGATTAAATTATGTTTATTTCACTTGCCAACAACTAAGCGTAAAAGCTAAATGAACTCTTTTTTGAGATATTGAGCTAGTCCGGTGCATAATAATAATCCCCTATATTAGCCATTTCAATAATATTTAATTGATAAATTATTATTTTAAAATCAAACAAATATATATATATATATATATATATATATATATATATATATATATATATATATATATATATATATATATATATATATATATATATATATATATATATATATATATGTACCGGATTGGTACCAAAGAAGGGAAGCTGGCACAAAATATTCCAGGAATTAGTTGAACATTGCAAAGAGGCCTTACTAACTAAAGAGTAAGTTCCCAATGTGCTTGTTTCAATTCGCAGGACAAAATTGATCGTCAAAATGCAGTTGCCGTACTTTGTAATTCAAAATGCGACGACAGTTTATCTTGTTCGAATAAATAAGACCTAATAAAATATATATGTGCAATAAATTAGATTGGAATGTAATAGTGAACATACAAATTGTTTAAAAAAAAATTTTTTTTTGTTTTGTAGCTAATCTGAAAATTCTTTACAAAAATACATATTTGTCATAAAAATTTTGATTTTTAAATTAATTCTCGTTCAATTAGTAAATAAGAAGTTTTGTTTCTTAAAAAAAGACTTGTTTACAAAAATACGTTATTGTTCTGAAAATTGTTAATACTCAAAATACTTAGTTCTCGTATAATCAGTAAATAAAATGATAACAAGTTAGTAAGGTTTTTTGTTCATGTTTCCCATTGAAAGATAATTAAAAAAAAATGGTTTGTCTTTACAATTATCCATAATAGCCACAGTGGTTTGGTTAGTATATAAAATAACTAGTTAATTTATTAAATCCAATGAAATTAATCAAATTAGCTGCTCACATTGGATATTTTATAAAATAACCGTTTAAAGTGATAAATTATTTTCAATTTGTCATACTAACCAGTGTGTTTGGTTATTTTATAAAATAACCGGTGATTATATATAATAGTAGATTAATCACATTAGCAGTAACCTATATATATATATATATATATATATATATATATATATACATATATGTTGAATTTTTAAATTTCCGCGTCCTTCATGTGTTAAACCGATGTTCCGGGTACCGGTCCGCGTTGCAGTTGATGATGTAGTAGTCTCAACAAGACTGTTAGCTCGACATTTCGGCAAGGTCCCACTTACCACCTTCAGGATACGTTCAACTTTCGGCTACTGCTTCTCGTTACTCGTACAGAACTCTATACCCCATATAGGGTGAGTTTTTAAGGGCGCGGTGATCAATGTCTCCTATACTATTACAGAAATATTCTAAAAATATTTTCAATATACAGGGTGATCCGATAATCAGTAGTGGCCCAAAGTTATGTTTTTTTACGAAACACCCTCGCATTTCATTACATTTTTGAACAGACCTTAAATAGTGCTTTTTGGTAGAGAGTATTAAGGATCTAACTTTAAAGGTTACCGAATAATTTTGAATTAAAAAAGGACTCACTTTTGGAAATTTTTTACTCACAAATCTAATAAGATTTTGGGCTACAACTAGGACTAGAGATTGCGTATTACGCTTAGTTAACGATTTTGGATTAATATTCAGTTAAAATTCAGAAATAATTATGCATTTTTGAGAAGCCAATATCATTCTTTTTGATAGTGAGGTTTTGTCTCATAACTTTAACCGTGCTGGAGTTATTTCCATTTTATTCTAAGAAATGGTCTTTAAAGGCTCGAAATAATAGTAGGGTGTCAAAATGTGACTATTTGAGCTGCATATTTTTTTATACTAATAATGGCAGTCAAATTGCAATGGTTTTGCAGGAAAAAAACAAATACGATTATTAAGAAAATTATCGTCTACCTAATTATTTGTTTCTAATGTAGATAGATAATCCAATTTAATGTTTATTATTAAAATTATTTGTCTGAAACAATTTGTAAACGTCTGTTTTGTTGTTATTTTTGAACGTTATAAATACAGTTTTTGTTGTGTAAAATGAAGTTTACAAAACCAGAAAAAGAATTAACATGATTTATTGCATCGAAGTGGGTGATGGTAACGCTTTTTTGGCCTCTGGAATTTACCCTCAGCGATATCCCAACCAAAGACATCGCGACTATCGTGCATTCGTTAGATTGAAACTTTCATTTGAAGACAGCGGGACAGTTATATACGAAAATCGGGAATGACAGAAAGCCATAATAAATCAAGAAAATACATTATCAATGGAACTGTCAACCAGCATAATATGCATTATTATGCCACAGAAAATGCTTTTTTTTTTGGGAAGGGCTGTTGACAACCAGCACAGGTGGTATTTAAACGTTTGGGGAGGAATTGTAGGCAGACATGTCCTTATTTTTCTTTCATAACCGAGTAAATGGAGATACTTATCTCAATTAATAAACGTACTTCCAGAATTGTTGGAAACTGTACCTTTAGTCATTAAAGAGAAGATTATGGTTACAGCCAGATGGGGACCATCCTATTACAGCGTACTAGTAAGAAAGTATTTAGATAATGAATTTGGAGTTAGGTGGATTGGTAGAGGTGGACCTACTGCTTGGCCAGCCAGGTCTCCAGATATGACGAAATTGGATTTTTTTATGTGGGGTTATGTGAAAGTAAAAGTATACCAAACTGCGCCTACAACACGTGAGGATATGAAAATCAGAAGAAGAAGGGCATTTAAAGAAATTAATGAACAAATGTTAGTGAACCTTAGTTGATATTTCTTGACACGTACAAGATTATGTATCCAAGACAACGGTGGACATATTGAGCATCTCATTAACTAGAATACCTATCAATTGAAAAATTATTTAGTAGTCGTACCGTTTAAGGCCATTTCTTAGAATAAAATGGAAATAACTCCGTAACGTTTAAAGTTGGGACATAAAACCTTTTTATCAAAAAGAATGTACCCGGTATTGGATTCTCAAAAATGCAAAATTATACCTTTAATTATACATTTAAAAAATATGAGTAAAATAATAATTCGAATGTTCGCATGTTTTTAAAAAATGTATTCGGATTTTGTTTCGCTTGACTGCTTACTGTCGTGTTATTGCTCCGATCACTGTTAATTTCGTTTTCTTTTCATTTCGTATTGGTTTACATGTATTTGGTAATCATTCTGTGTCACCCCTTGTGTTTAAATTCTGCGGTCGCTTCTCTATTCTAATTGCTTCACTTATTATTAGTTGGGTTGTGTGTTCTACATAAGCCAGCATGTTTGTGTTGTCGAGGTTGATGTTGTGGGTTGATCATTGAACATGCTGCGCAAGCGTTGAGGTGTTTTGGCTTTTTTAATGCGTTTCGCTGTTCCTCTCTTCTTTCACTAATTCTTCTGTTTGTTTGGCGGATGTATGTATGGTCACCAACTGGTTTTCTAGTTAAATTTTGCAATATGGTATGTTGATATGTTTTTGGCTGTCATACATACTATTTCTGTGTTATTTTTTGTAGCACTCTATTAATCTAAATTGTGGTTCCTTCGGTGTACAGCAGATGTGCTCTGGAAACTGATTTTTCTCCGACCTCCTTTCTGTTTGGTTTTGGTGTACTCGATGGCGCTTTAATACGTGTTTTTGAAAATTATGATAATTATGCGAATTTACATTTGTGGGCTTCTTGTTTGCGGTTACACGAGTTGACCGTGGCTTTTTTGTACCTAAAACGTCCATTTCCATTGTAAATTTTATTTTAACATGTATGCTGTTTATGTGGTCCAAGAAAGTTTATTACCAAAGATGCATCTATGTATCTTAGCCACAGTGCTGGGTTAAGTGTGGTTGTTTGTGGTGCTCAAACTTTCAAAACTTTCAAGAATCCATTAGTGCTCCATCAATTTGTTTGTAGCGTTGCTCTTGGTAGATAAAGTATGTATTTTTCAAACAATGTTCGGTTCTTGGACTACATACACAGCATAGAGAAAATAATAACAGCATTTACTATGGGAATGGGAAAAGAAAATCTACTGCCATTCTTGGACGACTTAGTGTACAAAAAGGCAATGGTCATCAACTCGGGTACACCATATACAGGAAGCTCACACCTACAAATAAATAGCTAAACGCAAATTTGCACCATCATCCGGTACAGCTTCAACTAGTAAAAAACACTTGTCAAACTGACGACAGCGCTACTAGTGAATGACTTTTAAAAAATAAGCATTAAAGCGGCATCGAGAACACCAAAACCAAACACTAAAAATGGAGACCAATCAGTATCCACAGTACACCTGCCGTAAATTAGAAGAAATACAGATAAGATAGGCAACGTACTACCGAAAAATAACATGGAAATAGTATTTAATAAGGCAGCCAAATGTATATCATCAATATTTCCGAATTCCAAAAATAAAATTAAATTAGAAAACCAAGGAGTATATGAGATCCCGTGTGTAGGGTCTGACCATACATACATCTGCCAAAAAACCAAAACAATTAGTACAAGAACGGCAACAAAAAACCAAATCACTTCATTAACAACACAACATCGACTTCTACAACATCAAAATACTGGCTAGTATAGGACACGAAACACAACCAATAATAAGGGAAGCAAATGAAATAGAAAAACAATCGCAGAATCAAAACGCAAGGGACGACATACAAAGATTACCAAACACATGGAAACCATATTAAAAGAGAAAATTGTCGCAAAAACGTACAAAAAGAAGTAAAATCAAGGACACTTGTGCTTTTTAGTGAGCGAAAGTAAAATTGAAAACGGAGAAAGTAACACGACATCAAGCAGTCAAGCCAAACAAAAGCCAAGTACATATAGTGTGTCCCAAAATTAATTCCCCAGGCGCCTGATTTAGACAGTATGTCCAAAAAAAGTCGAAAATCACTTATGTCAAAATTTCGAAAATTTCCTCCTTACGAAATTATGGCCATCTTAAAGATCGCAATGAAAGTATTTATGAAAATCAATTTTTGAAATATGTATCCAGGTAAAGATAGTTTATTTATAATTAAGTCACCCTTGACGAAGACAGAATATGACATTTTGTGTGTCAATGTTTGATTGTATAATATTTCAGTTTTAAACTGACGTACAAAGGTAAACAGTTAAGTTTTCATGCTTATTATAATGCCCAGAAGGTACAGCAATCAAGAATATTTAGATATGGTTGAACCACTTGGTGTTTGTAATAATAATGTTCGTACCACAGAGCGCCTGTAGCGCTAACGCCTTCCTACTAGGCGACACCCTAATCATAAAACAATAAGTGCTGTTGAAGCATGTCTTCTTGAAACTGGATGTTTGCCTCCTAACATTATCATGCTGGTCGTCATAGACAACCAACAATGGCAACAGGAAAACAAATTACTCCACGAAATTGAACAAGATCTTGGAAACCAATCGTCGAAGTACTATTCACAGATTCATGCAAAGAGAAAATCTGCATCCTTATCACTCACAGCCGTTTAAAAAATTGCACCCGCATCAAATTAGAGAATCACATAAGCAAATGTGCTGGAGTGTAAATGTGTGGATTGGTGTGTTGGGCAATGACATAAAAGCCTAGGATATTAAACGCAGAGAATTATGCAAATTTTTGGGAAACACATTATCTACTTTTTGGAAGACATTCCTTTATTCCAATGACAAACTATTGCGTATCAACCTGATGGAACCTGCTCATTATTCTCAAAGTATTCGAGAGATATTAAATCGGTGATTTCATGATAAATGGATCGGTCGCGGCGGACCTACTTCTTGGCCACCTAGCACCCTGGAGCTCAACCCAATAGACTTTTGGCTTTGGGGTTACTCGAAAAATGCCGTATACAAAGTCCTACTGAATAATGAAGATGACGTTATTGTTCGTATTTATGGAGCTCTAACTCAAATTACAAAAACCAAATAGGTCGTGTTGAAAACGATTTTCTACGCCAATTGCATGCATGCATAGAATAGGATGCCGAACATTTCGAACATTAGACTTTGTAAATTTATGTATTTTAATTTTATTATATGTATATGTTACTTGGTTTAAATTAATAAACTATTTTTAGTTGGATATTTGAAAACTTGATTACAATTTTTAATATGGCCATAATTTCGTAAGGAGGATCTCCGAAATGTTGACATAAGTGATTTTCGACTTACATATTTTTGGCCATATAGTAATACATCAACGGCTGGAGAATTAATTTGGGGACACCTTGTATATCAGTAACCAAAGCAGAGTTAGTCAGTTTTATACACAAGTGTTTTCAACAGCTATGGTGAGAGTGTGTACAAAGCTGTTTGCGATTTGTTATATTTTAAAAAGGACTGGTCTACAATCGTAGTTTGCGCGACTGACTGAGGGCGAGAGACCCTTTTATGCCCTGAAATCCTTAAGGTAATTAACCCGTCAAAGGTTAATAGTAACTTAAGTATTAAGGGCGGTAAATGTGGTTTGCCGTCTGAGAGTGTTTTAAGTTCGACAATATACCGTTGATATCCGTTTGAGGTTGTTCTTAAAAACAAGTTCAATTTTGTTTCTAAGTAGATATAGTAAATATCATAAATAACTCTAGTTGTTTCATTTCCTAAAACAAAAAATCTGGCAGTTTTCCTAGTTTTTAGTAGTGGTAAGGTTAAATTTACTCCCCGACAGGTGACAATGACCGTACGTAATCTGCTATTCACAATTGCGCTTTTATAGTTTGTTATTAAATAAAAATACATTTCTAACACTCATTCGGCAAAGTACAAACATTACTATTACTTACTAAGGTACCTATAAGGATAATATGTAGAAAGTACCATTTAGGACATTGAATTGATTGTAATTTAGCTTTATAAGAAAATTGATACTTTTGTTTAAATTTTATGCATTATGCTTATTCTTCTGATTTAATAAAATGTATTAATGTTATTGTTCGGTGCCCGTATTATCCCCGCGTAGCATATAATTATGTAACACGTCAGTACATTTTTACAACAGATAAATACGAAAATGTATATGCGTTAAAAAACCATCATAATAAGGTCGTGATTTTCCAAATGTAATAAATGTATACGAGGCGAGAGTGTTCCTGTGTGCGTGCGTCACGCGTGTGTATGCGTAAGTGTATGTATCTCTAGTAACTTGTCTATATCCGAAAAACTGTCCACATTACACCAAGCACTACATGTAATTTAATTTTAGATAAGTGATGAGTTTTTAATACGAAACCAAATAAACATTAAAAATCAATTTAAACATTTTATGTACGTAGTGATGTCGAAAAGGAAACAAAAACTAACTTTTAATTTAGCCTTAAAGATTTTAATATTTGAGAAACCAAAAGAAAACGTGATTATTAGATTGACGTAAATTTAATAGTTATTTACGATTTAAGTATCGTAATATGAAATTACGATACGAATATCGTACAACGTCTTATCTACTATTAGTTTTAATTATATAGAGAAATAAGTAATTCAATCAGCGAAATTTATTAAGCATGGTATTATCCAAGCAGGCGTATTAATTGCCATTGTAAAGTTTAATCAAACCAATCAATATTTGTATAGACAGTTTTGAAAATAAATTCAGATCAAAATAATTGCAAGGATTCCATTTTTAATGCTTATAATAAATAGTTTAATAAATTTCGTTAGATTTTAGTAATATTTTATTCTCAGTTTTACCCGCAATAGTGCGGTAAAGTAATCACACTAGTGCGGTGAAGTAAGACATTACGACATGTCATTAAATGACATATCGTGACTTGACATTACATGTTGATAGTAGATAAATGGTATTTAAAGAGCGAATATTTTTTTTTTTTTGTAAATAGTAATAATAATATTTGTTTATCAATGAATGTTATAAAAAACACAAAAACAGAAAAACACAAAACAAAGCTTATTTATACATAATATATGATATTTCAAAGTTTCAGGCTATCTTTTAACCCATTTGGTAAATAAACATTTATATTCGAAAGCACTTGTACTTGGATGTTCTTATACATCACATAGAGGAAGGACTATTTCACCCCTCGTAAGGAACGTACGCAAGCCCCTATATGTTACAGTATGAACTGTATTATGACTTAAGATTGGGAGTTTTCATGAGGTATTTTATATCTTATCAGACCACCTTATGTCATGACTGTATATTTATTTAGGTCAATTAAATTATGTATATATTGCCTTTGATTAATTTTGATCCAACGTTTTAAATTAATTTTGAAAGAATAAATTGACAGTCTGACTCTAACATACCGTAGTAATTTAGAAAATATTCGTTGCAATATAAAATCGGTGATCGTTGCCCAACTGTTTTTTTTTTTTTGCTTTTCTTGTTTGAGCGAGTGTCGCTAACTTGTATCTAGTAGGATGTTCATGCTCGATGTATGGGATCTGTTGCAGAAATCGATAGTCATGGCAAAGCATTTTTAAGCGATGTAATTGTTTGATATCAAAAAGTTCTCTTTCCTTATACAGTAAATCGCTTGGATATTTTTTGATGTGTTCAACATTTATAATGTAAGTGGTGTAAATGGTAATCGTATAAATTTTAAATAATATAATAAAGAAATAAGAGTAAAAATGTTCTTTAAAAACAAATCGTTTAACTAACGGGAGATACAAACCATTCACCACAAATAATGCCGTTGTCCCAGCCGGAAGATTATAGTAGGGCCGATTCAATCTTCTTATTTTCTTAATTACCACAAATTCTGCTAGGTTACTTCCACTGAACATCAATATAAAAAAAATTGCAATGTAACACTAATAAAATGATCTCGGACGCCAAATTAATTTTTAATTAAGCTCGGAATAACTAAACCGAGTTGTACAATAAAAATTTTATCGAAATGTAAAAAATAAAAAAATGTACAGACTATGTTTATTAACAGTTAAAATGATAGGGTTAAATAAAATATATCTTAAAATAGCCTTAAATTACTAAAAAATCATTAAACATTAAATACCTGTTACAAAATATAATACATCTTCTTGAGAACCTCTGGTATTATAAAAAATAATGCAGAAATGCAAACCAAGATGACGTAATCCTTGTGTCAATGTTGCTCAATATATTGCAATAACAATGCTTTTATGTCGTCAACCACACCCAAACTGGAATTTTATTTCTTATGAATTTGTCTTCTTGAAATTGAATAAACCAATATTTATTGCCTTTTCTTGAAATGTTGAATGCAAAACTTGCAATCATAAAATCAATTGTAATTAAAGTAGAAAAGTAATTGTAATAAAAGTGTAAATCAAAGTAAAAATAAAAGATGGCACTTTCACAAAATTTGTGGAAACCAAAAAAAAGCTTCCTAACAACACAACTTTCATCAGGAAGTGAAAAAAGTGGATGCTTTGAAATTAGACGATGTAGTCGTGCGCGAAAAGGTTTGCGCAAAAAATTAAGTCAACGATGATGTATTGCGCGAAAATATTTGAGCAGAAAGATAATTTAAAGTGGGAGTATAAACCTTTAAGAAGTATATACCCTAAACAAGATATGCCTACCTCATAGCTATAATGCAAAAATAATTAAAAATTTTTCTTATATTTACAACTGAATGAACGAAAGACCTAAATTACGATATATTTTAATACAACTCAAAATGGGTTGTTACACATTATTTTTATAAACCTTTCCTGTACTATTTCTAGATTTTTTAAATGTTTTTAACCCCCCGCCACACCCCCATCCTACAATACCGTATTGTAAGATAGATTCTATCAATGCATGGAAAACTATTTTTAGATGCTTCCACTCAAAAACTTCCTTTAGTTGTATAAATTTAAATAAGCGGCCCCTTAGTTTTTTGATAGTCTCTGATATGTGTTCTTTTCATTTAAGACAATTATCAATATGAATACCTAAGTACTTGATAAGACTAATGGACTGAATAGGATAATACTTTTAAACCCCTTAACTACTAAGTCTTGTGTGTTTATTTCCTTCTTCCTACAACTCAATGAGATGTATTTCGTCTTTTTAAAGTTAAGCAATAGGTATTGTTGGCCAAACCATAAAAAAATGGTTGCTTTATATGATCAGCAATTAGTTGTAACATTTCCGAAGTTAACCCGTCAAATCTAGCGCTTTCGAACGTTTCAAAGACAAAATGGTTGATTTTACTTCGTTAGCATCTGTAGGATAGAAACAGATACCGTTATTTAGTCATTTGCAATCTCATTTGTTAACGTTTTATTGTTTACCTTAATGTTTATTTCCTTTGTTCATGGCCATGTATAGAATTTTTTTTGAATAGCGTTCCACATGTTTTTACTTTGGTTTTTGTGTTCGTAAATTTGGTTTCTGTAATAATTACGGTTTGTTGTTTTTATCAGCCGAATTAACTTATTTTTATAGATTTTCTAATCATTTAATGCTTTCAAATTATTATCTATCGTCCATCGTCCTTTGTCGATGCATATGAGTATATATTTATAAATTGTAAAGTTTATTACATGTGTTCTGTACACTTAATGTTATCCGTATCGCGTCTGATTAGCTCTTGCCTCTATTTGCTAACATAACACGACACATGCTGGCCACATCAGAAAACCTGTAGAAATCGAATAATCGAATAGTACGAATTAAAAAAAAGAAACCAAGTCATTCGGTTAAAAACGCGTGAAATATTTCACAACGTTCAAAACTGGTTCTTCACTTGGGATATAGTTAATTTACAAATCGGCAATTGTCCTAACGTTGAATTAAACCCATTTGTTGCAAGTAAGCTTATAAAAAAAATTGTCTATTAGTTATTTGGTACCTACCACACAAGTAACAATTAAAGATGGGATGATCAACCCTTATAGGTATAGTTGAAATCTTTGCAAAAACTCCTTTCGATGTTTGAAAAAATATTAGGGTTCTACCGTTCAAAAAAAATACTCGATGGCATTCACTTCACTGACGCAGATTATGTATAAAGATAAAAGAGCTAGTCAAGGCTGATATTACTAAATTACAAGTTAAAATACGATTTTTCTGCATTGAAATGTTATATACTTGAAAGGGTTATATTATTATAGTGTACAAAGCTGCCAGGCGCTTAATGTGAATCCGTCTCTGAACACAGACAATGGAATACAATTTAATGCAAGGCGTTATGGACAATTTCATGCTTCAAGTACGTGGATGTGACAGTGATATCTCTTATTGTAAGCATAATTAAAAAGTAACAAAAGTTAATCGTAAACGTACTGTGTTTCAAGATCAACTTTTGACAATTTTATTAAATAATACTAAACCTCAACAATGTGTAAGTGTCCTAATTTGTAATCAAATCAACTTAATGGCAACTTACCTGGAATAAATTAAATTTAATTTCACATAGGTATTCGTCTTACATAAAATATAGCAACCTGAGTAAAGAGGTACTTTCTGTAATTTAATTTCAGTTGTTAACATTTTATTTGCAAATGCAATCGGTTTCTATTTTTAAAACTCTCAAACCGAGTAGTTTAGAAATGAGTAAATAGCTGAACTTAAAAAATAGTTTTCATTATGTAAATTTAAGTTTAGTTTCGGGGATAAATTGTTTTTTGTCAATGCGTAGAGGATACTGTGATATAAATGCACGTTTTTATTTCACACATAGAAATCCTTTTCACATAATGGAAACCAATTTATACTTCAATTTGAACAATAGTATTTTCTTTAGATATCTACTGTTGTGAACTTTAAATATATTTTTTTACTACTAACCTGATAAATCACCATTATTTACTCCGTTCTTTTAATGAGAAGTAATATTTATCGTCCTAGGTAAATAATTTCCTATATTTTTAATACTTACCCTGAATAGAAACTTATTAAATTATTATAAGTTTTGTTATGAACAAACAAGTTCAAAAGTAAATACGTAATTAAAAATTATTAAATACATAAATAAAAAGTTTACTTCGAGTAGGATTTGAACCTGCGACATGTACTTTGCTAGAGTACCGCAAAGGTTGGGGCTTGTATCCCGATAGCTCAGTTGGTTAGAGCGGTACAGACTCACATTCCATTAATATAAGTAATTTGACTGTAATCTCATTATATTTAGAATTTACATCAATTCTACATACATACAGACAAAATTTACATCGATTGGGGCTTGTATCTCGATAGCTCAGTTGGTTAGAGCGGTACTCTAGCAAAGTACATGTCGTAGGTTCAAATCCCACTCCAGGTAAGCTTTTTATTTATGTATTTAATAAAATTACTAATAATTTTTAGAAACTTATTAAGTTTTGGCAAATTATGCGTATTCTTACATTTCCTGTTTTAATAGAGTTAACACTTGTAGGATGCATATTTTCTTCTGTATCTGAATAGTTCTTATACTTTGTGAACACTGGCTAAATGTCTAAATCATCAGTAGTTGGAAGTTTTCTGAGACAACAGCTTGGCATGCAAAGGAAGGGGAAAGTATCATTCGATAAGATAGGTTTTTGTACTATTTGGCAAATCTCCTTTTGTCAGCTATTGATTCCTCAATATACACTTCAGCCACTGTAGCCCACCTCCATCCACCGTGCCTTTTCAGGCATAGTAAGTCTCCTCCATTTTCAGAAAGGTTGCCGATCTGCGGTTTAGAGAATAACCTTAATTATTTTAATATGTTTACCTCCACGGTATAAAGTAAGATTTACTAACGTTAGATAAATATTTTGAACGGCACCAATCCGTTGTCGCTCAACAATAACAAACTTTCTCGATGTTCCATTCCTTTCATTTCAAACATTTATTACAATAATACCATCGCGAATGTGTAAATCATCAAGAACCATATTGCACTGTTCGTCTGTTCCGTAGGCACCGGCCATTCCAATTAGCACAAAAGCCTAGAATACAGTTCTTATAAAAAGCTAAATACAAAATAATAATGAAATAAAAATTTTATGATTAATATTCATCATCACGAGCATCAATTATAAAGTCGAGATTTTCTTTTGCAAATAAACGTGGTTTTTTGGATTTATAGTCATTGTTTTTCTGTTCTAAAAGTGCTCTGAGTTTGAAACATTTTCAAACGTCAATGTTTTTTTAGCTTCAGCTTTTTCTTTAAAATATTCCAATATAAGATTTTCTATTATTTTAACACACCATGTTATTAATTAAGTGTATGCCTTTATGTATAGTCTCTTCGATTTTTATGGCAATAATTGCTATTTATACTAATTTCCACCTTTCAAAGTTCAGGCGGGGTACACAGTTCCATCTCTATATCACTGTCATTAAAATGTGACTGTTTCTAGACATACTAATATCTAAAACTATTAATTCCCTACGTTTTAACTTTTACCGAAAACGGATGTACACCAACTTCCTAAATTATCACACCATAATTAAATCTTCAGTGGATCGAGCCAAACGAATTTGTGATCGTGAATTTTTGAAAGATGAATATGAATATTTAAGGTAATCACTAACAGCTAATGATATTAAGATATTGAGGCATAACTATGAAGACAAACTAGTGCTTAATGTTGGTACCGATTTTCTTCCTTTTATAACTGAAAAATAGAATTGAAAAAATTAAAAAAGTATACATTGGAATCTTAAAAAGTAGTTTTCATACTAGACAAGATTAGGTCAATCGGAGTCTGCGGTAGCCGAGCACGCTTTAAATAATTACATTAAATTTGATAATTTAGAAATATTTCCAAAATAAACTATTATTATGTTTTTTTACTGAGGCTGTTGAGATATATAAATTTCTAACTCACTTCAATGTGCAAGAAGAAAATCTACGATTAAAATACGTTTTGTTGTATTATAATTAAAAAAAGGAATAATGGTACATTTTATTTTTAATTTTTAGTGTCTAGGTTTTGCTGTGTATTTTCATAGACTTTGAAGAAAATGATTTTCCAATTAAATATGTGAAGTTACCACAGCACTGCAATAATTTAACATATTAGTTAAGTTAAAACCTTATTAAACATACACATTATGTCTTCAGAGTACAATAACAATTACAATTATTAATAATCGAAACCTATTTCTTTTTTAGAATTGACTAGATCCTTAAATGGTACGTCAAGTTTTTATTTGTAGGTACTTTTATCGGTTACAAACTTCATTGTTAGCCTTCGTACGTTCGATGATATTCTGTGTTGACATTCTCAAGGCAATTTAATAATATTTAGTTTATTAAACATCTAGCTCTTCTTTACTGAAATAAAATCAATTTCCATATTTCGTTTTATACGCCTTTCAAACTGTTGTATTAATAGCAGGCTTACATTTTCGTCTTCGTATTTCACAATTTTACCTTCACATCTCAATTAATTCTTAAAGCTATTACCAATTACTGAGGACGATACCTGTAGTTGTTATCGAAACGTTTAAATTTATATAAAAGATAAATAAGAAGTATGCGAAAGATAAGTATTTTTGTTACAAGCTATTATAAATAGCTACGATACCATAGTTACGAATAGAAAAAGCATAGGGTTGCCAAAATGTATAATTGTATGAATATATATATATATATATATATATATATATATATATATATATATATCTTTCAATTTAATCTAAATCACTCTTGTTAACATAACATAAATTTGATTGGGTTCGCTGTAGTAAAGGTGGATCATCTGACGACCGTGACAGTGCCAATATTATAATAGTACTGTTATATTGGATAAGAGAGATTCTTCCACCTATCCCAACATCTGGCGACCGGAATGACGAGTTTAGAAACTGCACCCATCGGAGACAGAAACAAGCTGAAATTGTAGGAGGTGATTTGGAACAAGGGCGGCCAGTTAACGTTTCCCTTGCAAGGCTGAAATATAGGTTTAATTCTTTGGATGAGTTGGACAAAAGGATTGAACTTATTCAAGATGAAGCCCAAACCGAAGTGCAATTGGAGGACGTGTTCAAATATAGAGACATTTACATGAATTAATTAGTGTATTAGGAGAAATTTAGATAAATCTTGTTTGAATTAGTAAAATTTTATGGAAATTCCCGTAATTATCTAAATTTTTGGGGACATTTTCAAAAAATAGAAGATCCACGATTGTTTCACATTGACAAATTATTGTATTTAAAACAATCACGTTTAGATCAAGCTCATCAGTTAGTGAAGGCGTTTCCTGTAAACGATACGTCATATAAAGTAGTTCTCGATATCGTCAAAGAACGATTTGGTCAAACAAAACTCTATGATAATGTACAAGGACAATTTCGCGCTTTAGAGACTTTAGGTGTAACTACTGACACGTATGAAGCTGTACTGTACCCGTTAGTGGAAGCAGCTCTACGCAAAGATGTGGCTGTGAACCGGGACCGTCAACGTGCACTGAAATCATCAACAACTGACACTGAAAGCACTCCAAAGATAATCGATTAATGAATTTTTTACGCAATAAAATTGCTGGTTTAGAACGTTTAAAATTTATGGTTACGCTTTCTATGTCTAAATCCATTGATTCTACTGCTGCTGAATTACACCCTAACTCAACACCTGTAGTACAATTAGAAAACCACAAGAATAGATTTCTTAAGAAACAAGAATGTTTCCATTGTAAAAGGGATACTCACATTCTTGCTGATTGTTTCGCTGCTTGCAAAATGTCCATCAAAGAAAGACTAGAATTTATTAAACCGCATAATTCATGGAAACAATGTCTTCGGGGTCATACGAGATCATGTATATCGGGCAACTAATGTTAAATTTGTGATGAGTCACATCCCACAAAATAAAACCACAAAAACAGTTGTCATTGACGTGTTTTTTAATTACATGTTCTGCTTGATGGTGGCGCTGAAAGATCATACATTACTGTTAACTGTTGTAAATGTAATCAATTAAAGTCAACTTGAACCATCGATCTCGTTCAAAAGATTTCTGGCGGTGTTACTATTCCCTTGGTAAAGTTCATCAATATTAAGTTGAGGAAGGGCAATTTTCCATTACATTGGACATGAAGCCATCGGAAACCAATATTATTTCCGAGAAAGGCCCATAAATTAACAATAAAAAACTCATCAAAGAATTTAAGTAGTTACATATCGCCGTATCGGATTGTGCGATACCATCAAAAATTTGGCAGCATTGATATTTTACTTGGTGCTGATTATTTGGGACAAATTCTTATCGGTAACCAACAAAATACAATTGTTGGTCTCATTTCCATTGAAACACTTTTGGGGTGGACTGTTTTGGGCAACATTAATAGAGATGATTCAGTATCACAAGTAAATCTATGACTCAATGTCATAGATGTTTGGCAATTAGACGCTATTGGTGCGAAATTTGAAGAGATGAATGTGAAACACAATTTTCAGCCAAAACAGGTACTGGAGTTTCCATAAACCAACGTTTAGAAAAAGGACCTAATTTTTTGGCAATATTACCTTCTGTATTAACTCGTTTTCGTGAGGAATTGGTATAACCTCAGATATTCGCAAAGTTTTTTTAAGGGTTGGAATACATCATGAAGATCCAGATGTTTTACGATTCTTGTGGTATGATACCAGTGGAAACATGACAGAATATCGTTTCCAAAGAGTTAGATTCGGACTAACATCTTCACCATTTCATTTAACAGCTACAATTCAACATTACTTAAATTAAATTAAAGGTAAAAAATCAACTGTCACATTGATAAAAAAGAGTTCTTGTGCTGATGATCTAGGGACTTCTCTTCATGATATAGCAGATATTAATAAATTCCAAGAGGAAGCTCAGTAACTAATGGACGCAGCAAATTTTCATCTTAATTCGTTGTCAATTAAGGACGATGAACGTGAACCCACATCTATTTCAGTGTTACAATGGGATACCAAAAATGATCTTTTGTATATCCCCATCGAACTTAACCCCAATATTTCTTATACTAAACGTACACTGCTTGAAAACGTGTAGTGCTACAGGTCTACACAACCAATTTCTGTTAGCCCTTGAATCTGAGACTTTCAGGATCGGGAGTTAAACGACCCACTATTTTGTGAATGATTAAATAAAATGAAACAGATCGGTTATAATAGATATTTATATATTAAGGGCATAATCAGAAGATTATGGCTCGAGGGAATGTTAATATTCCTGAGAGCCATAATCTACAATTATGCCCGTGGTACATACAATGTTTTATTTTATTTTGCACCATGAAACTGGAACAAAATATTAAAAAGATTCAGTATTTTCGGCAAGTTTTTACATGCAAATGCAGTGAAATAAAGTAGACAGTAGGCTAATTTGTTGTTACTAAGATACTGTGATATTGCAATTATATATCATGTCATGTGTTTGCTGTCAATCATGCTGCTTAGCATCAATGACATTTCCGTGCTATAAAGACCGTATTACGCCCGCATTTGGAGGCGTATAATAGATATTTATGTATTAAGGGCATAATCAGAAGAGTATGGCTCGAGGGAATGTTAAAAGCCCGATGCGAAGCGGAGGGCTTTTATATTCCTGAGAGCCATAATCTACAATTATGCCCGTGGTACATACAATGTTTTATTTTATTTTGCACCATGAAATTGGAACAAAATTTTAAAAAGATTCAGTATTTTCGGCAAGTTTTTAAATGCAAATGCAGTGAAATAAAGTCGACAGTAGGCTAATTTGTTGTTACTAAGATACTGTGATATTGCTAAATTGTTGCTAAGGTACTGTTTGTTTGTAAATAATTTGCATTCTAAAATGGAAGGTGAAAACGCAAAGACTAATTTGTTGTTACTAAGATACTGTGATATTGCTATTAATATTATTATTGTTAAATTAATAAAGGTTGTTAGTAAGGTTGTTGTTTCAATAATTCTTTCAACTTCCGTGAAATATCATATCATGGGTCAGCTGTCAATCATGCTGCTTAGCAACAATGACATTTCCGTGCTATAAAGACCACATTACGCCCGCATTTGGAGGCGTATAAAGAACATTATGGTGGCAAAATAAAATAAAGAACATTATGGTGGCAAAATAAAATAAACACTTTTATTGTGCAAATTAATATAAAGTAAATAAAATTTTATATACGTGAAATAAACTTAAAATATTCTTGGGTAAATAATACAACAATACACTATTTTGTGAATGATTAAATAAAATGAAACAGATCCGTTATAAAACACTTTTATTGTGCAAATTAATATAAAGTAAATAAAATTTTACATAAGTGAAATAAACTTAAAATATCATGGTTAAATAAAACAATAAAGAATGAAAATAAAAATTAATTCTGGTTGCCCTGTTTCTATTGCGGTTGAGGACGACGCTGGCAATTTTCCGTCGTGCTCGTCTCGCCCTCTATGAGTGTAACTGTAAAGTAGCTAATTACTAAATAATAATAATAATAATAATATGTCTTTATTGAGCTACTTAATGAATTTATTAATGTTTTTACACCTGAAATAAATGATTTTGAAAAAATGTTAATCAAAACGGTGTGTGTTATGTGGGTGCGTCTATATTGGTGAGGTGATTTGGAGGTTACACAGCAAGTTACAACAGGTGAGTAAGTTTGCTATTATTTGAATTAGCTAGGAAATTGTGGGTAGGATAAAGACCATGTGGTTTTGAAATTTGGGCTTCTGAAGTTGTAGATTTGAGTAATTTGATATTAATTATGGATGACTGGATGAAGTATAAAGCAGTTATGTATACTTTGATGATAGTGAAGTGAGTTGGACTGGTTTCGCAGGACATGTACATGTAGAAGGGTATATCGGCTTTAATTATGATGATATTCCGGTAGTGTTGGTAATTAAGTAATGAGGGGATATGAGAGGGTGCACGTAAGGATTACGTGTAGTAATAGACGTTATTGGAGTGTAATTAAGGATGGGGAAATCGTATTCTGAGCGTTAACTGCCGGCAACGAGTAAAGGGGTTTTTCGATTTCAAGGGGGTTTGTTTGAGTGGAAGTAGCTAGACTTTCGGGGCAAGACCTTCGTCGAACTAACTACGTCGTTTGGAATAATTCAAAAGCCCACCTCGTGCAAAAGCAGCCAAGATGATGGTCTGAATTATTTTATCTTTCTCTTTTGTTGAGGGTGGTTGTATCAAACTGTAGGAAGTTTCTGGGGGTCGCAATATATAGTTATAGGGGGCGGTACGTAGCAAACTAAGCCCTATGTACTTTAGGCTCGTTTATATACCGGACTCGATGCTAACAGTAGCCAATAGCGTTTTATATAAACGTGACTACGAAGGGGGTTTATTATAAGAATACATGATTAATTGATATAAGTGGTGGATGATTGTGGTGTGTGAAGGGGTGGCAGGTTTGGTTATTTAATTAAGGATGTTGGTATGCTTTGGCAGGACAGGTAAATCAGATTTTTGGTACAATAAAGGTTGGTCTGGTATTAGTGCAAGGTAATAGTAATAAGTGACAGGTCTGGTATTAAAGTAAAAGGTTTAAGTTAAAACTCGACTTAAAAGTGAAAAATATATGTGAGGTGGTCGGGTATTCATAGGGGAAATGCAGATAGTGGGAATAGGAATGACAACTGATAACATTTATGAACAATGATAATACGAGAAATAAGATTTGATAGGACTTATCTACTAGGAAATTTTATGTAAAGTGTTTGCAGGATCATTACTAAACCACAAAGTGTGTTCTATCCAACAGGATCTCTTTGTCCAACACTCGTAATTATCAAGTTAGTTTTACAAAGGGCTTGTCAAATCAAACTTCCTTGGGTTGAACTTTTACCGGCTGAATTAGCGAATGAATTTCAAGAGTGGTACCGAAAATTACCAAACCTAAGCTGGTGTCGTATAAACTCTATATCGAGTTACCTAGTTGCTTGTTGTTTTGACAAAAGCAAACATACCTATATACCAAGTGTTACCGTTTTTGAGATAATGCCACTTTTAATATTTCTTGATTTTACCGCGTTTTTGTGCAAATAACAAAGTGTACAAGAGTAACAAGCCTTATCGCAAACTTATACTAAGTTTTTTTATTCCTTATTAAGTGATTGTTTATGTTATTTTATCAGAAAAGCCTAAAATGTCTTTGGTTCTTGCCTAGAACTTCTTAAACATGAAAGTTTTAATTTGTAAAAAAGAAATAACTAAAATTCAAACGTGGATTTAGTCTAAAATCTTTCGTTAATTTTTTTTCCAATTTCAGTAAAACTTCTTTGGGCAATGGTCATTAAGATAGCATGAATAGATTTACAAAAAAAAATTTACAAATTGGAAAAATTTAATTTAATTACCAAAGTACCCCCTAGGCGCATTCGCCAAAACGTAAAATAGCCCTTCATTATTTAGTTTAGATAGTTTAAAAAAAGCAGATTTTTAGAAAATGTCCGATTTATTAAAACATTAATAGTATTATTATTGGTGTTCAAAATGAGATCCACCGTTTCGAATACAATTTCGAGCCCGTTTTCTTATTTCCCTCGTTGTAATACTTAAATTAATCTCTCTCCTCATTTGAATGAAAGCGTCGTTTATTTTTTTGATTAAGTGTTCCCGATTAAGAATTTCGACTTTGTAAACTAATTGTTTTGCTCTTCCCCAAACATAATAATCAACGGGGGCTAGGTCAGGTGACCTAGGTGGCCATAATATTGGACCATTCCTTGCTATCCAACGATTAGGGAAATTCTGTTCCAAAAATTCCCTTACTGCTACGGTATTGTGCGCGGGCTATCCATCGCTTTGAAACACAATTCTATCCCTTACATTTAGTGGTACGTCATCCAAAATATCGATAAGATTATCTCTTAAAAATTTCAAATAATTCTGACCATTTAAAGTGTTCGGTAAAAAGAAAGGTCCAACTAATGTTTTGCCAATAATCCCTGCCCAAACGTTCACACTAAATTTGTACTGAAACCGTGATGGTTTTTTAATGTGGGGATTTCCATGACTGTTTGCCCAGAAATGCAAATTATGGAAATTAGTAATTCCTTCCCTTGTAAATTGTGATTCGTCTGTCCACAGTATACTTTAAAAAGAATCCATCTTCGATGTCTGCGTTTAAAAGAAACCGACAAAAATTCAACCTCTGTAGAGGATCTCTGTCTTCTAAAGCCTGTGCTGATGTGTAATGGAAAGGATGTTGGTTCGCATTTTTGAGAACGGTCCAAACTTTCCAAACAGACAAGTTTAGTTGCTGCGCTACTTCTCTGATACTCCTTGTGGGATCAGCATTAAAAACTTCCAAAATTTGCTCATCAACATGGACCGCGTACTGATAGTTATTAATTCCAGGTTCACGATGAGACAAATTTCCATGTTCGCGTATACGGCGATATGCATTAGAAAATATCTGGGTATCAGGAAGTCGACTATCTGGATATCTTTCCTGATATAGCCTTTGAGCTTCCGATGCATTACCATTATCTTTTCCATACATAAACAAAATGTTCGCATATTCTTCGTTAGAAAATGATGCCATAATAACTACAATTTGACAAGAATTTACGCATGTTATTTTTATAATTATTATCTATTATTTACCTAATTTATTTCGAATCCTATAGAACTAATAAAAAATTAATGATTGAATTGACTATTCATTATTGTCAAAAATGACACAAAAATTTCAATTATTCATTTGTGTTGTACTTGGCTTTCCATGATTTATTTTTGATAGCAAGTTGTAGTTATTATGGCATCATTTTCTAACGAAGAATATGCGAACATTCTGTATGAAAGAGATAAACAGATACTGCAAACCAGCATCCCTTCCATTACACATCAGTATAGTATAAATATCTTATCAAAATTTTGAATATCGTACCACTAAAAGTAAGGGATAGAATTGTGGTTCAAAATGATGTTTGCCTTGTGCAGTACTAAAACGGGCTCGAAATTGTATTCGAAACGGTGGATCTCATTTTGAACACCAATAATAATAATACTATTAATGTTTTAATAAATCGGACATTTTCTAAAAATTTCCTTTTTTTATACTATCTAAACTAAATAATGAAGGGCTATTTTACGTTTTGGCGAATGCGCCTGGGGAGACCTTTGGTAATTAAATTAAATTTTTCCAATGTGTAAATCTATTCATGCTATCTTAATGACCATTGCCCAAAGAAGTTTTACTGAAATTGAAAAAAAAATTAACGAAAGATTTTAGACTAAATCCACGTTTGAATTATAGTGATTGCTTTTTTACAAATTAAAACTTTCATGTTTAAGAAGTTCTAGGCAAGAACCAAAGACATTTTTGGGTTTTATGATTAAAGAATATGAACAATCACTTCATAAGGAATAAAAAAACTTAGTATAAGTTTGCGATAACACGGCTTGTTACTCTTGTACACTTCAATATTTGCAGAAAAGCACGGTAAAATCAAGAAATATTAAAAGTGACATTATCTCAAAAACGGCAACACTTGGTATATAGGTATGTTTGCTTAAATCGACTTAGACTCACATATTCTATCACTCCTTTAAATATTTGCATCAATGTACCGGTACTATATATATATATATATATATATATATATATATATATATATATATATATATATATATATATATATATATATATATATATGTAGCGCCCTTATTTTAAAGGGTTTGCTCTTATTTAATTAATAGCTAGGTGTTTTGTGGGTGCCCGGTATAGCTTTTATCGGAGAATAGGGAGGATCTTTAATTACTGACAACTTTAAGATCATAACAAATATACGATTTATTCCCTGTACAATACCATACTAAAATAATTAACTTAAACCTAAATCCATAATTTACACTAATAATAATAAATAACATAAAATAACATTTCAATAAAGTACAGTGGAAAATAAAGACCATTAGGTAAATGCTTTACTAATTATGTGTTAAATTACCACAGCACTATAATTTAACGTAAGTAGTTGAAATTAAAATTAAAAATTACATAAAAAATTATATAAAACGTTCTGTGTTATGCTTTTCATTGTGAAATAGCAGTTGCACTTATTGACAAAGATATTTGTTTGTTGGATTAATTGATGTCATGTTTATATTTGTAAAAGCTTCTATCAATTTCAGAATGAAGTTTTTTCTAACTTTACACTTACATCATAACTTGATTAAATGTTGTTAAACTTGTTTTTTGGTTGAGATTTTTTATCGATAGCCTCAGACTGTTAGATGGTGTACTGATTTGTCATCTTCAAGACAGTTTAACAATATTTACTTTTTTAATGGTCTAGTTATTCTTTACTAAAATTATATTCCATAGTTGGCTTTATACGTTTATCAAACTGTTACATTAATAACAGACTTATGTTTATGTTTTAATTTTCAAATTTCACAAATTTGTTTCAACATCTGTAGCAATTTTAACAAATAATATTACTACTGACGAAGATAACTGTAAATGTTATCGAAACGTTTAGATTGTATTATATTAATGTACAAATACACCATTAAACACCCAAGTATTTTAATATGTGTAATAATGGTGAAAGTTTACATTTTCATAGTAATAAGAATAGTGTGTATTTACAGGAATGCTATGCTTAGTCTGGAAATTGTATTTTACATTGTTAGCATTGTAAATAGGTTTTTACTGGCAAGAAAAGTTTATTGGCGAGCAGTCAGATGAACCTGTAATCTCTTCGAGCCAGTAAAAACTGTTACCTTGCGTATAATGCTAAATATTTCGTCAGTCGTGGTCAGGTATTACTACGAAAACGGGTTACCAATTGTCAAATTGAGGTTATAAATACACATGCTACACTGTTGACTTGTAAATTTGTTTACAAGGGAGTAGCTTGTAAAGGTGATTTTACATAGCTCAAGTTGAGTTAGGTTAATGCATGTTTACTACTGGGTAGCAAATAAAGGTTTTATTTTATTTTTTTTCTTTTGTATTATTACTCCTATCTTTACTGTTGATGTTGATGGGTGTCTGTAGTTTATCATGCTTTTTGTAGTGCATCACTTTAATTGGGAGTTATTCTGGTGTGGATCATGTAAATAAATTGACATAAAATAATATAAAAATAAAATTAATAGTATATTATACACCTAGGTTGAGAAGTGAGCCATTATTAACCGAGCAATTTTAAATCCTGAGGCGCGTAGCACCGAAGAATTTAATGTGCGAGGTTTATGATGATCTAGGTGTTTTCTTATTTTCATTATTTACGTAGGGAAAGAAATGTTACATCTCATTAAAGGAATGGGGCAAATAATGGCGATTTCTCAGGTTAGTTGTAAAAAAATTTTTATTCACAATTAGTTTGTAACATACCGGTTTTCTAATCCTTTAAAGGTTGAAAAGTGAATTTTATAAAGGTTCAAGAGTATGCAACCATTTTTTCTCACGTGCGTATATGGTGAGTGAACCCAAGCAATAGGCGGAAACAAACAACACGTTTTGTTTAATAAACATAATTATCTAATATGTGAATTATTGATAACAAGTAACGACAAAACCAATAGAAAAATAGTAAGCGTAACATTTATGGCTACTCATTAAAGTAAAAATTGAAAGTCGCATTGTAATGACCTTCAATATTAAACGAGAAGCCGTGATGGATGTGTTCCAAAATTTTTTGGTTTGAACTGTATAATGTTGCTTGTTCTTTAATTGTGAATAAAATCGTATACAACCCTCGGAAAAAGTACCATCCCCCTGTCTCGAAAACTAGTTCACCTCGAGGCTTCGCCTTTCGGTGAACTATACTTCTATAGACAGGAATGGAACACTTTCCGCCTGGGTATGTAATATACTATTTGGTGTCTTATACTACAATGTATAAACGAATGGTATCTAGTAGCTTTCTTGTGGAATAGTAAGCAATTATTTGTGGATGCGCGTATACCTACTTCATGGTTTCACGGATGGCGTAGTTGCATTTCTTTCCTTACAGAGAAGTTTCTCGGAGAAACAGAACAATAATTTCCCAAAAAATATTAAATAATGAAAATTTTTTCTTATAGAATATACTCTCAATCAGAGAAATAGTGAAATTAATACAGTAGTTTTAAGGCTAATTAAGAGTTATCCTGACTGCCGGTAAGTTTTAAACTACAGTATTTTCCTAAGACCATTTAAAGGTTGGGATTTGTTACCATAAAGTAAATTTTATTCTTTAACAATTAGCTATAAATTGATTTCGTTTATTTTACCGCTATTTACATATACAAGGCGAGTTACATTACAAAATAGCATAGAATAACTATAAATCTCTTTCAATCGTGGCATTCATTACAAACACACGACTTTTTCAATTCCAAGTATAGAAAGATCTACAAAGGAAAATGCTAGTATCTGAAATGTTTTGTTTAAAAGCAAGCTATCATGTAAATGGATATGCAGTGGTTTCATCTTAAAAGCAAAAGGAAGTAGAATAGGGGAAATAATAGAAAAGAAAATCATGCATACGGCAGGACATTATTAAAAGCTTTTACTTTTACGGTGGATCCCACATGGTGAAACATTTCGGAAATGTTTTTTACATAATTCACGCGTTATATTCTGATGTCGTAAAATGAACGAACGTGGAGATGTCGAGTGTGAGTAAGGCTAGATGCATATAAAAATATGACACTCCATACAACATTGTGGCATAGTTGTGGAGTTTATTGAGTTTTATGAATGCCGCATCTATGATGCAAAATAACGATCTTATTACATAAATGCAATTCCTCAAATAAACACAAAGTTGTATAAATATATTAGTCGCCACTTAAATTTAACCGCATACAAGAAACTACTAAGTTCCAAATTATTTAAGCAACCTTAAGAAAGCAACTTCGTAACTATAAAGTTTATATGATAAGGACACGTTTCTAATATTTAGTGCTATTAGTGATTACAAATTAAAAAAAATTGGTTCATACAGTATGCAGACGTCCAGGTTAAATCAGAATATGTTCTAAATTTTCATCACAATATTGATTATAACACAACAATTTTAGACACACTAACTACAAAAAATGTTATTAGAAAAGCTGTACATAAAAATTTTTGCAATAGTAAAAAATATTCCGAAGGCGTACCGTTACATTTGATATGTATGTCACATTTAAATCAGTCTAGTTGTTATCACTGTATAATTTTTATTATCACTATATTTGTCACACTTTGGTGCCGACCATATTACAAATATAGAACAAATAAAAAATGAATAAGATTTTCTTTTTTTATGCATATCTTGAGCCCAACAAAATGTAGAGATGTCAAAATCTCATAATGTACTGAATAATACTTATAGAGCAGACTGCACAATTTGAGGCGCGTAGTTGGATGGTGAACCCTGCGTACGTGACTCCGTGTCAGTATGTGCGTATGCCTGTGCATTTGAATGTGAGTGTAAGTGTGAGTGTAAAAGTAAGCGTGAGACTGTGGGTATGCACGAGTATGTTATGTGTGAAAGTGCATGATTGCGTGCGAGCGTGCGTGTGTGTTTGTGTGTGGTGTGTGTAGCGTCTGGTGTGCGTGAGTGTGTGTATGTGTGAGTGCGTGCGTCCGTGCGTGCGTGTGTGCGCGCGCGAGTGTGAGAATACTATGAATACTATGACGGATCTCAGAATTATGACGAACTTCCAATCAGTTTTTGAAGAGTAAAGGTGATGCTCTTCAAAAACCGAATACAGACGTCTTATGCAATCAAATCAGTTTAACATTAATAATAAGTCAATATAAGGTGAATTGAGCAATGACTTAATTTTATACATTTTGCATTATTTCTGACGTATTGGAATTTGATGCATTTTCTAACTCCCATTAGAGTGTTTGTAGCGTAATGTGTTGCATTAACTAGATTATATTGTTTAATTATAACATTCATCACTTTAATTTAGTTTTCTATGAACCACTTAGACGGGTAAAGTATGTAAAACTAAACAACTGTGTTAACTGTCATCGTATGTCGCACAGCACAATACCGACCAGTACTGCACCCTACTGTACCGTACTGTACCGCAATGTACCGTAATGTACCGTACTGTACCGTATTGTACCATGCTGTACCATACTGTACCGTACTGTACCGTACTGTGCCATGCTGTACTCTACTGTAATGTGCCGTACTTTACTGTATTGCTCCATTTAGTGCCGTACTGTGCTGTACCGTACTGTACCGTACTTTACTATACTGCTCCATTGTGTATCATAGCGTAATGAGCTGTACTCTACAGTACAGTACTTAATATCAACTGGATATAATTTAAAAACTGCTGTATTGATGAAGAGAGATAGGGATATTTTTGTGAATATCTTGACTAGTCTATTGAATTATGCTACTATGTTGATACTTGATGTACCAATAGACCCCACACAACCAAAAGTTTCTAAAAGCCAAACGAAAGTTATCCTGCTATTAGATGAAAGGTTAACAAAATATATCCAAAAAGTGTTCTCTAGGTTAACTATTACACAATTTTTGTATCTATAGATCGACTTTTGTTCGCTTGACAAGTAATCTAAAAGTCGGTAATGATAAAGTGTCCATAAGTTGACTTTAAAAGATTTTCCTTGACCAACTGTAAGATATATCCAAAGGTTGATATAAACTCATGCCAGAAGGATATCTTTTGGACATTTTATAAAACTGGTTAAGAGTTAACTATAATTGTTATATAATGATCGACTTCAAAAGGTATTCAAAGAGTAAATATTATGGTTAGAAAGAAACCGTACTAGAAGAATATCCTTTGGTAGCTATATTCAGATTTCTTAATGCTTCCTTTTGTGAATGCATAGCTACATAGAAGTTAATAAAAGTGAAATAGTTTCCATTAAATAACACTTTATATGCTTATAAAATGAACAAGTTTAGTAGTTATGTGCATAACAAGAAGCTTTAACATAAAAAATGAAAATACTAATGAAAAGCGATTACAGATACAAATAAAAGTATTATGCTTCTAAACAGTGGAAGCACTGCTATTTTTTCAATCGCTCGGCTGAATTTCTAATCCATATTTTGGTTGTTGAGAGGATTTCTATATCAGTAGCCAAAGGAATTGTTTTCTGGACAGCAACTACAAACAAAGGAAAATACACTTATTACAAAAAGTTCATATTGTGAAATACCTTTTTTTTCTATTTACGAAACTGCAAGCACATACAAACTATAGTAATCGTATGTTTTAAAGTTTTTCATAACTAGGTATGCAGTTACATTACGTTACTCAATAAAACAAATTTAAATTAACGATCAATGTCCCTCATCATACAAAAATGTATTTAAAGTTACATTTCTTCTGTAGCAAAAGTCAGTGTGCTCAATTAAGATTTTAAGTATATATAGATAAAGTAATACCTACTTTCAAGTGCAAATGTAGATTTGACTCCATTTGGTCGCACGTACTAACCATTAATCAATCAAATAATGCAATTATTTTTTGTGTATTGAAGACTTGAATTTTATTGATTGACCATTTCAGAATTCTGTCACATCCTCTGTATCTTGAAATGGGAAATAAGTTGCTACTATATACTAAAAAAATACTTACCGTGTTTAATTAAGTTTAAATATAACTTGAAACTGATATACGCACACAGAGGAAGTATACAAGGTCGATAAAGCTTTCAAAATTAAGACAAAAGTTCATATAAACATAGGTTGCCAAACGCTTAGTTTTGGAGATACAGGGTTTCAAAGTTTTAATTTTTTTTCAGTTCTTTTAATTTATCTTCAAAATTATTTAAAATAATAAATACGAATTTATTACACATATTACACTCCTTAAACTCAATATTAAGAGTAGTTTAACGTTTACCAATATCTACAGGGTAGTACATTTTCTAGGGTGGTACACCCTTTATCCCCCCCGAACTTTTTCATGCGACGCTTCTAGCTCTTAAAAACCAAAAATTTAGATTGCTCATTTGATTTAGGAACTTTTTTTTCGAAAAATGCATAGATTTTGAGATAAATTAGCTGTAATCCATGAACAGATTCCAAATGGTAAGTTTTCTAATCCAGAAATAGCAGATATCCATTTTATTTATGGCTTTGTAAATGAAAGTTCAGCAGCAACAACAGCCCTTGAATATAGGCGAAGATTTCCTTTTAGAAGAGCTCCGCATCCTTCAGTATTTGTAAGAGTTCACCAACAAATTATAAGTCAGGGGTTAAATAATGTGCATGGTCGTCAAAATAATAATCATAGGCAGCAAAGAAATATTACACGACGAATTTTGCGTGAATTCGACAGAGATCCCACAACTAGCATTAGAAGAGTATCTGTAGCTTTAGGTGGAGTCTCAAATACTACTATTCACCTGTTCAAAGACTACAACTAGAGGATGCAAAACGTAGAGTTGCGAATTGCTGAAAATAATAACAATCCAGGTTTTTTAAATAATGTTTTATGGACCGATGAATCCTGCTTCACTCGCCGTGGTGTGGTAAATTTTCACAACCAGCGCGTTTGGGCACATGAAAATCCACATGTATTTCGCCCGAGACATTTCCAACAACAATTTAGTGTGAACGTCTGGATAGGTATTCACAATAATCACCTTTTTGGGCCCTACTTTTTACCACCTCGGATGAATGCTGCGGCTTTCTTGGAATTCCTAGAGAATGAACATGGGAATATGTGGGAACATATTCCCTTACATTTACGAAGAACGGCTTGGTTCCAGCTTGATGGCTGTCCAGCTCATTATAGCAGAATCGTCAGAAACTGGCTGGACAACCATTATCCAGGAAGATGGATCGGTCGAGCAGGCCCAGTTCCCTGGCCGCCAAGGTCTCCAGACCTAAATCCCTTAGATTTTTTTGTGTGTATTTAAAAGAAAGGGTGTATGCAACTCCTGTGACAACAAGAGATGAACTCATTAATAGGATTAGGGATGCGTGTAATGAAATAAGACAATTTTTAGTTAATATTCCACGTGCAATTATTCGTCGGTGTGAATTATGTATTCAACAAAATGGTTCACATTTTGAACAGTTTCTTTAAATTTATTTATTATTACGATAGGTTTTTGTTTTGTTGTTATAGGTTAAGTTTATTTGTTTAATTTATTTATTTCGTTCGTTTCGTTCTTGTTAAAATCTTGAATAGAAATTCTTTTCAATTTTTTCCAATAAATACGTATTTTTCTAATATTTATTTTGTTGTTTTACTTTTATTTTCCTTTATTTAATTCAACTGAAAAGTTAGGAAAAAATCAGTGGAGTACTACTTTTTATTAAGAGACAAAAAAGAAATGTGAAAATTGACATAATTAGATTTTTTTTTATTGTTCTTTTCATGTCACACTATTTTTTGCGGGAGCATCGACGTTCTTTACTTACCATTTGGAATCTGTTCATGGATTACAGCTAATTTATCTCAAAAACTATGCATTTTTCGAAAAAAAAGTTCCTAAATCAAATGAGCAATCTAAATTTTTGGTTTTTAAGAGCTAGAAGCGTCGCACGAAAAAGTTCGGGGGGGATAAAGGGTGTACCACCCTAGAAAATGTACTGCTCTGTAGATATTGGTAAACGTTAAACTACTCTTAATATTAAGTTTAAGGAGTGTAATATGTGTACTAAATTTGGATTTATTATTTTAAATAGTTTTGAAGATAAATTAAAAGAACTGAAAAAAAATTAAAACTTTGAAACCCTGTATCTCCAAAACTAAGCGTTTGGCAACCTATGTTTATAGGAACTTTTTGTCTTAATTTTGAAAGCTCTATCGCCTATAAAGTCCTGCTACACAAAACTGGAACTGTATAGAGGTACCATTCAATGTCTACCTACAAATGCACTTACCTGCAAAAAAGTTACCTGGAATTTTAAGAACAAAGTACGGATTTTTTCTAGAAACCTGCTTTCGATGCACGTTGGGTTAAATGCTTACTTTAGTATTTACTTTGTAAATAATAATCTTAGAATATTTATGAAAAAAGTGGAATTTTATTATTTAGGAATTTTTAAAAACTTTCGATTAATTATGTTGATCAGATACAAGAGTAGTGCACAACTTGATTTCTCTAACGTTTCCTTAGTTAAAATACCAGTTTTATATAAATCTTAAATTTGATGACAAAGGAAAATTATTTAAATGTAAAGAGAGGCAGTTGATCATGCTAGACAGTTTATTGTAGTCAATTTGAAACTTGTTTGGTGCAAAATAGTTTTTAACACTTCATTCACTAATGTTAACATTTTTCTGATCTATATGTACTTATATCATAACACAACTTGCAATAACTAAATTATAAAAGTATGTTATCATTAAATTATTTTTAAATCTTACGTTTTCCAGTTATGTTACCTTTCTTAACTCATAAAGTCAGATTTAAAATAATATATACGAAATGAATGCGTCGTGTAACAAAAAAAAAAAAAAATCGAAAGGCATCTTTCAATGAAAACAAACGTATATCATTTTAAGCTAACTTTTGGGTATTCATGATGGGCAATAAAACTATTATGTATCCTTTATGGTTAGCTCTTGTATGTTTGGTAGACTGTCAACTTTAAATGCTGCTCAAATGATAACACCAAGCAGTTAATTTTTTGGAACGCTTCAGGAGATATGCTTAATGATACACATAGGTAAACCTGGATGAATACGTTTAAAAGTTAACTGATGCAGTTATATACAGGGTGTTTCTGAAATAGGGTTCCGAATTTATACTGCATGTAGAACTCATTAAAATAAGACCAAATGTTCATATAAATATGTGCCCTAAAACGCACCCTTAAAAAGTTACAGGCCATTGAAAGGTTCGAATTAAACTGATTTTATCCAGTTATTTCAAAAACGATGAAAGATAAAGAGATGAAATTAAGGGAACATACATAACTTTTCACGCCGAGTGACATGAGCTAGGCCATTTTTCGTTATTCGAATCATATGCGTCCTTTTCAGGGGGATGAAAAGGGTATCAAGTCCTAAAAATTTTGTACGACCTTTTGCAATTTTTTTTGACAAATTCATAAATTTTGGACAGTTTTACGTAAAAAATGTCGTCTTTGCATTACTGAATTGATTCCGAAGTGAATAACAGTAATTTTATCAAATAATGATAATTTTCAAACTCATTTTACACAAAAACCGTTGCCGATATCGACTTACGCAAAGACGACATTTTTACATAAAACTGTCCAAAATTTATGAATTTGTTAAAAAAAATTGCAAAAAGGTCGTACAAAATTTTTAGGGACTTGATATCCTTTCCATCCCCCTGAAAAGGACGCCTATGATTCGAATAACGAAAAATGGCCTAGCTCATGTTACTCGGCGTGAAAAGTTATGTATGTTCCCTTAATTTCATCTCTTTATCTTTTATCGTTTTTGAAATAATTGAATAAAATCAGTTTCATTCGAACCCCTTTCAAGGGCCTGTAACTTTTTAAGGGTGCGTTTTAGGGCACATATTTATATGAGCATTTTGTCCTATTTTAATGAGTTCTACATGCAGTAGAAATTCGGAACCCTATTTCAGAAACACCCCGTATAAGACATATAATAGATATTTGTAGAACATTGACTTTTATGGATTTTGTATGGTTACTGTGTAGACAGTTAGGTTTAAGTTTGGGTGTGTGGGGACGTGACTGATCGGTCAACATGTGCCTCATAAATATTAGGGAAAAGAACTGGTGTTAAATCTCAACAACACCAGAAAATTACATATTATTTTTCCAAAAGAGCACCAGTTAGATTACAAACAAAATGATTTGTGTACGCAACAAGTTCAAGAAAGTAACCCGTTTTCATGATTTCAAATTTATGTATAATTAGGTCTGCAATTTCCTAATAAATAGAGATATAGGGACTATTTGTAAAAGGTTTATTCAAATTGAGAGCACGAACGCGGTTATTGTTTTTGGGCTTTCGGTATAGGTCAAGGATTTTTGATTGTACCTAGCGGCAACCAGTGGTTGTATTAGATTACTTACGTTCATACTAGCAACATCGATTTAAGATGTTTAAGATTTCGGACTTTAGTTAAATGATGAAATGAGAATTTTAGAAAATCAAAACAATTGATTTTGTTTTTTACCAAAAGGTTCATTCCGGTTAATCAAAAGGCGCAATAAGATTCGTAGGTTATGGTTTCCAGGCAAGAGGTTGGATTCTTAGCTTTTGAAATCGTCAACATAGTTTTAAAGGAAAGAACAATATGAGAAAATTAAGAGTGATAATCGGGTTAGGTCAGAGTGAATGGTAATTCTAATTTATAGTAGTATAAGTATAACAAAAATAAAGTGCAACACACTAGTAAATTTTACACCCAAAGGTTGAAGCCTTGGTATTTTATAAAACATAAGATATATTATCGCAGTAAGAAGGTTTGTCTTATTACTGCTGAACCCGTTATAATCACAAAGATAACTTAAAACATGCATCCACTTACCTGATTTTAGGTGTTTTCCATTATCAGTATGCTCTTATCTATATACTAAATTTCATTAATCTGAAAATAAATTAATTTTGGATACTGGCACTGCATTAAAAATACAGACATGCAGATGAGCTTGCATAAAGTGTGAATTATTACTAGCATTTAACTCCACGTTGAGAACCCTAAAATATACCAAATATTTGATGGATTCAATGGATCGATAATTACCTTTAAGAGAATTCTTATGAGAAATAAAACAATACTCAATGACTAATTCAATAGGGATAAATTCTGGTACTATATTATCACTAGGGACACTAAATGGGAACATGTAATAAACAAATTTCAATGAAAAGTTAAATTGGAATAAAAAAATACGAAATGTTTTGCGTTAGCCGAGTGCGGGGTGATAAGTGCAATGAGCGGTGGCAAATCCTATGGAAATTTTATAAGTTAATTGATCATTACAGGCTTCCAGTTGATCTATTTTACCTATTATATTACCAACGCGTATCAGTGGTTGTTAAGGACGTTCATAAAAACCAACTAGTATAAAGGTTATATTTTGTAATAATAATTCGTATTACAAGGACGAAAAATGTGTTATAGCGTGACGAGCGTTAATGTCATGCCATCAAATAAAAATTCTTTTTATCAAACATTAAAAACAGTTTTTTTCGTCATCAAAGTTATGTTGGTGGTACTGTTATTTATGTAAAACGTGAGTGTTTATTGCACGCTGTGTTCAATCACGCGTTGAATGAAATAGAATACTTTTTGCACGAGTTACACACAATATTTTGTTCTGCGTTCATATAAAAAGAAAAAAACCGTTTTTACTAGGTGGCCATAAGTATAGGTAATTAAAAAATATTTTTTAATAATGTAATATGTCATTTTAGGGTGTTAAAAAATCTTCATCGCTACTGTCATTCATCTTATCAATAATATTTTATGCTATTAAGCTATTTTTAGACTCGCACTGTTTTTAATTTACTTAAACTAACAAACCAGAATAAATTTTAATGTGAGCCTAGAAATCTGTGCATTAGTGTTAAATGCGTGTCTAATTTTTGACTAAAACATACTAAAATACGTATAACGATAGAGTGTAACCTTTTATGTTTAATTTGAGCTTGAAATTTACCTATAGTAGTTTAATAAGTATACAACGGTAGACTTTTCACCTAATTAATCAATATCACTTCAAAAAAAAAAAATCAAAAACGTAATAACCTAAAATCTTTACCAACTGTTCGAACGAAATTTAGTTCCCTTGTCAATCCATATATTACTGACGCATTCGTATTTACACTGTTGCACCTTTTAAATTAGCTTAGTACGCATGTGTAGGGTGCAATAATAGTATTTTGTTAGTACTGAGAAATCACCATGATTTACTCCATTCCTTCAATGAGAAGTAATATTTCGCCCCCTAAGTAAATAACGATAAAAAATATATCTGGTGTGAAACAACGCACGACATTTCAACCTATAAAGTGGAAATTAAATGGAATGAAATAACAATTTTTTTAGGGTAATTATGCAACCTCTTTTTTTTAATACATTCATTATGAAAATAGCCAACATTGTAAAAACAAAAACAATAACCTATGTCAGATGGACGTTTAAAGCTTCATGTCAGCTAGAGGTTAATAGACATCTAGATGCTCACTTAAAAAAATTTTAAAGCCGCCCGCTTCTATAAAAATATTGATAATACAATTTAAGCATTTTAAATCGCTTTATATTAAGAAACTTTATAAAGAATAGCTATGTAAAGTTAGGTTTTCTATAAAAAATAAGTCTACATATTTTCTTAAAAATTAATCGTTATTCAGATATTGAAACAATTTGAACTAACACTTAAATTCTATTTTAGGAATTTTTTGTCGCTAAATTACGCGTCGTATCAAAAAATGGTATAGAACATAATTAAACTATATGTTTAACGTCTACATATTGGTATTTTTATAGCTTTGAAATATATGGTAAAACCGAAAACAGCTCCCACGCACGCACCCATGCATGTACGCGCCTACCGGCCCACGCAATTAATGCGCCTAATCAAAATCAAATCAAATATGATAATATATCAAGGTTGGTAGTAAAACATTCTATATATACTTGGGTTGAGAAGGTCATTAGTTATCTCGCACATTATGTCCTTCAGCGTTACGCAGATTAGGATATAAAACTGTCAGTAAATAATAGCTTGATTCTTAACCTATGTATATAATATACTACTATATTATTAGCGTGCCATATAGGTTTTACTGGTGAGGAAGAAGTTTATTAGAAAGCCGTTAGACCAACCTGTAATCTCCTCGAGCCAGTAAAAACTTGTCACCTTGCGTATAATGTGATATACTTTATTCATTATTCATTCGTATATTACATTAAAAATGTAACTTTATGATATTAATTGATTTGTAATAACATTTCTATATATCTGGTCAGACGTGGCTTCAATCGTTATTACGACAACGGGTCAAATAACGGTTTCAAATACACCACCGACAACCACAACCCGTACGTACGCAACCATCCGCTCACCCAACACCTCCAGAATATTCAATACCTCAACTTCCACCACATCCTCTTCCTGAAGCACCGTACCCAATCCTACATATTGCTTACGCAATCTCCTTCTATTAATAAAATCCCATAAACAACTACACAACGGCTTACTCCCCCTCAACCTCCCCTTATCAGAGTTATAGTTCAACACCTGTTTTGAGCCCAACCGTTACCCTCTTCCAACTCTCTGGACCTAGATCATCCACCCACACTCCTATACCTATTTCTTTACGTTATACGAGGGGTTGACCAATACGTTTTCAACGAGGGGATAAACCAGGCCACAGATATTCCCAAAGGTACCAAGGCTATCCGGATTATCTCCAAAGCCACCAACCGACCTACTTCCTCCGTCCGAGTAATCACCATATCCCAAACCACTCTCGATTGCCTCCTTTGCCGCAGTGCACACGCGTACAACAGGTATTACATCTGCGAACCTCCTCACATCTCTAAACTTTTCCCACAGTACTGCTCCACTTGCACCCAAGTAGGCCACCAAGCAGACGAATGTCCCACACGATCTTGCAAATGTCCTTCCTATTGCGGGAGCCACAAGTCCTAAGACTGTAAATCCCTATCCACGCCAAAAGTGTAACAACTGCGACGGCTCTTGACCTTCTTTCAGCTTTGACTGTGAGAAAAGGAGAGATACTCCTTCCTTACCAATCCAACCCTTCGACACCCAATCCAATACATTCGATTCCAATTTGCCAAATGTGGAACACTTCCTCCGCATTGACACATTCCTTCGAGTGATAACGTACTCTCTCATATCATTCTTCCCGGATAAGCGCGAGCTTATTGCGAGAATGATTGACAGAGCAGCAGCAGAGTTCTTCGACCGACGGGTGTCTACCACTTAGTGGGTTTCTTTACCCCTTTCATAACTCATCCCTAAACTACACCTGGTCCTGACGATAGGGACTATTAACGCACGCGGCGTTATACGGAAGCATTCCCGCATTAAAAACTTACTGAAAAACGACAAAATACAAATACTATCTATAACTAAAAGAAAACTTTCCACAACAGATACTCTACCATTCCTTTCCTCTTAACGCCACACTTGGAACACCTTGAGTGTGGACGGTGCACCTACCTACATCCATAATACTAGTTTTCTGTTACTATCCCCCCCGGACCCGATACACTCTAACGTACTACACGAATCATATCCACCTTCCCAAACGGTGTGCTATTAAGTTATCTTAGCGCCCGACACACGCAATTCGGAGACATCACCAAAAACAGAAACAGTATTACACTTACTAACTACCTATTACGACTTCCATTCTGGCGAATAAAAAAAAGAAACCCAACATTTTTGGGACACGACGAAACATCCCTAGTACACCACACACTATGCTCAGACACACTAGCACAACACTGTGACACATGCTACATCGGCATAAGAATAAGGTCGCCGAACCTCTGAACAGTACAAACGTGTTAGTAGTTTTGTGCAAGTATTTGATTTTAAACTGCCTATAATACGTAAATGTAACGTCTGTTACAGCCGATGACGATTACTCAAGTACAAACCCAGCATTCCTGATCATTTTATAACTAATTGTTTTGCTCCAACGTAACGCTAGGGCAAAGGGGTAAAGGGAGAGCAGTTTTCTGGCAGCGACATAGACGTATATTTCTGGAGGGATTATGGTTATTAATAACAGTCAATGTAACGGAAAAATAAACAATTAAAGTAACGCTTGTATCATGTATTTTTTATTACAAAGTTGTACTAAAATGTGAAACAGTATCTGCACTTCAGGTAAATAAGCAGACAAAATGTGTTCACACTAGTACCCTGGTATACTATTTCAAGCATCTTCACAAATAACCATAGCTTAAAAATCTATTGCTGTGATGGGTGGTTTTTTGCTGTTTAAAGATTTGAATATGCTTCATATTCAAAGGTTTAGAGGTAGAAAAATGGAATAGATTTATTTTTCCAGATACTTAACAATCATTACGTTACAAATTAATAATATGTACTTGGCGGTACTCACCTAACACTAGCTATATATAAATAAAATTTATATTTTTAAAATCACTCAAATAAATGCTCCTAAGTCTGCCGATATTAAAAGAAAGTGGCGTTAGTCGCATAGGTAAAACACGAAACTCCAAACCCCCTTTTAACCCGGTCGATGCGCAACACTCGCTTAACTCACAATTTAAATACCACAAAAACACAAAATTGTAATAAAATTTAACCACGGTAGGTATTCCTTTGTATTAAGAACATACATTTTAAATTGTACTGCTACATTATTGATCTATTATCTATTGAAATTTATTAATTTCTAAACAGAATAGTTTTTGTTAAAATGCTTCTTATCGCACCTTTAAGTGATTGTTCACTTTTTGTGACGTTTCGTAGTAAACTCGTGAAATGTTTGTAACATTAATTTTATTAATTTTCAGGTAAAAGCTCACCAAAGTAATCATAAATTGCAGCTGGTAGCACGTTTACAGTATTGGTGTCTAGTATTCTCATTAAATCTCATTAAATCTCATAAAGAACAATATTTTTGGGTTAACGGGCATGTTAGATATTCCATTTAGGTATGAAAGTAATTGATTCCATGAAAATTGAATGATTGTTTTCGAGAATGAACAAGAATTTTCTAATTTTTGCTTAGGTCTATGGTTTGTTTACTTACCGGTGAAATGTGAGGTTACAAGTTAAATAGTCCATTTTTCTACATACTACGCACTGTCTCACCAGTATAAAACTTGAGTTATACTTATCACTATAAACAATAAATAATAACGTTGCGCTTATCTAAACCTTCAAAGAAACACTGCAATAATAATCAGTAAACAATCGTAAGAATAAGATGGATGCGGTGCTGTCAACTATCGTGGTGCCATCTTCTGGAGGTTTGCAAGTGTATTGGAACATATACAATGGTAAACATATAGGTTTATTCTTGGTCTTTGGTTACAGCAGCTAAATCCTTATAAAGAAATGGGGTGTGATGCATGTAGATTACCCTTACAGGCCATATGGTCTGGTTTGTCACGTACCGAACTGCACTGTCTTTCAAATAAAGAATGCTGAATTTTGTGTTAATGTGACGTTTGTAAAAATCAGTTTAGCGGAATTTTTGATTTAAAAAAATTGATCTTAAGTTAAGTGCCGAAATTGACGTTTTAAAAAATAAATCTGATCAACTCATAACAAATCATTAACCGATATCTGAGATGTTAGCGAAGTTCAAGAACGTCAAAAACGAGTTTCTAATTTAATAATATTTAATGTAGAGGAATCTTCTGGAGACGAGCATAATAAAAATGTTGATATTTGTTACAGGTGAAAACGGTATTAACACGGACGGTAACAAATCATTGGTGGGTTTCCGGCTAGCTCGGTGGGAAAATTGGGCCGTGAGCGTGTTTTAGGAATTTAAACATTTAGGGTGGCTTATCGTATTATCAAAAGTCGCCAATCGGAATGTCACACAATAGAGATAAAGTCTTGTAAAGGTCACCAGACTGTTATTAAAACAAAATCGGCAATAATACATCAGAGCACACGTAGCTAAATCAGCCAAACAAACAAATACTCACTTACCTGATCCGAGAACTCTAACTATAAAACAAATCTTCAAAATAATCACACACTTTCAAATAACGTACGTTACTATAAATTCCCCAAAACAAATAAAATTAAGTACGCAAAAAAATACTAAATATTTCAACTAATTATAGAAAAATAAGATATTAAAAAAAAACTAATTAATTACCAAAATTTTAAAGGTCGATATCACTCAAAAGATACATAAACGCAAAATCAAATAGCACTATTAAAAATACTCTTAATTGGTTATCTTAAACGACTTCGATATATAAAAAAACTGAATGTAAATAATTGAGTCAAATCAGGAATTTGCCATCAGGTCACTTTCATAACAAACAAATGACATTTAATAAATAAAAGTAACCTTGACTTAATTTAATTCAATTAACCAACCATTTATTAAATAAACCAAAGTAGATAATCGTATACAATTTACATCACGTCAATACATATAACTATTGTCAAGAAAATAGCAAAGCTCTTTTAAACTTTAATCGCTTAACCCAAGATAAAAATAATAATAACTTTGCAAGTTGTTCTATTATAATTTTAAACTTCCAATATATAATTACTTATTAAATCTGAAACAATTACAAAATCAATGCCGGTCATTCAAAAGATACAATTTTACAAAGTGAAATTTTATGTAAATCAATCTAAAGTACTTCCAAATCAACAATCTGAAACGTAAAATGCGCAGGGGAAGGAGGTTCGTAAAATTAAATGAAATAATATCAATGGAATAATACATTCATAAACAAACAACTGCATTCGCCTGCTTATCTTTATATGATTCGGTAAAACAACATCAATTATAAAACAGTAAATATACAACGGTAGGTTACCTTTTGGAAATGTTCTCTGAATTTTCTGCTGCCGTGTACAGCGAAAATTGACCTGGATGTGGATGTGGAAACTCTCTTAATCGGTAACAATAACGGAAATTCCAAATGGCGGAAACGATCACAAGCTCTTAAAGACCACGATAATACCACATATAAAGTTTCCCGGCCTAGTGAACCTCCAACAAAAACCGCACAAAGGCGAACGGGACGCGTTGCCCACGATACGTTCGTACCAATACCTCCTGCCCCTGACTACATTCAACGGAATCAAAACCAAGACTGAACACATCCTCAAAAAATCCTTCAGTTTCGCATCTTTAATTTTAATATTAACAACAAATCATATTGCTCATTACATTCAATTATCGACCGCGCTAGAAATGAAGACACTCCGTCAGAAGAAACGGCAAATTACGCCATATTCTTTATAACTCGTGATTTCACACAGGAACTGCATCGACAGCTTTTTAAGTAACCGGGCCTATCTCACTTTACGGTACATCCGTACATAACTTTACTTAGGTCATATTGTAGTTCAGATAAATACTGCCTTCTCCTATAATGATAATTCTTAACTAAAGACGAATCGGTAGGCTTTACATGCAAAGTCTCCTGGCACCATTTCTCTAATGTGTCTCAATGGATGTTAACAGAAACTTGATTCAACACAATTTAGAATTTATATCTTGTATTTCTCCAAACTGCATTGTAATTACACTCAATAACAAATTGCGTTTTAAATTCCAACCTTGGGAAAATTTGTGTGATATTTATCATTTCATTTAAATTAGTTCTATTCTAAATAACGAGAATAACTACCATCTATACAAAACCATCCTAAGATTACTCCAATTGTAACGCGAGAATCACCTGTGAATGAAACATAATTAAATCTTGAATTAACATTATTGGTGACAACAAACGAAAAAATCCTATACGTCTTTACAGAATTGAAATTCCAAACTTTAGCTTGTAATAAAAAAACTCTAATATCCTCAAATAGCAACAATAAAACAATTTTATACCCACACCTTATATTTCCCAAATCACGTTTAATTTAATCGACATGAAACTTTATTATTTGAATTTTTAAATACCATATTCTAAATATCTTAACCATTAAAAAAAACTTTTAAACAATTTCAATGCATTAGCCGTTGGCAACAAAACATGTTAAATCTTTTGATTTTTAAAACCAAAATTTTGAAAAACGGGAAAGAAAAAAGTTATCTAACCTAATTTACCTAAATGTTCACACCCGGTGACATATTATTAAAAGTATTTCAGCAAATGTGCCATGAGAGAACTTGCAGTAAGGTAAATCCCGCCCAATTAAAGTATCGCTTAGTAGTAGCAATGATGTTTTTTCTATTCTCCGTGGAAAGAAGCGCAAAAAGTGGTCCGATCCACACTCCGTTCCGCGCATTACTTTTGTGTCGTTCACCAGGTTTCTAAGTCGTTTATCATACACTATCAGGTCTACATTACTTTTAGATTTATCTCTTTGCCATGTATACATATGCACATTTTTATGTTTAAACCACGTATTGGATACAAACAGGCTTCTTTCCACACAGATGTTCACCAGGCGTTCACCATTCTCATTGACTCCAAACTTTCCTAGAACGCGTTCAGTATGTTCTCTCTGTACACCTACCCATCCGTTCTTATCCCCCACTACTATCACTCTTTCGTTTGGCTTACATACGATCAACACGTTCTCTACTTAATTCCAGAAGTTCTCACGTTCCTGACCTCTCTCTCCATTCACTGGTGCATATCATGCAATCTGAAAAATTCTTCGAAACTCCAATTTCATTCTAACCCATATTACCCGGGGAGATACTAATTCGTACTGTTCAACAGATCTTCTCGCTCTTTCACTTACGACCACCCCAACTCCTTTTGTGCCATCCTCCATTTACACAGCATCCGCACCTTTGCGCTTTCTCTTCGATACACACAGAATATCAAGGTGTCTTTCGTACATTACATTCGCAATTTCAAATTCTTTACAATGCATACCTCTAACATTCCAAGTACCTACTCGTCACATCCGGGGCAATTGTATTGTTCTCTTGAGTAATACCATAGCGAGCAGAGCGGCTACTGTCCAGATCGTGCCCTGGACGCTGTATCATTCCCTACTAACGGTATCGTCCTACTACCGGACAGTTATTTGTCGACTGCCTCGAGGAAGTTAGAAGTAGAAATACAGACAGTGACAAGAAAGGTATAAATAATGGAGTGTACACTTACTGTATGGATATCTAAATGTACATATACATTTTTCACTTACATACCCTTCAATACGTCACGTTTCAACCAGATTGCTCCCTACGCGGCTCTCACCGCTCTCGCGCCTGTCACCGGATTCTGTTATTTATTTGCGACCAAATGGTTCAATTATTTCTTAATTTAGCTCTCCAAGTTATAATTATTTTTTTGTTATTTAAGTTAATATTTATTTATCAAATCTGTTTTATTATGGTCGCGAACTGTGACAACTTAAACGTTTACATCCTCTAAGTTTCTTTTTTTTTATTCAATTGAAAGGTAACAATAAATAACGATAATGGTATTAAAGAATCAAAATGGAAGCAAATTACAAAAATACTTTTATTGCACTGAAAGTTTCAACTATGCCATGTGAATTTATTTATTGATGTCAAAAAAAATTCTAGTTTGTTTTTACAGCACAATAATGTACATAACTACAGTACCAGAAATGGAAGTAGCATTAGATCTGATTGTTTCCGTATAAATAGATCTCAGAATGGACCAAATTTTTTGTATATACAATTTTACAATTTTTTACCACAACGTATTCGTGATTTATCCTTAAATACATTTACATTAGTAATTAAGAAACATTTTATAATTTAAAAGGTTAGTTCCATCTGATTTTACATATTTTTTTAAGATGCGTCGTCTACGATGGTCATTGGCACCTATTCTTACTCAATCTCTTTATTTTTATATTGTGCGAGAGATGAGCATTCTTGGAGGATAAGTCGAATGTTCAGTATTTCTTGTTCACATTGGGCACATGCGGGAGGTTGTCTGCCCATTAATGGGTGTCTGTGGGTAAGTCTTGTATGGACAATCATTAGTCTTCTGATATTAATTGTATCTATTTTGTTGTAGATTTCTGGGAACTGTAGTCGCATTGCTTTCCATTGTTCTGACCATAAGGACCAAAGGTGAGTATTGATCTTCCCAAGGACTGTTATCAGCGGGTGTTCATCTTTGCGCAGGTCGGCGATCCTTCGAGAAACTTCTTCAGTTCATTAATTGTTGAGTGTCTTGGAATTGCATGATTTACGTCTTGGAGCTTTGTATATACTGCTTAATTTCTATTAAAGCTAATTTGAGTTGCATATCTATGTATTATCTTTTCTCTGCGCACGTCTGGTGGTGGTATTTCTGCTTCTTTATACACGCTTTGTTTTGGCGATCTTTTAAATGCCCCACTGGCTGTACGGAAGGCTTTGAACGTAATTGGACTTGCTCCCCAACGGACCGAGTACACTAATTCTGTTTAATCTCTATTTCATTCTAGTAGCCGTACTCTGGGTATGTTCCTTCCAGGTTTTTTATCTAGGATTACACCCACGAACTTGAATGATGTTGAGTATGGGATGGATTCTCCATACAATTTTAATTCTGGCACCTCGTGTGGCTTCCTTCGTCTGCAGAAGGACTTTGTCTTCGAGGTGGAGAAAGTTAATTCTCTGGATTCTGCATTCTTAACTAAATATTCAATCGACTTCTGCAGCACTGCTCGTATTGTTTCGTTATCTTTTCTGGATGATGTTAGAGCTAGGTCGTCAACATATAGTAGAGGCATGACCGATCACATAAACGAAATTTGTTCTTCTGCAATAAAGGTGTTAAGCTTTATCGTTAGACTCTCTGAATCGTTTACTCACATGTATGCTCTAAAATAGTTGTTCTTTTCACTTGTTCGCTCTAAGTTAGAATAGTGTAATTTATTGTGGCGCCGTACTATACATCAAATATCTAACATTAAAAATGTACAAAGGAAGTTTCTAAAATTTATTAGGTATAAGTTAGACGATATTTATCGTGCACAAGGTTGCTGTCAAAATGCATCACCAAGTAGGTTTGATATGATGAGCTTAAAAAAAAGAAAGGCTGGACTTGGTATTACCTTTTTGTACAGACTTGGTACCAGTCATGTTGATTGTTTATATCTCCTACAAATGATAAATTATCGCGTGCCTAGAATGTCATCAAGAATGTCCTATACGATTTATTATTATGCGCCAAATACGAATGTACTTGCTGGATTACAGATGTATTTCATATTCAAGGATTTTAATGCGACATGCCACTACTCTGATGTACACCATAGTTCACTAAATCAAATATTAAGTACTATACAAGTTACCTATATATTCTGCATAATTTGTTTTGCTTTCTTTTGTTTTTTATCGTTGTTTTTAATTTCTTATCTATCGAATAGCATGAACCAACTGGAAATTCACCTTTTCTTTTAAGTTACGTAACATTTTTTTCAGTTTATATAAAACCCACATATTGTACATATTACTGTCTAAGGTAAAAGTGAGGTATTAGTTTTAAGAGGTTTTTCCTTTACCTATAAATTTGGATTAATTGATCAGTAAATGGGTTCTAATCAGTTGATCAATAAACTATTATTATTATTATTTCGACCTCCTCCCACTTTTGGTAAACACTTCTTTTCGACCAGCACCCCCGCCTTCCCGAACTGCAATCGAACGACGAGGCTTCAACATAACAGACTGGAATGTGTTCTCAGAATACGTTTCCAACATCTTATCAAACCCTAACCTCGATACACTACGAGACATATCAATACAAGACCTTACTAGAATTATAACAGACGCAAACAACACAGCAATACCAATAAGAACTATAGACATAGACAGGAAATCATTCCATCCACACATCATTCTCTAGATCAGACAAAACAGACGAATTTACTGTCGTTTCCTCAGATCCAGAGACTCGGCATTCAAAACATAATATAACAGAATAAACGCATGCATTAGAATCGAACTAACAGAATTACACAAGAAAATTGGATACGAGAGACATCAAAAGTAGACAACCAGGAAGGCACCAAATTCTGGAAAAAATTTAAAGTACTGACAAAACAAGAAACGATCCCACACTCACACTTATTATCCTCAAGGTAACCTTATTTCTACGTACCAGCGAAACGCCGAACTCGAAGATCCATCGTTTGACAACGGCCACAAAGCTCACCTAGAGCAAAACCTTGAGGATCTCAGACAACAACACAACCCTCCTTACGAATTAAGCCGAGACAATCCCTCCCTAAAACCGATCACATCCGACGAAGTAATAGACATACTACGGAAAGGAAGAAACGAGGCCCCAGGACAAGCCGGATTTAACATACGAATCCAAAAAACTTACACCCAACGACTATCCGACAAAACTAACTCAAATATTTAACCAATGCCTACCCCTATCCTATTTCCCAATGGTAAAAAAATGTACCTAATGCCTTCAAACAATCTTATTCCGCAAGCTCCTCGAAGTCAACAACCTTATCCCCAATAGTCAGTTTGGATTCCGACCCAACCGTACATAGCAAGGCCCCCTAGTCAAACTCCGTACAGAAGCTGCCAAACCATAGAAACTGTAGTCTAGCAGTTCTCCTAGACATCAAACAAGCCTTCGACAAGGTTGGGCACACAGAACTCATACAAGCGACTATATCACTAGACGTACCATTCCCCTTCGTACGTCTCCTCCTTTCATACCTAACGGACAGGTATGTGAAAGCAAAAGTAGGTGCCACTACATCTCAGCATGGTTCCGCTCCAGCTCCTATACTATACCTGATAGTCCTCAAAGTCTCGGTAGCTCAATTCACCGATGACTCTGTCTTCTGCGCAGTTAACCGGAAAAGCGAGATTTCCAACAGAATACTTTAATAACAACTCCAGCAATTTTCCAACTGGGCGAACAAATGAAGAGTTAATGTCAACCCCAGCAAAACACACACTATAACTTTCCGTCGCCCAAACCTAACGAAACAACTGACGAGATTAGCTTACAACTCTGACAAGTCCAAGTACAACCAAGATGAAATAACATACCTGGGAGTAACTTTTAACTAAACTTTTAACTGGAACGTGACCGAGCCAACATGCTCAAAGCCCTTCGCGTAAACGTGAGAGGCTGCCACCCGAAGATTTTACAATACACTTAAAAGGCATGTATTAAACCAGTACTAGATAGCAGAGCTGCATTGTACGCAACCCTGAAAAAACTAGGATCCTTCGCCCCCTACGAACGCAGAGTACTACGTAACATACATAGACAACCATTCAGGCATCCCAACAACTTGACAGGCTCCAAATACTACAATCAAAGTACACTCCCTGCAGGATCTACGGAAACACCAATCCCACCAAAAATATCCTTAAAACATCCTATTACGGATGTATACCGCACTACAATCCAAGAAAACCCAAACATAAATTCAAACATCTTCCATCAGTCCTAACCCAACTATTCGACAACTTACCCAACGAAAAAATACTCCCGTCCTCTTACGATAAACACCAACCCCAAAGGGCAAATGATCACTGCTAGCGAAAAAGGAAATTTCTACACCCATACCACATAACCACACTACATAAGCACTACCAGTAATATTATAATTATATTCATAACAATTTTTTTGTGACAGACAATACACCAAAATTGGAACATAAGCAATCCATAAAATCTACAACACATAAAATAAACGACCTAGGACTGAAGAAGGAGCAAATTCTTAAATCGCCTGCAGAACATACTAACAAATAAGTATAATAAATAATACTATACTGCGCTAGTGTACTAAACGATAACTTGTTACACTAAAAAAGGTGCAAAAATTGGTCGTTTTTTGAATAAACGTAGAAAATAGTATATTAAGTATCAAGAATGGTAAAGGACGTTTACAGGTTTGCCGGAGACCGGTACAACCCTTATCGTTCGCGATGCTTATACTGTTTTTTGCACGATCGTATTAAATTCAATTAAAATAAAATAATTTCTACTTAATACCTAACCAAAAGTCAAAAGTGACGTACATATTTCGCAGCAATTTCAACTTGTCAATTATCATTAATAGAGTTTAGTTCTACCTTCTTGAAAACAAATATTGTAAATAAACAAAAATGCTCCATCGTACAAAAAATATGTTTAAATCCTTCTGTTGCTAATATTATAAATCGTGAATTGATCTCGTTTCGTTAATTAGCATAAACCATTTGTTCGTGATTGAAGTTTGCACTTTCTGGTATACTATTAAGTCAAAAGATAGTTATCATTTCTAAATTTCTAACCTTTTAGGTTTAATTACAATATCTTCATTTGCAGATTTCTTTTACAAAATCTTGCAAAGTATTCATGTTACTTTTACCTCTACTTCCACACCCCTTATCTCCCCGCCCCCCTTATCAGTATTCTTCTTCACCATGTTTCTTCCATCAAATCCGTTCCACTTCCTTTTTCCTCTAGTATTCCTTCCATCGACCTCTCCTCTTTAACTCCCTGCATTTTTTCAGAATGTGATTTATCGTATCTATCTCTTCCCCGCACAGCCTACATCTTCTCTCTTCATCTGCTCTCCAATATTTGTTTTCTTTCTCTCTCTCTCTCTCTCTCTCTCTCTCTCTCTCTTTTTTTTCCATATCTGAATCTCGCTATCATTTGCTTTCTCTCCCTCCTCCCTTCCCATTTCAAATATCTCGATATCCCTATTCCCTTAATGTTCCGATAGTTTACATTATATTTCCTTTTTCCATCTTTGTCCACCTTTCCTGCATTTGTACATTCCTGTCCCTTCTTATTATGTCCTCTCTCACACTTACTCCTTTCCTTCTTAATCTCTCCAATTCTTCCTTCGCATACCCGTTTCTTTCATAATAATCTTTCCTGTTTTCTTATTTTTCCCTTTTTTATTTCCTTAAAGAATTCTTGTAATATTTTACACTCCTTTCTTTTTCTCATTTCCTCATACTTTATTGCTCGGTTTCCTGCTTCCACCCTTATTTATTCTTTTTGCACTATCCTGGTGTATGTCTTTCCAGTCCTATTATCCACTTTCCTGTAGTCCCTCTACCTCTTTATACCCTCTCAACCCCCAACTTCGGCCACATACAACACCACACTTTTTGTTAATTTATCAAATAATAGTTTGCTTTTCTTTAAGTCTTTCTCACACACTCCATACTTGCCCTATTATTTTATTTCCTTTCCTCACTCATTCTTTTATTTGTTCCCCATCTTTATTGTCTTGTCTCATTGTGTATCCCAAGTATGTGAATTCTTTCACCTTTATCTCTTCCTCCTTCCATTTCCACTCCTCCTTTTTTCCTCCCCCTTTTCTGCACATCATTATCTTTGTTTTGTTCATGTTTACTTACAGACCTTCCCTTTTCAAGTATCTGTCTATCGTTAACCTCCTTCATTTCTTTTTCTTCATTTGCTATTAGTACTATGCCGTCTGCATACGCAAGCGTTCACATTTTCATGTTACCCAGCACCACACCTCCCACTTGTTGTCCCATAAATGTCTCCTCCAGGTCTCCTGTGTATATGGCAAACAGGCTTGGGCTCAATAGTCATCCGTGCCTGAGTCCCTTCCTTGTTACAAATTCTTCACTCAGTTTCCCATTCACTCTTACCCTGTTTCTCGTTTCCTCATAAATTTCCTCCGTCCTTTCCATAAACCTTACAATAATCTTTTTTTATCAGGTATTCCCACAGCATCTGCGTATTCACCCTATAAAACGCTGCCACTAGGTCAACGAATACCGCCACAATTTTCCCCTTTTCTTTCTAGTTCCTTATTTGCCATATGTTTCAGTATATATGTTGTCTATCGTTCTTCTTCCTTTCCTGAATCCTCACTGTCCGTCTGGTAACAGTTTCTTTTCCTCTGATTCCAACATTGGCTTTTCTTTTAGTACGTTCGGATACATCGTATAAGCCGTATTTAGGAGTGTAATTCCTCTATCATTTCCCACTTGTTTTTATCTCCTTTTTTATGCACGGACATGTGTGTCCTTCTCTCCATCTCTTCGGGAATCCTTCCCCTCTTCATATTTTATTTATTATTTTCGTCATCATTTTTTCTACATTTTCTCCTCCATATACCCACTCCTCACCTTAAATCCTACCTTCCATAAGTCCCTTTCCCTTCTTACTTTGCCTTCCTACTCCTCTCTGACTGTGATACCCCCTCCAGCAGGTTCCTGAAATATCTCCCCCATTCGTTCATTGGTATTTACGTTTGTACCCATCTTTTCCTCTTTGCTTTCTTTAAATATTTTCATACGTCTTTATGTGTTTTTCAACCTTTAAACATATCCTACGGTCTTGCAAACAAATATTGTAAATAAACCAAAAGGCTCGATCGTGCAAAAAATATTTTTAAATGCCTATGTTGTTAATATTGTGAAGCGTGAATTTTGTTTCATTAATTAGCGTAAACCATTTGTAATAAGGATCTATTTATAAAGTGAACGTCGTGATTGAATTTTGTACTTTTCGGTACGCTATTAAGTCAAAAGATGGTTAGCATTTCTAAATTTCTAACTTTTCAAATTTAATTTCTTTTTTGAACCCAATATTTTTGCTATTAATGTTATAATAATTATACAGAATATTTCTTTGATATCAGATATGGAAAAACCATTCTAAACCAATTATTATGATGTTAAGTAAAGTAAAATTTATAAACAATGCAAAATACAAAAGTAAAAATATACACCCTTGTGTAAGACGACAATATTTTAGCAAATATATCAAGAGTTAATAGAGCTACGTGCCAATGTTCAAGCTTTATATTATGTAGCAGTCATTACCAATTACATTTCTTAACAATTATCCTTTTTACCAAAATCTTATACCAAAGGATTACGTAAAGTAAAACAAACGTAATTTCTACCTAGTTATGATATAAAATTTATTTTTTTGCTGACAGTTTGTAGGGAGAATATGTGCAAACTTAGCTGCTGTGAAATGGAATTTATTAATGTTAGGTATATAAGATTTTTAGTAATTTTCCGGGTCGTTGGAAGTAAGTTAATTTCTTGTGTGCACGGCCAACAAGTCCTGCTTAAAAACAGGAGCTTTTTGCGACAGCTCAGCTTCTTCTTACTAAAATGAAGCTTTGAAGTTCTTCGAGTGACTTATCGAAAGCATACATACATCACGGAATGGGGTTAAGAGTTGTTGGTTGCTGGCAATGTCAGATTACCGTTGCTGCCTAGTTTTGCTCCCCTGGATGACCCTTATCGTGGTCTAGCGCAGAAAAACACATCAAGTGGATAAAAAGGAATCCCCATTTGGCCGCACCCTCGCACTTCGACTTTCTGAACAAGGACAAATCGTTATCATCACTTTAAAACTTAGATCGTAAAATGTTAGCTTCATAAAGTATACCACATTGGATTTACTCTTCATAGTTATTGAAGACGTATTTTATTACAGCTTGTCGTAATCATTAAGTTAAATTACATTACGTTAAATGTGGGGTGAATTATAATTAACATGTTTTTACATTTCTCCCTAAAATACGTAAAAGGTTCCCGATTGTAAAGTATAAAGGGCTAATTTATCATGCGTTAACACGTTCTTTTTGGTTGCGTATTCAAAAATTCTATTATGATAGTTTTTGCGTTTAATTAAGGGTAATAAATCACATCACCATTATAGCCATCAGTTTAGGTCAGCACTGGACTGACAGTTGATTTAAAAATCATTATTTAAGAACATTCAGCACAACGTTATACAATTCATAACACATTTCATTATATACTCAAATGATAATATTCAAAACTATGAATGAATTTTTTTTCAATCTTACATTTCCAAAAATTAGTAATAAATCCTTTACTTACTTTACTTTTAAAAGATAATTATTTCCAGTTCAACCGAATTGGCGTATTTCTTATTAAAACTAATACTGCTATCTTATTTTAATGGATACTTAAAGGTAATAAAAAAGGTGTAAGTCATTTAGTAGTAGTTTAAATAATATAATATGAACCGTTTTAATGGTTCGGGAATTTACTAATACGACGGTCAATTTTAACCAATCAGTAGACTAAGTAAGCATTTTAGATTCCACACATTTGGCATGAAATCACTAAAATCCTTATGACTATATTCTTCTAAGGCAGTTGTGCAGAGTTGGTTACTGCAACCAAAATATTTAAGCGGAATTGATGCATATTTATTACTCTTATGAATAACCATATTTTGTTGTTTAAAGTGGGTTTAGTTGGTTGGTTTCCATTTATTAAAAAAAATTAAAAAGTGTATACATTTTACAGTAAAAGATAATATGTAATGGATGAATAATACATTTGAAATCGTCTGTGCATGTCTGTGAACAGAATGTCGTATTCAACTACAATTTCACCGTTGGGGAAAGATTATTTACTGTGTTGAAAAACTGTATCGATTCTAATAGTAGGAATATATTATACAACCTAGTGTAGAAACGTTTCATGTAATAGATTTCAACTTAATAAAATAAATGTGAAAAGAATTGAACAAGATTTTATTTCATTTAATACGGATTTGAAATAATAACAAACAAGTTTAGGCCAATACAATAGTGGCAAGTTATAATTGTCTAAATATAGGAATAATATCATTGGTCTAAAACTCTAAAATGACCGGACCTACATATAGATACTCATATTTTCCTTTGAATTTTCTTTATTTTTTTTGTATAATAGTAAGACAATATTTTGCAATATTTTATCATCAATCAGTTCAATGGCTTCAGAAATATTCGGCTCTCAAATTGTCAAAAATAACTATGTCTTTATGTAACTTCCCTATTATATATATTATAAAAAACTTGCTAGAAATAAATGCGATTATAAAATGTATATATATATTCTCAAAATCTCAATTTGCAAACGTATACATTTCTGAATAACAGTAGCAAACTTTAATGTTCTACTATGAAAATACGGGGTGTTAAATTTTAAGAAAAAAAAAGAAATTAATCGTTTGCAATATTTCAGTGACATTTAGTACTTGGTGGCATTTAATAAAATCGTATGTTTTTTAATACAAACATAATTTTCTGCTTTAACAGCGGTGCGCGTACTGACTTTGATATGTTTAAAACAAAATATCTGGTGTTGAATACCACACGACCTTTCAACCAAACAATGGAAATTAAAAGAGATGAAATAATTTTAGTAAACTTTTGTTAAGGATAATTATGCAACCTCTTTTATAAGAAGTTCATTACGAAAATAGGAAAATGTTAAACAGACGTTTAAAACTTCATGGCAGACAGACACCTAGATGCAAACTTAAGTTAAAAGAAATGAAATAATTTTAATTTCATTTTTTTTAGGATAACTATGCAATATCTTTCTTACACGTTCATAACGAAAGCAGGCAACATTGTAAAAACAAAAACAATAATCTATGTCAGAATGACGTTTAAACCTTCATGTCAGATAGAGATTCATAGACATAAATATACTAAGTGATATAGAAAAATGAACACCTAGTAATAATGAATATTTTGTAAACACTTTTTGGGAATATGTTTGTTTATGTTAAGATAAAAAACGATCAATTTTTTAGCCATATTACTCTAGCGATTTTTGCGTTCAGGCGACTAAGGAGAGCTCTGCAATTCATATTGCTAAAATGGCCATAAAATGGCTATTTTGAACGTAATCATCCAATAAAGAAAGAGAAACTATGCGTAGGACAAATTCTATGTAGTATAGTGATTAATTAATGTAAACCTTCTGGTTTCAAATTAAATATTGAAGTTACAATATTGGTCGAAAGTTCCGTAAAAGTGGTAGCTCTCCTTAGGAACTTTCTACCAAGATTGCAACTTAAATATTGAATTTATAAGCAGAAGATTTACATTAATTGATCATTATACTGCATAGAATTTGTCCTACGCATAGTTTTTTTTTCTTTATTATATGATTACGTCCAAGATGGCCATTTTATGACCATTTTAGCAATATGAATTGCACAGCTCTCCTTAGCCGCCCCTCTTTCAAAAACATTTACGATCACGTAGCCTTAAAATCATTTGTAACTACAGTTGTCATTTAAGACGTGTAAAACTTCTACTTTAATTGAATCACGATGCCTCAAATGCGAAGACGCCAAAATTTTCGGCAGTTAAGAGAGTTTGATAGGGGTCGAATTGTGGGCTTACGAGAGGCTGGTTTGTATATGAGAGATATAGCCGATAGAACGCAACGGAGTTTAACATTAGCACCACCGGCTATTGTAAATACCTAAAACTGCCGTGGCCGGTCATTTTGACCCGTGGACAAGAAAGGTAATTTTGAGATGTATTCTTTATATATTTTACACTCAATTGAGAAAGAAACATAAAAAACACATTTTAGGTAAATATTCATTTTAATTAAATAAAAATCAAATTGATTCCGATACATTTAGAATTCGGTACAGTTTTACATGCTGTATTACGCTCTACAGTTCAAACAAATAACGATATTTGTTACACTTCCACATTTTCCACAAATATATTTGTTACACATTGAACAAACGTCAGCAGTTTTATTTTTGTCACATTTTTTAATTTGGCACTGATGACGTTTTTTAGGTTTCGTTGTATCAGATGTGCTGGTACTTGCAACAGAATCTTGTTTCAAATCGAAATACTCTTTTCTTAGTTTCTCAGCTAGAGTAAAAGTAGTCTTTTTATTTTACTGCCTACGACTATCCAGGAGTTGATTGTGGCAAGATCTAAAACATTGTAAAACACATGACCTGGCCATCTACGTGAACCAGCTTTCGTAGAATATTTGCTAGCCATTTGGTCCAACACATCTACCCCAAAACTTTGTTTCATTCTAATACAACACTGTGTCAGGTTTTTTTTTTGCCATCATCTATAGCCACAGTTGGATGACTTAGCAACATGACATTTTTATTAACTTTACCCTGATAAATTGACAAGGTGCTTTTATCATTTTTCATTACTGTGGTAGAATATAATTCTGCCCTTTTATTCTTGATACAAATTGGTAATTCCCTTCTTGCTCGGTTCACTGTCCTTACTATTGTTGTTGTTAACTTTTGGCTGGTAAAAAAGTTGTCGGTAGTAACATTTCTACCCATATTTAGGAAAGGTTCCATTAATTTTAAAACAACATATGCTGGAAGGGGTTGGTTGTTAGGACGCATATCATATTTTCCTAAATATGGAAAACCATTCAGGAGATATTTAGAATTCGCATCAACAGGTAGCCAAAATTTTACACCAAATTTATCAGGCTTATTGCCATATATTGTGTAAATCTGCATCTAGCTTTAGTAGGAAACAATTGTTCGTCTTCTGTAATGTTTGTTTCTCGAACATAGCAAGCTTTACAGTTACTAATACATTTATCCCATATTTCGGACGGCAAAGCAAACTTATCACTAACTAGACGTTCTTTTCGTGTTGATCGGATATCAAATCTTAAAAATCTCATGATTTCACGAAATCGATTGCGTGACATGGTGTCACGAAAAAATTGCGGTCCCCAAATAACAAACCATAAACTGTCAAGCTGTAATGTTCTTGCGTCGTAAGCACCACGAGGTTCCAAACCCGTCACTTCGATAATACAACTTCAGCATTTTCAATCATATTTATTTAATTTTTAGCTTTATTTCGCTTTACATTAAAAAATTTTATAAAGAAAATTTATGTAAAATTAAATTTTCTTTCAAAAATACGTCTATACTTTTTCTTATAAAATTAATCGTTATTCAGATAATGAAAAAATTTAAACTAACACTTTACCTTAGGAATTTTTTGCCACTAAATTACGCGTCATACCGAAAAATTGTATAGAACATAATTAATCGATAGGTTTAAGGTCTATGTGCATGTATTTTATGTCTTGAAAACTGCCCAAAAATCTACTCAGCTCTAAGCCAAATGAAAACAAAATTTTAAGTACGTTGGTGCTTTCACTGTTTTCGTTCTGGAGTTGTAGTGGATACTAACATATATCCACACACACGCACGCACGCACGCACGTACGCACGCACGCTCGCACGCACGCAAGCAATCACCCACCCGTAGTTTGCTATAGACTCGAACTTTTTCTAATATTCATGGTCGTATTATTAAATTGGTATTATTCGAAAAAGGTGGACCTGAAGGTGCTTTTGCAACCAAATTGTTTCGAGAATTTTAGAGAATTTTTTGTTATATCCGTACCATTATTTACAGTACAGGCATTACTTACCAGAGATTTTCCTTTTGTTAGTGGTATGTGCATGATGTTGCGCAAAATCTACAATTTGAATCGCTATTCCACTCACGGACGAAGCAAATTTTTCAAGAAATGGATGAAAATTCTCATCCCATGACCGAAACCAATTTCCAAAACTAATTGATCAGAAATCATTGGTAGCAACTTAATTGGACCGCTTTTCCTTCTAGGACGACTTGACGGACAATCGTTTTTTTTATAACTATCAGTAAGCTTGTAGAATGTGAAAAATGCAATGAACTTTAGCAATACTATTGTGTCTAAAGAAGTTCTGAAGGAGGAAAGTGGCTAGTGTTTGAAAATTAGAAATCTGTTAGTGAAACGCACAAGCAAAGGTAACAGCACAGTTCTTATAGGTTATCTAATTGAACGTTCATCAAAAACAAATAAGACGCCATTTTATAAATTAATTAAAATTTGTAATTATAGAGTTTATGACTGACTTTTCAGCTAAGTCGACTTTATTTCTAGGTGATTAGTTGTTGAAAGGAAAATGGATAAAAACGATATTCGTGAAGCAATCCAATACTTATTTGTTGCTTCGTCCATGAGCAGAATAGTCATTCAAATTGAAAAAGAGTGCGAATATCGAGCGCTAAATTGAGGCTGATTTTCTGCGCCACTTTGTTATGGTCGATCATCGCTGAATCAAAACGCCAATCTCAACAGTGGAAACATCATGGCATTCCTCCGCCAAAGAAGGCAAAGTCGTTTTCAATGGCCTGGAAGGTAATGGCCATGAATTTTTGGATTCGAAAGGGATACTTTTCATCAACTATCTCAGAAAGGACAAACTATCAACGGAGCATATTATACTGCACTTTGCACCGACTCAGCAACTGTTGAAAAAACACCCAGATTAGTTAAAGAAAGTGCTCCGAGGAAGATCACTACAAAACAGGCAACATGGCACTTCAGTGCTGTTGGTCCAAGTGTATTAATGTACAAGGGGAACATGTTGAAAAACAAAAAAAAATTAATGCTCTTGTATTTCATTTCGAGTTTCACATCCCGTCAAATCATACTCGTAGTTTGTAAGAAAATAATTCATACAAATGATATTAAGCTTAATTAACCAATGGGATAATTTAGTTCTTTAATATTAAGCTTGCAATAAAACGGTGCACATTTTAAACGAGAATCTGATGTAAATTCTGAATATGAAGTTTATATTGCTTAAACGCAATTTTAGTATAAGTAGTAATTAGTGCAATTTGAGTTTAAACATTTAACTGACAAACAAAATTCTGATCTTTTTAAGTATGGTCATTTTTTCTTACTGCTAATGGGTGTCATGCATTATACATTTTAGGTTGCCATGGATTTCCATGAGGCCGGTGAATCTCAAATTAAAGTTTTTGTTGCGATTTTAATTCAAATCCTAATAATAAGACTCAATCGTAGAAGTTGGATGATTGTGTACTGCTAAATAAATTTGAAACCAAATTAAAAAGTGTTCTAACAAGCAATTATAGTATATAAACATTACTAGCAAGTTGAAAAGGGTTTTACTGGCGGACAGATGGATATAACTGGAGAGCCAGTTACCTTCTGGAGCCAGCAAAACCCGTTACCTTGAGTGTACTGTTATATGTTTTATTTGTTACTCAAAATCCAGATATATTAATTAACAACTATCGTCCCTAATCTATTGATCTATTCGAGTAAGTCTAATGATTAAGTAAATTAATTTGATTTATCTACTACTGTTGATAAATTCCCGTCCGCTATTCCGTTGTTTTTTTTTAAACAAGATACAAGTAACAAATCTCATATGTGTAGCTATTCCATTTATGAAAACATATTTAAGTAAAGTTGTATTTGTACGTGTGAAATTATTCGATAATCGTGTTATCAACGAGTTTCTTTGCGGTTATTAATTCTATTTCGACTAAAATAAGTTTTTTATTAACTGCAAGTATCCGCTTATTAATTACCAGTATTTTTTCTGATTTTGTTTTATAATTTTGGATCTTGTATGGTCTGTTATTTAAGTTGTCGTAACATTTATTTTAGTTATACCGTTAGGCCATCTCAAACAGATTACAAAGGTAAATTAGTTTATTATTTTATAGCTTGTTTAGACAAACGACATTTTTAGTTTATATTTTTTTTACGAATTTAGTTTTGGTTTTCCGTCGCCGTTGGTAATTATAAATATTTTTCCTTGGTTCTGTTAATTATTTTAATCACGGGAGTTTTTAATTTTGTTTACCACTACAATTTTTTTCGTGTATAAAAAATTAATAGTTTATTCCTTTACCGTCTTGAATGCGTTTTTGGTTCTTGTTTGTTATTTTTTTTTAGGAATTTAGGTATTTTTTTTCCGCCACCGTTGGCGAAAAATTGTTTTATTAATTGACATCGCCAAGCCCTATAGTGCGTTTTGTTTTTTTCAGCTGCCTGAATGAATTAGAAGATGAGTGCTCGTATCGTAACCACCAATTTTCTTGTATTATTTTTGTCCGAGAAATATTAATTTAATTTGTCCCGCTTACCCGCGATAACAAAACTAATTTCTTTACTGAGACCGAGAGTTTGGTTTATATTTTTTTTGTTGTTTGACGAATCGTTCTGTTGTTTAATTTCCAACTTATAAAATTAATTTTTTTGATTATTTATCCGACATAGAAAACATTTGCTTCCGACCTCCGTATCAGGAGTTTTATTTTTTTTGGTAATTGAATTTGTTTTGGAGTCATACTACCAAGACCGCGCATTTCTGACTCAACAACGACACAAATCTTAAACACCGGCACCGATTTAAATCTTCAGAAACCCTGGTAGACCGACATCTTCACTGACGCTACTTGGACCGCTTTTACCCCTTTAATTCTCCGCGAAGAGGAATCTAGGCCTCTATATCACCATTTACCTAGATTGGCGCTCGAGTAACCCGATTATACCACGATAGTCCAACCGCAGTTCACCGCCCGCCCCTCTCAGACAAATTTGGTAACAATTGACCGGCCACCAAAGGTAAAAGCGTTATAATTTATACCAACATGGTAAGGTGTGCAAAGAAGGTAGCAGAATCCACGGTGTACCATTAATTCTTTGACGATTCATGCGTGTATTCTACAACTCAACAATAGGTTTGAGATCTTTTTTATTTGCACTAACCTGGTGAGCTGTGCAAAGAAGGTAGCAGAATCCACGTGGAACAAATGATTCTTTGATGATTCATGCATGTATTCTCGGCTTGACGTTTGTTTATCTGTTACCAGGGACGTCATTTATCAATATAAATAGTAGCACGTAGTCTCGCTTACCTGTAAACATTATTATTAGTTAACAATTAGTCATAAGTCGTGCTATACCTACCTTCACGATTGAACTTAACCTTCATTTTCCATACGATATTAAAAATTTCAGTAAAGGGTTATTCGTGATGATAATGATTATTGGGGTTTTTAATAGTATATTTTGATATAAATTTTGTTGGAAATCAATTTACTTATATTAACCGTCTCTGTTCAGTGTGACGAAATCATATTGTTGTGTAGAAATTTACTTTACATCACAGGACCTACTATTGATTAGTTCAAACGCTAAGAGCGATCACTTTTCGAGATCGTAGGTACAGGGTGCGTCGCAAGCGCTTGCAACAGGACCGGTATGCCGCATTCGGCTTAGATTAATTACACGGTATTCGGTTAGGTTACGTAGCAATTATTTTTATTTTTTTTTTATGAACGAATTAAAGTAAATATGTCATTAAAATCCTTGATTGGGGCTTGTATCTAGACAGCTTAGTTGGTTCGACCGTTACTCTAGCAAAGTACATGTCGTAGGTTCAAATTAATAATTTTTTATTTATGTGTTTAATAAAATCAATAATAATTTTAATCATTGGAATGACTTTTATAAGAAATGTAATTCAGATTTTAAACATTTTTTGGGAAATAATTTTTCTTATTTTTGAATCTAATACATTCACCTTTAATAATCAGTTCTATAAACAAATATTTGGAACTTACAATAGGTTCTAAAATCAGTCCTATATTATCTTATCGTATTATGGACGATCTTCTTAAAAATGTTATTTCAAGATTACCATTTCAATTACCCTTTCTTATTAAATATGTTGATGTATATACACATACATATATATATATATATATATATATATATATATATATATATATATATATATATATATATATAATTTGCAGTGTGTCTTTGATAAATAAAAATGTTGTAATATTTAATTCTTGTTTTAAATCTTCAGTTTACTATTGAAGAAAAATCTTTTATGCAGCATTTTAAAACATAAAGGTAGGTAATTAGAAATTGTGAAAACTTTGTAATTTGGGATTGTTATATTAACCTAACAAATTCAAGAAGATTTCTAATTTATCATCCATATCGCCACCATCCAACAAAAATTAATCTACTGCTGTTTGAAGCATAGGATTTTTAACAAATAAGAATTTGAAATTATTATTAGCTGACAGATATTATCCAATAAAATTAGTAGTATTAATGGCAATATTTCACTTCAGAATTTTAATATAATAATAATAAGAATATTAACATTTTTATTAATCACAACAAACAAAGATAATGATAATCTAACCAGTAAAAGGCTCTTTAGTTGACATAGGCGCGAAATAACACTTAGTGCTACAGTACGAAAAATACGGCTCTATTAAACCCATGTGATTGTTAAAACTTTAACTTTAAAAAATTATAAAGCAAACGTAAACCTCTTGTCTAAGGATTGGACTCGAACAGGTAAACATTTGTGCAATAACAATGAATAATAGAGAACTAATAAAATATTTATTTAAGTTGTCACGGCTCAGATAATAATAAAACTGATTTGATAAATAAATATTAAATGACATTGAAATAACTATAACTCGAAAAGATAAAAAAAAGAAAAAAAAATTGAATTGATTTGGTCGCTAATAAATATCAGCAAGTCCGGTGAGGGGCGCGGAACCAGCAATCGGGTATAGAGCAGTATGGTTGAAACGCGTGGTGTGATTGAAGGGTAGGTAAGAAAAAAAATGTACATGTATATATGTACATTTTGAGATTCATACAGTAAGTAATCTATCTATTATGTCATGACAGTAGACAAATAACTGTCCGGTAGTAGGACTATACCGTTAGTAGGGAATGCTACATCATCCGGGGCACGATTTGGCCAGTAACCGGTCTGATCGACCTGGCTACAAGGGGCGGTCAAGGTCGAAACAGACAGGCCCCGTTGCTGACGACTGTGCAAGGAATGAATGTTAGAGGTATGCATAGTAAAGAATTTGAAATTGCGAATGTAATGTACGAAAGACACCTTGATATTCTGCATGTATCGGAGACAAAGCGCAAAGGAAAGGACGCTGTGGAGATGGAGGATAGCAGCCTGGCACTATGGTCAGGAGTTAAGACGGAAGTGCATGGCGCAAAAGAAGTTGGGATGATCATAAGTGAAAGAGCTAAAAGATGTGTTAAACAGTACGAATTGGTATCTCCCCGGGTAATATGGGTTAGAATCAAAGTGGAGTTTCGAAGAATTTTTCTTATTGTATTCTATGCACCGGTGAATGGAAAAAGAGATCAGGAGTGTGAGAACTTCTGGAATGAAGTAGAAAACGTGTTGAACGTATGTAAGCCAAACGAAAGGGTGATTATAGTGGGGGATATGAACGGATGGGTGGGTGTACAGACAGAACATAGTGAACTTGTTCTAGGAAAGTTCGGAGACCAAAGAGTCAATGAGAACGGTGAACACCTGCTGAACATCTGTGTGGAGAGAAGCCTGTTTGTATCCAATACGTGGTTTAAACATAAAAATGTGCATATGTATACATGGCAAAGAGGTGAATCTAAAAGCATGATAGACTTGATAGTGTATGATGAACGGCTTAGGAACCTGGTGAAAGACATAAAAGTAATGCGCGGAGCGTAGTGTAGATCGGACCACTTTTTGGTTGTATCGAGAGTGTGTTTAGGGAAAAAGTGGATCTGGACAAGGAAAGCAAACGTAGTGGGAACGTCCAGAATTAGGGTTAACAAACTAGTGGATAATGGTGCGAGAATGAAATGCGCAGATGCTGTGAGTAAAGAGTTGAATGTGAATGAAACAGTGTGTAACAAACAAATAAAAGACACTTACGTTGAAAGTGCATGGATAAGCTTCAAAAACTCTGTTGTCAATTGTGCCGTGCGAATATGTGGAAGAGTGATTGTAGGTAGACAGAAAAAATGGGCTTGGTAGAATGAGTCGGTAAAAAAGGCAGTATGTAAGAAAAAAGATGCGTACATGGCAATGATTGCTGCAAAAAATGAGACTGAGAAGAAGCGATTGCATGAGTTGTACAGATTAAGAAACAAAGAAGCGAAGTAGGCAGTGAGAATAAGTAAAGAGGAAGTGATGGCTGGGGAAGGAGAGAAAATGCAGAATGATTTTGAGGGAAAAAAGAAACTCTTCTGGAAATGGTTCAAAAATACATAACGTGACCCAAAACAGAACGCTGCAGGAGTGATGAATACTAGAAACGAAATAGTATGGGACGATTGTGAAGTGAGGAAATGCGGGCAAGAATATTTCGAAAAGCTGTACAGTAGTGAGGAAAGTAAGACTGAAGGGTTAAATAAGGAGAATATAGAAGAAATGATGAATGAAACTGAGAAGGATATTGGAATAAATGAGGTAGAAAAAACGGTAGGGAGGTTGAAAAACGGCAAGGGAGCAGGCGTATATGAAATCACTGGTGAAATGCTCATGTATAGTGGTGCAAAGCTTATATGAAGATTGTGTGAATTATTCAATGTATGCCTTATGTGTGGAAAAGTGCCGAGTGATTGGAAGGGCGCGATCATTGTATCATTGTATAAGGGTAAGGGGAACAAGAGTGATTGTAAGAACTACAGAGGAATAAGCTTGCTCAGCGTGCCTGGTAAAGTATTTGGAAGAATACTGATTGATAGAGTATGAGAAACTACACAAACTAAGATGTGAGATGTGCAAGGTGGCTTCATGCCAGGGAGAAGATGTGTCGATCAGATAGTTGCTCTTCAGCAGGTGATCGAAAAGTGTTTAAAGGTAAAAAGGAAGTTGTACTGTGCGCTTGTAGATCTGGAGAAAGTATATGACAGACTGAATAGCGAGAAGCTGTGGAAAATATTAAATGAATATGGCGTAAATAAAGGTCTAATAAATGGAATAAGGGCAGTATATAACGGTAGTCGGGCATGTGTTAGGGTGAGAGGAGGTGTGAGTGAACACTTTAATATTGAGCAAGGAGTGCGACAAGGCTGTGTGATGTCACCGTGGTTATTCAATGTATACATGGATAAATGTCTTAGACAAGCATGTACCGATACAAATGGTGTAATGGGTGGTGACGTAAATGTACGACTTCTGGTGTATGCAGATGACACAGTCTTATTAAGTGACTGTGCGGATGAGCTGCAAACCGCTCTGAGGAAGTTTGATACAGTCTGTGAGAGCATGGACCTAAAGGTAAACGTGAACAAAACTAAGATTGTGGTGTTCAATCGGGAAGGTGGAAAGGACAGTAGAGTATTTACTCTGCAAGATGAAATTGTGGAGCAATTGGACGAGCTGGTATATCTCGGTAGAATGTTTACTGCAGATGGGACAATTGAGAGCGAGATTGGACGAAGGGTCAATGCTGGAAGGAAAGCGATTGGAAGTATGTGGACGACAAAGAGAAATGAAAGCATGGGCCTAGCTGCGAAACGAGCAATCTATAATGGCGTATTCGTCCCGTCAGTACTGTATGGAAGTGAGACATGGGTATGTCGAAAAAGCACGAAAGAAAAATAAATGCCGTGGGTATGAGATTCCTGAGAAGCGCATGTGGTAAAACTAGAAGGGACAACATAAAAAATGAATGCATAATGACGGAGTGTGGTGAGGAAAAGACGATGATGGATAAATATAAAGTTGTATTTACGTTGGTTTGGTCACATTGAGAGAATGAACAACTCAAGATTAACGAAACAAATATATGTGGGTGAGGTTAGGAGAAAGGCCGGGCCTGGTAGGCCGCGTAAAACTTGGCTGAATGTGATAGAATCTATCTATCTATGATAAAGGAAAGAAAGATAAGGAGTTTTAAAAACAAAAGGGCATGTCAGAGACTATGTATGAATCTTGCGGAAGCTAGGGAGTTATGCGGAGGTAGGAAAGCATGGAGAAAGATTGAGAATGAAAAATAAATAAGAGGCAGGGATTGTTTTGCCTGCTCCGTAAGGGAATGGCGTGAAGGTTAAGTAAGTAAGTATTAATCACAATATAAATTACAAGTTTATAATTTTTCCTCTTATTATCAATTTAATATCAAAAATGTTAAATATACTAAAAAATTAATTAAATGTTGAATACCAAATGACATAAAAACCGATTATTACTTAAGCAAAATATTTTCTAAATTGAAAGATAAACCCCTTCCTTTGAAGAAATCTAGTATTGTTTATAAACTTACTTATTTATTTCTAATCTTGTTATATAGGACAAACAAGTCGTAATTTACACTTACGAACCCATTTTCATAAAAGTGACTATAAATTTAAAAAAATTCTTGTGCTTTAGTAATACATTCTTTTAACTTTTATTCATAATTTCGATTTTAAACATGCTAAATGTTTAATGCTGAATGTTTGTGTAACATTTTTCAGTAAAAGATTAATTTTAGAAATAATTGAAATTTATAGTAAATATTTTTTTATTTACGTTTATGCTAATATCCTAAATTACTATAAAAATTAATATATACCGACTAATATTATGGCTATAAAAATAAGTAATGAAAATACTATTATATGTAGATACATTTACATTCAATATCATTGTTCTAAGATAAATTTATTTTACATACTTCCTAGCTTTCATTTTCCATCTTCAGGTCATTAATCATCTTATTCTTCTTCGCGCTGTTCGAATTGAACTGATGTTCACTGTGCGTGAGTGCCTTGTAAATCACACCTTCGCAGAATTTCACATTCTTTACTTTCTTTGTCTTATTTCCTTTTTTCCGGTTCACAAGTTTTCATGTGGATTCCATAAGAATCCACAATATGAAGTTGTGATGTTTTCCTTATTGCTAATTGATGTTATTCCAGCCTAGCACTGATTCTTCCGTTTGTTTGACCTATCTACGTTCGGCCACAGTCTTCGCATGGAATCTCGTATATTTTAATATTGTTTTAGGTTCTCCTCATGTTCAGACATTGTTCATTCAGTATCTAAATGTATTAACATATGCGTAGAGTTGTACATTCCCAAGAAACAAAATCGTATAAGTTATTCTCGGTTCCTAACCTTAGTTTAATAAGGTTTGTGCTGCAGCAATATCATTCAAAATGAATGTTATACCCAGTGTGAATCTGATTGAGAGTCATTCAGACTACATTGGTGCTAGAAATACCTGCGAAAGTGTTATCACTAAACCTGAAAAGTTGGTTGAGCAACGAAAATGCAATGAACTAGCTACGATTGGGCAATCTTAAATTTTGGTCTTTAGCTAAAGCCTTCAGTAAAAGCTTCATTTCTCCCTATGATATCTTTTGACGGATTTCCATTTGCTGATTCTGTAGACAAAGGCAATCTTTTTGTGGATTTATTTACATAATACTCGTTTCTTAATGATTCTGGAAAAGATTTGCCCCTAGTCAACTCTTCTTCATATATTATGAAAACCAATTCATTTTCTGGGAACGATCATCAGAAGGCTTGATTCCGATAAGGCCACAGATCCAGTTGCCAAATTTGATTTTTCTAGCTGTAATAGTGTCAAAGTTGAAAGTAGTGGTCGCACGAAGATTTTGGGAAATGTAGCAGAACAACCTGCGAACACGCAAAATGTGCTTGTCGGTCGCATTCTGCGTGTACTCTAGAAAATATTGATCTTGTGAATGGCATGATCAGAGAAGATCGTCGATTGTCAATGAGACGTATAGCGGAGATAACAGGCCTTTTAAATCGTACGATTGGAACCATAATAAATGACTATTTAGGGCTTCATAAGGTGTCGGCAGGACGTGCACCCCGAGTGTTGAGGCCCGAAAAAAAGGGTTTGAGAGTCACTTCTTCAATAGCCAATTTAGTTTTGTTTAACCGTAATCCTAGACGTTTCCTCTATCGCTATGTTACGGTTGATGAAAATTGGGTTCATCACTTCGATCACGAGTGCAAACAACAAAATATGGAGTGACGTCATCCAGGATCTCCCCTCCACGCTAATTTCGTGTACAGGCTTCATCGGGCAAAATATGGCTACAGCTTTTTGGGCTGTCGAAGGAATTTTACTGGTAGATTTTTTGGAACGTGGCCACCCAATCACTGGTCAATATTATGCAGCATTAGTTACAAAACTTCGTTATTGCATTAAAGAAAAAAAAAGAGGAAAACTGTCACGCGGAATTCCCTTTTATTAAGACAACGCCCCAGCTCATAAGAGCCTTGTTTGTATGAATCCAATTCATCACGCTGGGTTTGACGTTATGGAGCATCCACCATACTCCTTTGACTTAGCTCCCAATTTATTTATTTATTTATTTATTTCGAAAGTTAAAGCAGAGTTTTCGGTGAACAGAATTTGAGAGCGATGACGCAGTTATTGTAGCAGTGCAGGACTTCTTCCATGATCAAGGAAGGTGTTGCTATGCTATGCTATGCTTGAACATACGTGGAATAAGTGTCTTGAAGTTCAAAGTGGTTATGCAGAAAAATAATGTTGTATTTTATGCTAGGGACATTAAATACTGTACATCCATCGTACATCGATGTAAATTTACATCAATTGGGGCTTGTGTTTCGAAAGCTCAGTAGATTGTAGCGGTACTCTAGCAATGTACATGTCGTAGGTTCAAATCCTACTCGAGGTGAACTTTTCTTTTATGTATTTAATAAAATTAATAATAATTTTGAATTACATATTTACTTTTGAACTTATTCGTTCATAACAAAACTTATAATTTATACTGTTTAATCTACAAATTTGAAACTATTACAAAAATTAATCAACTGCTTTAAAATAAAACGAATAACTGAACTTTGGTCTACTGTACTTTAGAATTTTAGTTTTTTTTAGCTATCGCAGAACAAAAGGAGAGTTTAAATGTATTAGCATGCCATATAAGAAGAATAAATTTTCAACAGTAATTACATGAGTGGTGATAATTTTTTGATAATTTTAACTACATATATGCACGAATCTTTGTTGCTATAGAAATCTTACGAGTGGACAAGTGCACGAGTAGGACTTCTTAATAGCAAGAAAGATGAGTGCTAATCTAGTTGAAATTATAAACACATTCTTACCACGAATATAATCCGGCGTGATTATTTTTTAAACTATTGCTGAATTTTCAATGTTTATATTGAGACAAATTGCTGCGTGAGCTTAACAACCAAGTCATTACTTACTTTTTATGAATTTATTTAAACGAAGTTCCAAATAAACAACATGAAAGAATTGTAGCCGTAATTAGCTACTGGCAAATAGTGTAATTTTGATGCTACTGGTTGAGTTTTTTCTCAAAGAACAGTTCATGGGATGTCAGTGGTTTCGTAGGCAAACTACGCCAAAGTGCCGCGGCAATGATTGAGTATGAGCAGTTTTCTCTCGTGAAAGCTGGCTTCAAATGTGCAGTTCTTTGCACTATTAATGTGAGTTAATTGTTTATCTCACTACTGGTTATTCAATCAAGAATGTATTCAAAAACGTTTTTCATTTCTAATCTTCACGATTTATGGAGTTAGGGTTACTCTTGTTATTAATTCTTAATAGAACTTATATTTGTTTTAGAATAATGGCACAGTATGGTTTGGGATGGTAATTAATAACCATAATTTAATTCTTTGCAACGCAGGATTCATTAATTTGAAAATCAATATTTTTAAATTCGAGCCTTATTTCTTTAACACCCTATTAAATTCCCTTATTTCATAAATTGTGGGTTAAGGGAGACATAAGAGCAATTACTTATAAGCGTAAGCCAATGAATTTCAATTTTACAATGTTGTCACAATAACTTTTTAATTTGGTTTCAAATTTGTTTAGAAATAGAGAATCATCCAACTTCTACGATTATTTAAGAATATTTATTTACCTTTGATTCTTATTATTAGAATTTGAATTAAAATCACAAGAAAAGCTTTTTTACTTCTTGTTACTATGAGTAATTTCAGGCCACGCTTTAACTTGAAATTCACCGGCCTCATAGAAGTCCATAGCAATCTGAAAATTTATAATGAATGACACCCATTAGCAGTAAGACGATCAGAATTTTGTTTCGGTCAGTTATATTTTTAAGCTCAAATTACACTAATTACTACTTATACTAAAATTAATTGCGTCTAAGCAATATAAACTTCATATGTAGAATTTACCTTGAATTTCTAATGAAACCCGAAAACGCCAGACGGTGGGACATGCTCAAATTAAAGCAATAACTGTCAAAGCTATTTTAAATAGAGTTCTAAAAAAGAAATTTAAGAGAGAAGTTAAGAAACAATTGTATTGTGTAACATCAAAAATAATTAGTAAGAAAAATAATTTTTTATTATATTAAATTATGTAGATAATTTAGTTTCAGCACCAAGATGTGGTAACAAACGCCACCTTTGCGTGCGCACCAACTACCCCCTTCGATGTGTGCAAAAACACATCGCGTCTAATTTCTAACTAAACCCCATTTCACCGCGAAGTATAACAGCGAAAACTTTAATATAATCTAGGACTTCTTCCCTGAACTTCTACGTATTCGAGAAAATTCTTACCAGTGCTCTTAAAGTGTTCTTTGCAATTGTTAGACTTATTATTATACTGTATTCCAATTCTTCGAAGCACAATTTCTATTTTAAAAATATTAATAGTTGAAATACCTGTCAACGCCTGTCAGTTCCGAAACTATTAAATCGTTTCCAAATTAACCTGACGCGAACGAGGGACAAAAAATGACCGAATTTACCCTGTTAACTGAGCTATCTCGGCGGACGTGTGAATCCGTCACAGATCATTCCTCACTAGACAACGAGGGTTAAATCCCGCCCGAGAGTAAGCAGCCGTAGTTTATTCTACTGGGACACCAGGATAAAATCCAACAAATTAACTTACACCGACTCCTCTACGTTTTTAAACCTGACCGAATTTTGCTTTAAATATCGAGAGTGGTTAGTGCCTTTTACAAACTTAGAGGTAACACCTTGGCTGGAAGGAAAAACCACCCTGCATAACCGTTTGCCTGTCTCACATAAGACCAAAGCTCCGAGAATCACTCCGCATATGCAATTAAGTGAAACTAGAAACTTGTTTGCTTCGCAATGAAACGAATGCGGTTAAAAATAAGAAATACGTATATATCCACGTATTAAAATCGAAATATTCAATTCAATTCCTTTAAATTAACGTGTTTATTTAAAACACGACTTGAATGAAATTATATTCACTAAAACCACATCTGCGTTTACATATTAAAGTTTTATAAATTGCATTTCAATTGAAAATAGAACGAATCAACAAAATTTCGCATTCACAATAAGTATTTTCAACCCCTGCCCACGTATAATTACAATAAATTACCCCATTTCTAGTAAAATAATTCCGTGTGTGTATAAATCCTGTATTAAATTTGCATGCAATGACTCGCATACAAGTGCAAGGCTGTTTGCGATCATCCTGTTGCTAAGGAATTCTTGACTCCAATAATATCGATTACAGATTTCTATCTACTTATTTACATCATTCCTATATACTTGCTATAGTAATTACATAGTAATTAACTAATTAAAAAATGCAAGAAACGAATTTTATTATACTTAATCTATAATTAACAAATATTACTTACTTGTATATTAAGGTAATTCGAATTTAAACTCCTAGGCACCATTATATACAAAACCCTTGAAAACACAGAATTTGATCTTTTGAATTATAAACAATGGCTACTCCATTTTGTTGTTTATTACTAAACAGTTCATATTCACAGTGACAAACGATGTTTCCCTAAAGAGAGAGCGACCAGGAAAGACCCTGCAACCATCCCAGACGCGCTGTATGGAAGGTGGTCTACCCACGAGGAGTACTTCTCCCAAAAGAAGAAACAATAAAAGCCAGAATTGTTTACTTGTTTTTTAATTTATATATTATTATTTAATTTAACCATTTTAGTATCACTTAGTTTATTTTATGCATTACTGTTTATTTTATATTATATTTCCGGAATTATTTTTATGTTAGCCTGTGATATATATTGTTTATTATTGAATATATGTATAAAATCTTCCTGTGTAGAATCACTAACAGCTGTAAAAAGAGTATAACCCACTCCTACTCTCGGTTGAACTGGCTACAGGTAAAAAAATAAAATCCACCTGTAGGGTGGAATTAATTCATGTAACATCATAAAAAGGGCGTTCCAACTTTGAGTATAATAAGAAGTTAATTTTTAAGAATTTAACAAAATTCGATAAGCCAATGAACACAAAACAATCCATCTAGTAGATTTCTGTTGATAACTTAACTAGAAACCAAAGCAAAAATTTCATAATTTATGCATCTTAAAAACACATGTAAAAAAAGTTGACCCTAAATTTTTAATTACATAGCTTTAAACCTTTCGTTTGCCAGACTCCTGCATTCTTGCCAAATGTACCATTCAGCTATACGAGCGTATGTTTTGTACACACCAGTATGTCCGATTGCAACATGATCATCTTAATGACCTCTATTCTCTTAGGTTTTGGCACGAACGCCCAAGGTTTTTCGATCTTGGGTAATCCCCCTTCATATGTTTGTGTAAGATATCGTTCAGTTACCATACTTGAGTGGGTTTTTTCGACAAACTCTATCATTTTAACGTATCACCTGTACATATCTCGTATCTCGAAAATCTGGCCCTTCATTTTTATGTGAACTAAGGAAAAATCTACCCATCGGATCCTTTAAGTTCTTTAATCCAATCAAGGAATGGTAGTCAGTCACGACGGGTAAAGGGGCTCCCACACTTCTCTAATACACTCCCTTTCCGTTGTGTTATAACTACACCCCTGGCGTGAAAAACAAATAACCACCAATTGTATAGTCATTTTTCACATGTTGAGTTAGAATAGTACCTATGCTATAGCCTGAAGTGCCCACCTGCATTAGAACGGCTAGTCAAAATCGAGACACCTTAATACGCTTCTCGTCCTATAAGAATCTGCTGTCCATGTTCAATAGTAAAATAATAGGTGCTATAGCTGTAGAGAAGTGTGCGTGTACGCGTGCGTGTGCGTGTGCGTGTGCGTGTGCGCAAGGGTGTGGTTGAGTACTTGTACCCAAGCTTGTTTTCATTTCTACTGGAGGTGATTAGATTTTTGGAGTAATTCAGCTACGGAAAGAATGCAGTTTTTGGTTTTCATCAAATATTTCAGCTGTTCATTTCAAAGGTATAAAAGCACGATCATATAAACCTCAATTATATTTTATGCAATTTTTTGATACATCCCGTAATTTAGTGACAAAAATGTTCCTAAGGTATTCTGCCTTAGGAATTAAGTGTTAAAATTTTTCAATATCTGAATAACCATAAACTTTGTATAAAAATGTGAATACATTTTTTAAAGAAAATTTAATTTTACATAACTTTCCTTTATAAAGATTCACAGCCAAGTAAGTCTAAAAAATAATTAAATAAGGTTGCAAATAGTTTAACTGTATGATCTATAGTTTATAGAAGCGAGTGGCTTTGGAATTTTTTTTAAGTTAGCATTTATATGTCTATTAATATCTATTTGACATAAAGTTTTAAACGCCCATCTGGCACAGATTATTGCTTTTGTTTTTACAGTGTTGCCCATTTTCGTAATTGACTTATTATAAATCAGGTTGCATAATTATCTTAAAAAAATGTTATTAAAATTATTTCATTTCTGTTGATTTCCACTTTGTTGGTTGGAATGTCGTGTGTAGTTCCACACCAGATATTTTAAATTAGAAGAAGCTTGTCAAACTACAGTTAGAGAAGCTCTGTTATACCTATCCCAGAAAATGTTGTAACCAATGACTTTGCAGAGTTTGGCCTATATCGACCTTTCCAGTTTTTTAAAGTTTTTGAAGTTATATTGTACAAACAAGTAATTACATACTTTGAACATAATAAGTGCCTTTAACAATCAGCAGTATGATTTCGGAAGGGCAAAGGTACAGCTAATGCAATAACTAATTTTACGGGCATAATACTGAATTATTTGAAAGGTGAATGAGTGCGGTGTCTCTAAGGTCGTTGACTGTGTAGCTCATGATATCGTAGTTAATAAGCTGAGATATGCTTATAATTACAATCCAAATAGTTGTGCGTCAAAACTATCTTCCTTAAGCCAGAGATTTCAATTTGTATCTTTTAATAATCAACGGTCTACGGCCTACATATATTACTGAGGTGCCGCAGGGATCCATTTTGGATAATCTGCTTTTCCTTATCTACATCCACGACTTGGTTTTTTGTTATCGTCTGATGTAACTTGTATTTTATACGCAGATGATGCTACTCTTGTTTCTACCGAGCCATATACTAGTTCAGCTTTAGCTAAATGAAATAATAGTATTGGTGTCTAAGCCGAAATGCATTCTACACACTTCAGGAATTTGTTGATCAGTGAAGAATTAGTAATTTTAAATTGTGAGCCACAAAAAACAGTGAAGGTGACTCAAATACCAAAGCAAAGAACTTATATGACACAATCAAACATTAGAGGCTCTCGCGGAACATTCTGTCTGCAGCTCACAACAGTATAGTGAAACTTTTGCTATTAAAAAGAAACAATTTGAAAAATAAGTACATTGTAACTCTGAAGAAAATTGCGTATGTAACGTACTTTTGGGAGAATTAAAAAGAACCTTAGATAAATCCAAAAACTCGTCTCCAGGTCCAGATAATAAACATTATGCGCTGAAAGGAAACCTGCCTACACCACATAAACAGAGATTATTAGATGTATACAGTAGAATATTTGAAACTAGTACTTACCCCGAAATTTGGCGACAAACAATAGTAGTCTCTGTTGCTAAACCTGGAAGAGACATCACAGTATCCATTATTCACATCCAAATGCAGTTTTTGGAAAGAAATTGATGTATGTAAAGAACTACGTTAGGTTACTGACGTCACACATTAGAATAGCTAATGGCCTAGTAGCCGATGCTAACAAAAAAAAAGTTAATTGTAATATGCTTTAATGTTACTGTACAAACCTACACACATCAAAAAACATCACATAGTTGCTTACAATGAAAATATACAAAAAATAATGGTATATAAAATTACTACTTCTTAACTGATCAACAAGTTGCTGAAGTGTGTAGAATGCATTTCGGCTTAGACACCAATACTATTATTTGATTTAGCGAAAGCTAAACCAGTATATTGCTCGTAACATCAGACGATACGCAAGAAAGCACGTCGTTGCTGTAGATAAGGAAAAGCAGATGATACAACATGGATCCCTGTGGCATCCCAGTAATACATGTAGGACGTAGACCGTTGATTATTAACAGATACAATTTGAAATCTCTGGCTTAAGAAAGATAGTGCTAGCCCACAACTATTTGGATTGTGATTATAAGCATGTCTTAGCTTATTAACTAAAATATCATGTGCAACGCAGTCAACGGCCTTAGAGATATCGAACTCATTCGCATCTCAAATTATTCAATATATGCACGTAAAATCAGTTATTGCATTAGCTGTACCTTTTCCCTTCCGAAATTATACTGCTCATTGTTAAAGAACTTATAATGTTCAAAGTAGGTTATTACTTGATTGTCCAATAGAACTTCAATAACCTTAAAAAAGTTGGAAAGGTTGATATAGGCCAAAGTCTGCAATATCATTTGTTACAACCTTTTCTGAGATAGGTATAATTAATGAAGTTTTTGATTCTAATATCTCTCAGTACTCCAAATAGATGCGGGGAAATGTGATTGGGCACAAGATATGGACAGGTGATACGTGAAGATGATAGAGTTTGTCGAAAAAACCCACTCACGTAACTGAATAGTGGCAAACAATAGCGGAACACAACCACAGCAAGTATTCGATGCTATTTCCGCGGCAAGTACGCTCTGTAGGAGGGTGAAAGAGATCTTCCTTGTCTACGGCTAAAACAACATTATGAAATAATAGATTACAGTATAAAAGCAAGGAGTTTGGAAAACTTATCAGATCATTGCAAATCTGCATGCTATACACTTCGAATTACCATCCACGAGGGAACCGTACTAAACGGGTTAATAGAACCATGAAGACGATGGTGACAATATTTGTGAAAGATAACTATCGGAACTAGGATCACAACCTACACAGCACAGTACATCATGCTACGAAACGACTAACTAGGCTGCATTCTTCGTAAACTTTGGTGGAAAAATGATCTTGCCTGGAAAGGAGCATGAGGAGGGACATACGGAAGTGCAGGATAAAGTATTCGATGTGACGAATGGGAGGAACCTGGCTCAAGTATTTATGGATGTTAAGCAAAGGCTTGAATTGGCTGGAAGAAAGAATTGCTCTGATTAGAACTTGAAATACCGTCACAAACTTTTAGAATAGGTCAGCAAATATGGTGAAAAATCACGTACTTTCAGACAAAACAAAGCAGTTCTCAAGAAAGCTGACCTTCAAGTTTGTAGGACCTTTTTATGTAGACACAAAGGTTTGACCATGTGCGTAAAAACTGTATAATGGAACTAGTAAGAATGCAGGAGTCTGGCAAGCTCTGTAATTAAAAATTTAGGGGTAAACTTTCTTTTACGTTTTCAAGATTAACAAAATCACCAGTAATGTATAAAATAAACTTAGTGATACTGAAAAGGTTAAATTAAACAATAATATGTAAATTAAAAAATAGATACACAATTCTGGCTTTCACTGTTTCGTCTTTTGGGAGGAGTACGCCTTGTTGGTAGACCACCTCCATGCAACGCGTTTGGGAAGGTTACAGGTTCCATCCTGGTTGCTCTCTATCTAGGGGAACTTCGTTTGTTACTGTGAATATGAACTGTTTAATAGTAATCAACAAAATGGAGCTGCCAGTGTTTATAATTCAAAACATCAAATTCTATATTTATAAGAATTTTGTGTATATAATGGTGCCAGGGAATTAAAATTGGATTACCTTAATACACAAGATTAAGTAAAATAAAATTCGTTGGTTAGGAAGAGTTGTAAGAAAGGAGTGTTTCTTGCTTTTTTTAATTAATTAGTTACTATTTAGTTGCTTTAGCAAGTATATAGGAATAATGTAAATAAGTGGATCAAAATTTGTAATCAATATTATTGGAGAAATTCCTTATCAACAGGTTGACCGCAAACGACCTTGGACTTGTATGCGTTTTATTGCATGCAAAATTAATAGAGAATTTATATACACACGGCATTATTTTACTAGAAACGGGGTAATTTATGATATCTATAATATGTACACAGTGTGCTCAAAATAGTTATTCTGAATGCGAAATTTTGTTGATTCGTTTTATTTTCAATTAAATGCAATCTATATAAATTCAATAGGTAAAGGCAGATGTGGTTTAAGTGAATGTAATTTTATTCAAATCGTATTTTACATTAATACATTAATTTAAAAGAAGCTGGAGAATTCTGATTATTTGTAGGATTGTTGATACAAGATTTTAATTAGGATTTAATACAGTGATTGAAATTTGAAAATTTCAATTTTAATACGTCAATATATACGTATTTCTTATTTTTAATCGTATTCATTTTATTGTAAAATTAGTAAGAATCTAGTTTCAATTAATTGAGTATGCAGAGTGATTCTCCGAGCTTTGGTCTTATGTGGGACAGGAAAATGGTTATACAGGATGGTTTCTCCTTCCAGCCAAGGTTATAAAAGATGCTAACTACTCTAGATATTTAACGCAAAATTCGGTCAGCTCCAAAAACCTAGAGGAGTCGGTGTAAATTAATTTGTTTGATTTTTGCCTGGTGTTGCAGAGGAATTAACTACGGTTGCTTACCCTCAGACGGGATTTAAGCTTCGTTATCTAGAGAGGAATGATCTATATCGGATTTACACTTCTGCCGAGGTAGCTTATCTAACATGGTAAATTCGGTACTAGTTTTTTGGCCCTGTTTCGCGTCAGGTTAATTTGGAATCGATTTAATAATTTTGGAACTGGTTGTGCTTCGAAGTATTGGAATAGGGTATAATAATATGTTTAATAATTGCAAAGAAGCGCTTTAAGAGAAATTTCGGAAGAAGTGCAGGGAAGAAGTGCTAAATTATATTAAAATTTTGCTTTTATGCTTCGCGATAAAGTGAAGCTTAGTTAGAAATTGGAAGCGATGTGCTCTCGCACACATCGAAGGGGGGAATTGGTGCTCACACAAAGGTGATGTTTGTTACCACATCTGAGTACTGAAACTAAATAAATTTTTGTGTGCATTATATACATAATTTAAAATAATGAAAATTTATTTTCCTTACTAATTATTTGGGATCATTGCAAAGTTACATAATGCAATTGTTACTTAGTTTCTCTATTAAATTTCTTATTTATAATTCTATTTAAAATTTGCTTTGACAATAATTATTGCTTTAATTTGAATAGGTTCCCACGTTTGGCGTTTTCGGGTTTTATTAGAGGAAACTGGGCCACAAAATCTATTAAAGTGTTCTTCTACAACGCACTGTTAAACAAAAATGGTCAAAAATTCTATCAGCTAGAAATTTTTATAATCATTAGACATATAAATCCCATCTAGATTTCTCGGATATAGACAAATTTCTTAATTTATGACAATTAATTGTGGGATTATTTCATACGCTTTTTAAGCATAAAATTTGCCATCGTCAGTACTGTAGTAGTTACAGTAACTACAAGAGTTCATGTAGGTTATTTTATCTATTATCGAAATTGTTCTTAACGATCGATCATTAAAATGGTCTCGATGAATTCCTTTTCTTTATATGTAAAGAGGTCTTGCCGTGAGAATTCGAGGCACGTTATACCTGGTTGGTGGTGGTACATACATTTCTGTAGTCTACATTTATTGGGAATTTATCTAATGAAAATGTTCACCGTATTATATTGAACAGTTGTATGTTGGATTCTGAAACTGATAATACTCTAGTTGAATAGCCGATTTAGAGGTTATCAAATGTCATCTATTCACCGGCTGCGAGGGAGACAATGCTAAGTGCAATCGTTTGCTTCCTCTTGTTTCCGCTTTTTGTTTAACATTTGATGTTTTAAATAAATTAAAATTTAACTTCTTTATCAAAGTACGTCAAAGTGCTACTTAATTGTGCTTTGAATTATATGTGCAAATTTAATATTAATAGTTTAGATAGAAATATCCTTCTCTAGTCTGCTTGAGTATATAGTTTACAATCGCTTAAATCATTGCTTGTCATTATGCCTTCTTGGGTTGTGTGTGGCCTAACATGATAGTACAGCAAAAGTACCAATACAGGTTAGTGTCACTAAGTAATTACTATTAATTTGATGTTAACTTTGCTGTGCACAATATTTTCACAATTTAAGTTGGGACCCATTTTAGCTTGGCTTAACCCACTCTAGCGCTAATAACGACTAAAATTTTGAATTAATTTGTTACTGCCAAAAAGTAATACAATTCCTTGCGTATTGGACACAGAATGGTCTTTGATTTCTACGCTCAAATTATTTTAATTGTGGAGGTACCGAATTAAAACTGAGTGCTAATTCTGTTTAGCTCATAATAAACGAAATATTAGATATTAAAAGTTAATAAACAGATCCTGATCAAAAGGGGGTTATTTTAGTTTTACCAGTTAGCGATAACAATTTATTGATATGCCAGTTACGTGTCATACTTAATTATTTTCTTTTGTGTAAGTTGAAAGTGAGATCCTTGTAATGGGTCAAAATACCTATTAATTTATATTTTGAGTTAATAATTAAGGACAAAGATTCACTCAAGAGTATTAATTAAATTCTGAACTATGTAAGTGTTGCTTTCAGGTACAATATGACAATAAATACAAGATACCGAAATTGAACGTAAAATAGCAATTTCAATGGAAATAAAAAACTGTACAAATGTCACACTAACCTCTGGAACAGATGACAGTTTTATCTTTAAAGCCTTGCAATAAGTTCGTGAAACACTATACTTATTATCAAACAAAAAATTTCTATTTGAAACCACTGTAATCGCTCGTATGGAATGGGCAGAAACTATTACGTTAAAGTTGAGTTTTTAGAGTAATATAGAAGAGGTGGTACAAACACAACAATAAAGCGCATAGTAAAGAAGTTTCAACGTACAGGCAGTGTTCTAGTCCAAAGGAAAGGAAGATCTGGGAGAAAGAGAACAGTGCGGAATAATACAAACCACGGTAGGCTCCTTTACGAAATCATGCAATCTACAAAGGTGAGCCTGAGAAGGCCTGCCGTTAAATTGAACCTAACGAGATGGTGGTCATGTGTAGCATATCATACATCAATAATTATTACCTATCTATACATGTACACAAAATTTAAGTTCGATATTTAGTTCGATAAACTAATTTTTGACTTTCGGTATCGGTTATTTATCGTCTGACCTTACTATTTTACGTTGCTTTAGCTATAAAAGTGTTTAACGTTATTATATATTACTAGGACCACCTAAATTCTAACTGGCGTCCTCTTGCTATATCTTTTAGGTATTACAGCACACGGAAGCAAACATGATAGTCGGAAAATATGTGAACTAAAAGAATTTCATTTGAAATATTTGAAGCGGCAATCAAATCACATTTATACCTGACTGTATTGTTTGTAGTTGTCTGTAAAATTTCTTTCTTACTCTGCGTTACTGGTTAGTAAAATTTGCTTTTTTCAAAGCAATATTGCTAGTTGTATTTGAAAAAATAGGCATGTATAAATATTTAATAAATTGTGTTTTAGGTTAGAAATATGGAATCTAAATCAAAGAAAAGTAGTCATTCCGAAGCACGAAACGTTATTAGTAATGTGACTAAATTCTTTGATAGACAGAAAGCTGTTGGTGAATGAAGTTTTACTTTGGAGAAGGCTAGCGAAATAGCTGCTGCTGTCGGTAAATCGTTACCAACTATAATGAGAATTAGAAAGGGAAAGCAGTTATCTAAAGAGAGCAATTACTAAATGTAGGAGTTAAATTTAAAAAATGCCACAATTAAAGAAAATTATTAATGGAACACTACGATATCGTTGCTTGGCGTTATCGCTACTTACGCAAGCTGCGAGAGAATAATGCTCTGGGGAAAAACAAAAAACCGGTAACTTTTTTGAATGAAACCTACATCCATCCTTCATATGGTGTCAGCAACTGTTGGCAATCTGAAGACCAGCGTGGAGTATAACGAAACGATAGATCAGGTCAGCGATACATTATTGTATACGCAGGCGGTGCCTACGGATTTGTGAATAATGGGTTGTTAATATTTAAATCCAAAAGAAAATCAGGAGATTACATGATGATATGAACCATCATAATTTTATGCAGTGTGTGGAAAAACAATTAATTCCAAATTTACCACCTAATGGTATCGTTGTAATGGATAATGCACCATACCATACTGTGCAAATCAATAAACCCCCAACCCAAACTGCACGAAAGCAATATATTCGTGATTGGCTTGAAAGCAATGGGGTTTCTACTACCAGTGAAATCCGTAAGGCTGAATTAATAACATTTGTTAAGGCACAGAATCGAGCTAAGCGACATTATGTTGACGAATTCTTGAAGAACCATGGCCACACTGTAGTACGATTACCACCCTATCATTGCGACTTAAATCCCATCAAGTTGATATGGAGTATGGCAAAACACAAGGTGGCAATTCATACCGTCGATCAAAGTGGCCTTCAAATAAAAAATTTAGTGCGAACATCCTTTGCCGAAATAAACCTATCAGATTGGGAAAAACATTGGACACACGTCGATCATATAGCCGAAGAAATGTGGCAGCGAGACGGATTGATGGATCAAGAAGTTGAAAAATTGATTATCACAATTAATATTGGGCTATCTGACGATGACAAACTTTGACGAAGAAGTTTCGGACAGTGAATAAAACTTTAAATTTATAATCCTTGCTTTTCATTTTGTAATAACATGTATTTGTGGGCCGAGATCAAGACACAAACGTATTATGCAGTTATTATAATTTTGTAATAACATACATAATTTTTGAATTTCTTATTTTGCAATAACATGTTATGCATTGTTTTATATACATACTTATTTTGTAATAACGTTTATTGAATTTAACGGATTCGTTTGTAGTGGATAATTATGTGGCATCAACAACGTCGTTATTAATTCCATCTACCGTGAGGGCATTAATTTATGTCCAGAACAAAATACTTTCCACTGCCTATGAAAACAAACTTTACTTCCAGAAATTTAAAGTTTTACTAAAATGAAAGTTACATTTATTTAACAGTTACAGTATAATGGATTAATCTTTTTTAATGTGAGATTTTTAATTCTAAATTATGACCTCCATTATTATTTAAACCAACATCTATTCGTTTTTTCATATTGTTACACATTTTTTAACTGGTCTTGATTAATATTTTGAATCACAGCTCTAATTGCATCTTTTTAAAATACTGGACCTAGTACACATCTTCTTGACATGGCTACATATACATCAATTTCTGTAGGATGTAATGGATCTTGTACAAATTCACCAGGACCCTCATCAGATCAAACTGTATATTGTATTTTATGACATTATGTAACCCGTTAGATAAAATCATGCTTCATCACTAAAAAATTACATATCTAGCATTTCTTCATTACTCAAATTGTTATTAAACCAGTGCGGTAGTTCATGTGTGTCTCATAATCAGGCTTTATAGTTATTTTGTATGGACGATAATGTAGCTTTTGTTTAAGTGCTTTTCGACACATTCCATAACAAGCCTAAAATGCATAAATAATTAATTATTGTTATAGTAAAAATAATAATTAAAAGTTTATACCTGTTTGTTATAATTGGCGTAATTTTTTTAGGAATACGTTCTATGCACATTCGTATATCAATCACATTTTCAGTTAAAACAGACTACGTACAGACGATTTACTCTTGTCAACACTGCGTGTACTTCGAAACTGGATAAATCCATTCACCATTTCCATTCTGCCGCCTATTTCGAAAAAAAGATTCCAACATAAATTGGTTTTCTTGCAGAGAGTAGGACATTGCTTAATCTAAATCGTTTACATTTAGGTTAAAGGGTTACTTTTTGGCTATGCTGTACTTAATCATGTTAAACGTTTTTGTAAACAATGAATCTTAAGAAAGACTAACTAAACAATAATATTAAGGAAAATAAACGAATAATAATAGAAAACACTGAAAATTGCTCTCAATTCCCTAATGCATTACGCTAAAGATGTCAAATACTATTTATGCTCTCTACGTAGTTACTTGTGTTGCGGTTCAAGAACCTATTTTCAAATATTTAAATTTACCGCCAAAATACTTCTTATCCTGAATGTACTCTGAAAAAGACGACAGCGCTAGTTCCGCCTTCTCAGCTATCATGTTTACTTCGGTCAACTGTACTTTCGTCATCGTCTAGGACCCATACTAGCTTTACGTGACCGAGTTACCGGTGCTTCCTACTTTACTCTTCGAAGCCATTAGTTGACTTCTTATGTAACATTGTCTAGGGATTTGCAACACCGTAAGAAGTGAGGGTTCTACGTCTTTTCATTTATTTCAATGGTTTTCATTCCATTTCAATGAACGGTATTAATATTAAGATATTGTGCTGTCTTGGTAACGTTTTGCACGTAAAATAGCTTTAAGAAAAGTTAATATTTATTACGTTACTATTTTGAGCAAAAATTACTTAAAATACTTCGATTGAATGAAATGTAGGAAATATGGTGTAGATGATTGGTAATAAAAGAATTGACAACTTTTATTTTATTACAGCGGATTTCTATAATTTAGAACCATCCAATTGGTTAATAACAAATCTGAAATCATTCCTCTATGTATTACATACCCATTGGTTTCCATGAGAAGAATGCACAATTGGTTTTCGTAAATGTTTATAGAAAACGGTTATAATTTTCTCTTAGGGAAAGTTTTAACACCATTTTCTTCTTTTGAAAATTACCACTAAAACCAACCGGCAGTATTGATGGTAAAGAATGTAAATGTGTATTTTACCTAAAGGTAACATTAGAGATCATACCGTTTATACTCTCTCCTAGTGGATAGTAACAGAAGTTATTGAAACTGTGTCGATCTCCGCTTGATACCATGGACGTGGGATTAATCACTTTTTATACGACAAGCGTTTATCGTCGGAAGCAAACCCTCCACCTAAAGGTAGTTTACATGTTTAAAGTAATCAGTTATTAAATTTTACTCACCTTTTTTTTTTCATATTTGGTTTGGATTTACGTTTCGGCTCTAATTAAGTGCTGGTGTTTGTTTAGCTTATATAAATGTAATTTAAAAAAAAAGTAGCTGACGATTTGTAGTATGAAAATGCTATTTAAACTGACAACTGATATCGAAGGTTAAATAAAGATAATTAACCTGCAATTGAAGTCATCACAATGGATATATTAAGATTCCATCGTGTGGTTACAATTTAAAGATTCCAATTTATGAGTTCCAATCTATCCGGTAACAATGTAGTGAAGTATTAGTATGCGAAATGGGTGTATTTGTGTAGCAATTTTAGTTTTCTATACGTTTGCGTAATTTTAGTCAAGTTTACAAAAAACAGTTAGCTATCATAGATTTGCTGCATCCATATGCTGAAAGGTTTAAATACGATTCGTTTGGATGGTGATTTGTGCTTTACATATGTATTTACCGAGAGAACTTAGTGCAGAGGGTGATTTTTCATCCGAGCTTGAGTGGATGTCATGTAAGGACGATCGATGCCATCGAATGCTAAAATTGGGCCAACCGAGGCAATTGTGCAGAACGAGTAAGGACACTGAACAGGTGTAATTTCTTTGTGTAATTAACTATGGGTAAGGCAAAGTATTTGCCGTGGTGTATAAAATTAACGATACAGATCTAGTACAATAATTATGTGTTACTAATTAACACACCTTTCAAGTTTTGTAGATTGTTATCATAAAATACTAAATAATAATAAGGACACACATCGGTCACTGCCATATTACGTTACATTGAACTAATTTCATGTGATTTGAACGCACGACTGGATCACGGGAGTTGTTGCAATTTGTTTTTTTTTGTCATTAATCCTTAAGTAATGCAGCAAATATGAGTGCTGCGTTTCATAATTCTTTATGAAAGGTGTTTATATAGAAATACCAGGAACACACTTGTACCATATGTTTTCTCGGTTTATAGAATGTGTTGTGGTTACACTGATTAGTTTTAAGTTATTTTCCAGGTGCATTACGATTAATTATTACGTTAAACTCAGATATTTGCGCACTCATATTTAAAATATTTGGCAAATTTAATTTATTCATTTTACGTCAATCACTTCACTTTATTTGTAGCTCAGAATTTAGGCGAATTTAATATAATATGCTGAGTATTTTCATTAAGTGGCGGTTGTGAATTATTTTTCCTGATCCGTATAAACGCTCAATGCTAATTGAATGTTACATAACGTCGATCCAAAGATAACTACAGTAAATGGCTTTTGGGAGGCGCTGATTGAGACCTTAAGCGACCCCTGATTCAGGTGGTGGACGATACTACAGCTGAGTCATTGGCGCCCTATGACATCTTTGAAATTTCATTTATATTATTATAAAGAACGACAACTTTCGTCTACTTGCAGCTGTCGAACCTTTTCTATATTACATTGTCGCACTCTTCCCAAAAGTGTCGACATTTAAACAGATATTAGTAGGGCCATTCTTGTACCCAATTGCTAAACAACATTTTAAAGTTCATTTCGGTTTGCCGTTATATTACTTTTATTCCTACTAATATTGCATTCAGGGCCGGTTGCGTAAAAGTAATTTAAACCAGAGTTAATTAGTTGCTTAATTATCAAATATCATTGGCCAATTCTTAACCAGGTAGCCTAATTGATAGATGTTTACACCAACACTTATGTTGGAAGATGAAAGTTTAAAATGAAAATGTGAATTACGTATTGGTAACGATTATTAGTAAATCCTTTTATTAGTGTGATTAGGAATTAATTATTTTCTTCGTAAATAATAGTTATTTTCCTTATTGTAGGTATTAGAAATTTTCGTTTATTGAAAGGGAAATTACGTTTTATAAAATTAAATTGAGTATAAAATTAGTACGGCGTATGGTACATCTTTTGTGAATTTAAAATATAGCTGTCAATCTGACGCCTTGTCTATTGATAAAATTTTGGTTTTAAACAAAGCGTTTGGATTTTATATACGGTACTTTAAGGTTCATTGTAGTAAACTTTCGTTACCATAGGCGTATCACCTTACACGCGGTACCCTTTGGGAACACCGTTTCGATGGAGGATGCAGTTCGGCTCACGAATTATTAGTTTTTTTTTTCAATGTCAAACCAGCATCTCAATTCCGATCATTTTAAATGTTTGTTTTTTTTTTGTGAGATTGAGTCATTGAATTAACGTCAATACTTTTAGTGTTTAATTGAAGTAAAGCAATTACGTTCGAAAACTAAATAATTAACTATTGAACTATAACGTAACTTTTAAAGATTGATGAGTTAATGCATCATACAATTTTCTTGAATTTGAGCATATTTGATGGCGAATTGATTTAATTAAGAGTGGTTGTAAATTGATTTAAAGTAATTTCCTTTGTTGGAAGAATAATTTTATGGAATATCAGATTTATTAAATAAAGTAATGTAACAACAGAAGTATCGTTTTTTTTTTTTTTGATCAGGTTAGTAATTGAATTTTTCAGTACGCAGCTATTTTAGATAAGCGTGCGAGAATATTTGTAGCCTTTCAGGTATACCGAAGACGTGCTGGACCCAGGACCACCTGTAACTACGGTCAGGTAAGCGGATTTGATTATTTGTTATGGCAAAGCTGTGTATTTTCCCAAATTTAGGTATTACATCCCAATATCGACGATTATTAAATTTTAGGGTTTTATAGATATTGGATCGTGTTTGTTTAGTTTTGTTGTGACGTATTTTTCGTTTGATATTGAATAATTAATTACCGTTTTGATCAGTTATTTTTGGATATTTGAGCCAATGATTTTGGCACTGTGTTTATCGAAATATTTAAGTTTTAGTTTTGTTTTTGCAGTTTTGCGGCTTTTATATAAAGCTTAGGATTTCATTAGAGTTTGGGTGAACTTTTCGTAAATATTTTTGGAGTATAATTTTAGTAGAGGGGAGTATTTTATTTTTGAGTGAACATTTTGATTTCCTGTTAGGCCATTATTAGATCTAGTTTATGCCGTTTTCCGGATATAAATGTATTTAACAGGTGGCGCCTTTTTGGCATTTTTGCCGGTTTTGACGTTTTTGGAGTTATGACGAATGCCCTTTTGCAGCATTAAGTAATAACCGTAACTGTATGGGCTGGATGCTCTAATGGCCTGTAACAAAATGCATATTCTGTACAGACTTTACACATAAGAACATTACATATTATTAATCAATTGGTAATTGCAGCTAATATGGTGTTAAGTGATAGAAATTTTAAGAACTTTCGTTGTACACGCTCTATTATAGATATTTCAGATGAAGTGTGTGGATTCCATATTATCGACGCAAACTCAAGGTAGAACTCACAAACGCAAAGTAGAGATTAGTTAACGAGCTGGAATTTGAAAATTTATAGCTGAAAATGATAGGATCTTTCTTACGTATAAGTAAGATGACGTTATATTTGGACACGTTTAAGTTGAGGTTGTGTTCAACGCACCAATTATAAATCACATTAAGCTGGTTTTGCAAAAATAAGCAGTCTCTGATAGAGCTAATTGGATATTTTGAGGTCATCAGCAAACATTAGTTTATTTGATATAATCGTATTTAAGAGGTCATTATGAACACAAGAAACAGCAGTGGTCCTATGTTCGATTCTTGAGGTACTCCTGAAGTAGCAAGGAATTCTTGAGACTGATGACCATTATATATTACTACATAAGATTATTGCTACACCCCAGTGCATCAAGTTTACTCAACAGTAGTTGATGATCAACTCGATCAAAGGTTTTTGAGAAATAGGTGTATATCACATCAATTTGTCCTCGATTATCGATAATAGGCGTAACATAGTGCGTGAAAGAAACCAAATTAGTAAGAGTAGAACTCTTACATATAAATCCATGGTGGAATAGAGATATAGATGACATATGGCAAATTCGGTTGTAAAGCACCATTTCACAGACTTTAGCAAAATTACACAATATAGCAATAGGTCGATAATTTTTAATTTCATGCGGGTTGCCACCTTTGAATATAGGATAGATTTTAGTCACCTTCCAGATATCTTGAAGAGTGCAGCTTTTAAGTATTAAATTGAATAGTACCCGTAGCGGAAAGTTAAAGATGGGTGCACAATCTTTTAATAAGAAACTGGGAAGTAGATCAACACCAGCAGCTTTACAGCTTTTTAATTTTTTTAAGGACTGTTTAATTTAATTTTCAGAAAAGTTCGATACTGAGATACAGGTACTGGAGTGTAAAATGTTTTGAGCAGCAGTAAAAGAATGATTTATAAATGACAAATTAGTAGAACTAAAGAAAGGTGCAAAACCATTAACACTTTCTGATGGATCAGCTAAAATTGAACCGTTCGTGCACATTTGAGCAGGTATTCTAGAGCTACCTTTTTTAGATTGGATATAATGTCAAGATGATTTTGGATCAAAAGAAATTGAGTTCTCTACGTGTCGTAGATAAGCTTTATACGCTCCAGGTATTTGGGACTTGATTGTAATCGCTTACATTGCTCATAGTAGGATTCTCAAAAAAAGAGTTTTTTAATTTACGCTGGTATTTTGTCTTGAGCCTGATATTATAAATAATTTCTTTAGAATATCATTTAGGATGTTTAGGTTTAGATGGTTTAAAGCGAGGCGCGTGCTCATTCAAAATTGAAGTTAAGATTTTATAGAATTCGGATACAGCTGCGTTAACTTCAGAAAAGTAGTTAACAAATGACCAGTTAACATTCGTAAAACTATCGTACAGAAGGGAAAATACGTTGTTGAAGTTATAATGTTTGATGCGTACATTATCAGTAGAATTAAGATTTTTAGCTTTCTTAAAAGAAAGAACAATGAGAAGCGCTGGATGGTTGATATCTTCTTTAACGATAGGGACGTTTTCATGCAAATCTTCACATGCTTGATTAGATATTACTAAATCAAATAATCTACGATTAAAATTAAGAATTTTGTTATATTGAATAGGTTCGTAAAAGCTTATAAAATTGTTTATTTGCAAAGATTTTAGATAAGTGCCACCATCATTAATATAACGGGAGCTATTAAAATTACCTGCTATCATTAACTTACTGCCATAGAAAAAAGATTCACATGTAAATCAGGGGAGATATAAACAACACATACAAATAACGAATATTTTACGAAATCTAATTTACATCCTACTATGTCAATCAATGGAACGGATGCAAAGTTGGATCGATTAAGTTGAATAGCAGTAATGTAACTTTTAATTGCTAATAACACCCCACCACCACGTACTCTATCAATTTCACTACTGGTAACATACTCAGATAGCCGTCTCCATTGAGGCCCCTCTAGATAGCTTGACGAAATATAAATCGATCGTAGCGCTTTAGACAATTACGGGATTGCTATTAGTGTACTAGCATTTTGCAATCGATACTCATGGATCAAACACCTGTTGAGAATTTGTGATTGTGTCTAAAAATGCCTAAAGCAAGAAAAAGTGTGAGTGTTCCAAGAAGAAGTAGGAGTGTGATATTAAAAAAGGCGAGAGAAGCGTAGGTACCTATATACAATCTTATTTTATTGAAACGTTCCCTTTGTTATAATTTATTAAAATGTCCTGTAATTATCAGAAATAAAATATTATGTACGATTTACTATTAGCAAATCCATGCAGGTCGCCCGAGATTCTTTTTTGTTAGTTCTCAAATGAATATGTAAAAAAAATTATAAGGTAGATTTTTTTATTGATAAATTCCTTTTACAGGAAATTGGGTAAGATTTCAACAGAAGCTTGCATCCACCCTCGTGCGGAAGACGAACCTTGTAGCATCAGCTTCCATCATAATGATAACGAAGACTGTTTTTTGTCCGATACTGATAATTCTCAAGAAATGGTGACAGACGCAGATATTGAATCCGAAGACCAATTTGATGTTTCTTTTGACGAAGACAGTTGAGATGCTTCATTATTGTTGGAAAACGACACAGAATCAGAGCCACTTAGAAACACAATTTATCAGACCGCACGATCATAGAATTTGTTAAATGTGTTGAAATCACTAAAACACGTTAGTTTGGTTGTTCTTTTTTTGATATAGATGTCATATCAGAAAAGATAGGAGGATTAGAAAGTACGCTTATATTTAAATGTAGTATGTGCGGAAAGACAGATGTGGTAAGGACTGGTGACACTGATGCTCCTTTTGGTTCAAAAACCGTGCTGCCGTTATTGGTGCTGTATTAATTGGGATTGGATGAGCTTATTGCAGCAATGGATATACCACAGATGTCTAACGACACATACCACAACAGCATTTTACCCTCTGTCCATAATTTAAACCAAGAATTAATGAGCAAAGCTGCATAAGAAGAAGCCGAATACGCAGAAGAAAAAAATGAGAGTAACATTCCAATTATATCAGTGATAACAGACGGAGCTTGGGGAAAAGATCTTACCGTAGAAACTACTGTTGTAAGTTATAATGAAATCTTTTGTTTTTATTATAAAGGATTTTTTCAGGCATCCATAATCGGAGCTAGATCAAAAAAGATTTTGTATATGGGTGTAAAAAACAAATATTCTTGTTTGTGTGGCCATGATGTGAATGATCATGGAGGTTTCCAGAACTGATCCAAGACTTCCACTGCAATGGAATCTGCTATTATTTGCGAAGGATTTGCAGAATTAATTTCACGGCATAACCTAATTTATAGTCAATTGATTGGTGACGGAGGCAGTAGTCATTTTAGATAAGAAAAATAGAATGTCGGAATAGTTTGCTTCGTAATTACATCAATAAACTCAGCGATCTTAGTAAAGATTGTCGATATCCAAAAAGGCGAAGAGATTATATATGCAATCCTTCCACTTTAGGCCGTTTCCGTAATGCAGTTGTGAAAAGGTTAGCGTACCGCAAAGCTGAAGATGGACCTATCGATAGCAAAATTGAAAATTTGAAGAAAGATCTACTAAATTGCCCTTTGCATATTTTGGGCAGACACGACCAATGTCAAGAATATTTTTATAAAGGCACTAAGCAGAACGAGGTAATAATAATATTTTTGAATAGTATTAGTTTGTTATTAAACTATTTCTTTTAATTTAGTAGAAGTTGGTAGATGTTTATTTAGAATGCGACACGTTTCCAAAATTTGACCAGTGTCAAGAATATTTTTGTAACGGCAATAAGAAGAACGGGGTAATAATAATGTTTTTGAATAATATTAGTTTGTTATTACGCAATTTCTTTTAATTTAGGAGGATTTGGTAGATGTATATTGAGAATGCGGCATGTTGCCAGTAATAAACACTATTGTAGAACGACTAGCAGACCAAGCATCTACGATACCGATACAAATCCAGCAGAAACGTATAATTCGGTAGTTGTGAAATTTGTAGGAGGTAAAAGAGTCAATTTTTCTTAAAAAAATCGTACCAATTGAGATGTGAAATGGCCGCGATCTCTTTTAATAGCGAGGGAAATTTATTATCGCTTTTGCATGAGCACCTTTGTGACAGACCACCGGGGCACTACATGACGCATTTTTTTAACTCCCAAATTAATCGTCGTAGGAAGATTATGGATTGGAAAATAAATCCATCACACCTGATCTTTCAAAAGATGAGTACGAATTGCGCGTTGGTCAATTTTTGACTTGTTTGCAAACAGGTTGAAGTAGGTACCTTGATCCAATAAATAAGTGATTTGTGGACAGTAGAACCTAGGAAACGTTTAACGGCATGCAATTTTGGGAAAATATGAAAACTGCGTAAAACAACTTACTCTACAACGTTTTTAAAGGGAATACGTACACCGCCTTTGGCCTCAACAGTGAGTCAAATGCAAGTTAAAAGTCACTACATGCGGACTCCTTGTAGACGAAGAAAAACCATTTTTAGCATGTTCGTCTGACGGACTAGTAGATTAAGATGCAGTGGTGGAAATAAAAAGCTCTTTAAAAAACAGCAACATTGATCCTGTGGAGGCATGTAGGGTTAATTTAATTAATTAATGTGTTGTAGATTCCGAACACAACAAAATTAAATTAAAGAGGAACCCAGGGCCCGCTCTAGCCTTCATGTCACCCCGGACAAACAGTCGCCAGTTTTTTTTAAATAAAATAAAAATTATGCTAAAATCATTTATTTAAAAAAATATATGTAATACATTACTTAATAAACATTTAAAAAGGGCAAAACTTAAAAGTACTGGTACATATAAGGTGCATTTTTATTGATATACTTATATTCTATTAAGAAAGTACAAAAAATATTGCATAACCAAACAGAGAAATTTTAGATTCTATAAAAATATAACTGTAAAATAAAGTAACCTAAATTTTTATTACATCTTTTAAGTTAACTTGATCAGCAATTTCATGCTCAATCGCTAAAATGGCCAACCCATTAAGACGATTTTGCGTTGAAGTTGAACGTAAAAAATTCTTAATCAATTTTAATTTGCAAAAACTTCTTTCTCCACTTGCAACAGTTATTGGTATACACATCAATACTGTTAAGGAAACACTTAGGTTTGGGGCACAATTTAACGTTGTTATTAATTTTAGAACAGTGCTTGGGCTTTCTTTTTTGCCCATAAGCCCAGATACTGCACAAATTTCTTCTGCTAATTCTACCCCATTAATATCAACAGAATCACCGTGAGTTAAAATACTTTCTAGATCGTTGTAATGTTTTAAAAGATTTTATTTAGACATGCCCTTTAAATGATATATATTATATAAAAATTGAAAATAATTACTATGGTGACTAAGTTGTTTAAATCTAGTTAGTATCTATTGCATTTAGTGCCTGGTCAATTGTAAAATAAAAAAAATCTACCTTATAATTTTCTTTAGGATTCTCGATCGGGTCATCTCGAGCTTCGTATGAGAAATTCCTTTTTTTTCTTCTTACGCGGTGTCGTGGTATTGTTGATTCAAAATTGGCGTCAACGTCAATTTTGTCATCCAGTTCTCTCGCATCAACAATAGTTTCATTAAAAGATTTATCCGATCGAAGATCCTGAAAAAACTTTTTGCAATTTTGCAAAAGATCAGGTGCAGATGCTAGATCATAATCTTTTGTCTGCAACAATTTGCTTATTGGATTAATAGAGTTTAAAATTTTATACCAAAGAACTATTGAACACAAAAATTTCAATAATACAACTTAATAAACCCGAGGCTTCGTCCCTTATTAAATTATCAATTTCTTCATTCTCATAAATGCTTAGCAAGGCGTATACGCCTCCGATATAAAATCTAAAAGGTTTTAAAGCCTCCATCCTACTCTCCCATCTAGTATCACGGAATGGTTTTAAAGTCAAACCCTGCACATGTTTTAGAAGAATTGCTCAGCGAAAAGTAGATGCTGAAAAAAATACATATATTTTTTGAATCATATTAAAGAAATTAGAGCCTTCCAAAGATGCTTTTACCATATCTTTAACTACTAGATTGAGAGAGTGACTACTACATGAAACGTAGAAAGCTCGCGGATTTAGGTTCTTAATCCTAGATTGCACTCCTGATTTATGGCCCCGCATATTAGACCCGTTGTAATATGCCTGTCCTCTTATATCTTGTAAATTGAAACCCAAATTATTAAGTTCTGCAATTATAATTTCAAACATTTGCTTCCCTGTAGACCTTTCAACTGGAAGAAAACCCAAAAAGCTTTCCTTAATTTTAATTTCAACCTCATCCTGATTGGAATCAGTTTTATTGATTGAAACATACCTGATTACAAGAGTCATTTGCTCCACCTTAGAAATATTAGGAGTGCAACCTAAAATTATCAAATAATATTTGGCTTTTTTTATTTCATTAATAATATAAGATTTCACACTTTGATGCAACAGGTCTATTATCTCGTTTTGAATATTTTTCCCAAGATAGTGAGCTTTCGTTTCTTCTTTTTTAAGTACCCTACGTACGTGTTATTCCATGACGGGATCAAATTCAGATACCAGCTCAACTATTTTTAAGAAGTTACCGTTATTATGCTCAAACAGCTTGTCGCTTGTACCTTGGAAAGCCAGACAACTTTTACCAAGCATTTTAGTGATTGCTACGATTCTTAAAAGCACTTATTGCCAATGGTTTATTTCAGCGTTAACAAGTCTTTGGGAATCCGCATCTATAGTTTTACAACACTTTAATCTTAGGTTCAGTTCTAGAAACGTTTTTTGGGACTGAATATGATATTTAGAAATTTCGTGGTCTTTTAGAGTTTGATTCAGATGCTTCCAACTTTTAAACCCCTGCTTTGAAAGGGAACTAAGTACACAGCCAAAAATTTTGGAGCAAAAGCAATATACGCAATTTTTTGATACAGAGTACATTAGCCAGTCTCTTAAAATTTGCTCTCCATTACTTAAAATTCTTTTATAATAATTAGGGCTAAATTTTCTACCAGCCTCATCTTATGGAAATTTATAATTGTATGGTTTAGGTGGACCTTGCCTTACCAAAAATATTCTTTCGGCGTCTGGTAGTATCATTAGCCAGAGTGCTGGATCTGTACTTAAAAGTTGTTGAGCGCTTTCTGTAGGTGCCACGTTGGTATCAATAGTGCTCTCATTTGGCGACGGAGGGCTGCCACTGTCAATTGCAAGCACTAGTTCAGGTATATCGTTCATTTGTTGATCCTCATTTTTCTCAGGTGAGTCTCTTTTGTCACTGTTGTCAGTGTCTTTCAATGCTGTCTTTGATGTAGAACATTTTGAGTCGTCATTTGTTTTGGTACTGCTCGGCGTACTCTATAAATAATTTAGTAAAGTGCCAGCTTGCATTTCCTTTTTCACCTTTCGTTTTTTATATTCGCAAACAGATAGTTTTTTGCGTCCCTCGGGCATTCTGGAAGATACACAAAATATCTGAAATAAAACAAAGCAAATTATAAGGAAATTGTCTTACAATAGACTTAGTTAAATTAGACAAGTACTGCACTTTTTGTATGCTCATTTAAGTAGTAAAATAGTAACGAACTACCCACCTGATACCTTTCAAATTTGAAAAAGTATAAGCACTTGCATTTTACACAATTTTGCTTCAAAATCTAAAATGGTATAAAATAGGGCAATTTTTCTTGTCCAGTTTAGTCAGATCATGCATAGATTTATTCTAGAATGCTCAATGTTTAAATAAATATTTTATTTTAATTTTATAAAATACCTGACAAACTTTTGCTATTTTTAAGAAAATTTTATTTATAAAACTAGGTAAAAATATTCGTAGCTTTACTTAAAAGGGATCGCATCCAGTAGTTGATAATAAAAAAAACAATCAGGGTCTATTGCTCAGTAAAAGGCAGGAATTATTCAAAAAAAATCAAGCTTTAGGGTATTCCGTATATTTCATAACCTTTTTTAAGGTATTTGAAAAAGCTCCTTCGCAAATGAAAATTAAATTTCAAAGACGATTTTTTAACGAAACAAACAAATTTCAGTCCTTTTAAAATTATCAAAACAAGTTTTTTAACTTTTTAATTAATTTATCTGTTTTGTTCAAAAATCGTTTTCAAAATTTAATTTTCATCTGAGAAGGAGCTTCTTCAAATACCTACCTTGAAAAAGATTATGAAATCTAAATGAAAGTTTGTTTTTAACACGCTTATATTAGCTTCACCTATATGTCTGTTTGCTTGTCTGTCTGTTTGTAACCGACTTCTTTGAACAAGCATGCGCGTGGTCGGCGATACAAGATACGGCGCATTTGGGATCCAATGCCTATCCTCCAGACCAAGTAAGTCCTTTCCAATTTTAGCTCGAAATAAACTGTCATGTTATTTTTGCAAAGAAAACCATCTCATTTTTTATTATAACGAATTCAAGGCATTAGATATTTCAAGTAGAACAAGTCAATTATTTGAAGCTATGTAATAACTGTTTCGATCCCACCCATTCTACAGCTCAATGTAAATAAACGAAAAAGATTAGTATTATTGTGAAAAAAGCGTGGGGTGCTTTGTGCCATATTTTTCATTCATCGAGCACCCCACGCTTTTTTTACAATAATACTAATCTTTTTCGTTTATTTATATTTTCTGCCTATATTAAGAATTATTTTTCGTTTTTTAGTTCGATTGATCATTAAAGCGTGTTTTTTAGTTTTTTTAAACTATATTTATTTTTTAATAATTTTTGCCTTTTACTGATCAAAATACCCTAATTTCGTAGATTCGCTAAGTTAACGGTTAACTTACCTTAAAAAATTACAAATCACACTGATTATTGAACCAGAACAGTATATACAATTGAGAGTTGCACTTGTTATCACCACCGACGAATGAGCAAAAATAATGCTATGCTGTAATAAGACAGCCCTTTTATAATTGAAGACAATAAACAAGTCATTTCTTGTCTATTCCTAATTCAGACAAGTTCAGGCGGCACCCTGCTTCTGATTTATATGGTATATATGCGATGCGCGGTTATATTAGATAGTGTATACAAGTAACACCCGTGTTCCTTATTTAATAATTATTATTGAATAATTAATTATTTTTTCGTAATTATACCTATTTTCTTTACAACTACAGTAGAATCCGGTTATAACGAACCACAAGGGACTTGAAAAATAAGTTTGTTATATCCGAAGTTCGTAATAAACGATAAAAGAAAAAAGTTACATACATATTTTATATTTACACATTTATGGGTTAGTTTGTGTTAAAAAGTCTGTAATTTTCGATTGTTTATTATATTTCGTAGACCAAAACAGTTTATCCACACAATTTTCGATTTACATTTTTGAAACACCGTGGATTGAGTGATTTGCTTTCGTTTGTCTGTCCCGGTTAAATTAGTACACACAAAAACTGTTACCCGCTCTTTTGATAATTTGCCGCCTACACATTTTTCACCTTTAAATTATAGTGTTTTATCTGGGTTCTTTAATTTAAAAAAATAGCCCAGTTTCGTCGCCATTATCACTAAAATTATCCTTGATATTAGGCCACTTATTGTTTAACTAGTCTGTTAATTGATTTATTTGATCGACATGTTGATTAGGAAAAACCCTGCAAGGTCAGCGTGTACAGTATTGTTAAAATACATAATTACCCTTTAGGATTAAAGATTTAAACACCAATTAGGAAAGTATTTAAGCAGGCATTTCTAAGAAAAGAATTACGGAAACCTTATCTTTGCACATCAAATAATCTACGTACCTGTTATTTATTTTACTGGCAGAATACTTGCTTACTTTTGTGTAAAATTTAACGGACGGAAATAATTTTTCCGAACGTTATATCCGAAGGTTCGTTGTTTACGGGTTTATTATAACAAACAATATTTATAAGGGATCTTATGTATAGTGTGACGGGACTTTTAAAATTAGTACGTTATACCCGGAAGTTCGTTATAAGCGGGTTCGCTATAAGCAGCTTTGACTGTATATAGATGAAAAACAAATATTTTAACTTACTTGTAAAAAAAGTGATAAGAAATGTTTTTACAAATGAAAGGCGGCATGATATTATTATTAATATTTTAATTTCAATATTTTCTCACATCCTGAGAGTAAAAATGTCGCCCCTAAGATTTGCCGCCCCGGACAAATGTCCGGGTTGTCCGGTCTTGGAGCAGGCCCTGAGGAACCACAGTTATTATTATTATTGTTTACACTGCAACACTGTCATGTTGAAGAAATTGAAAGGTACGTAGGCACAATAAATGTATTGAACATTAAATGAAACAATATGTTTTGTTTTTTATAGGGATGTTACATTTTGAGAGGATCATATGGTAAAAAAAATTTGAAGAATTTTACTATTATTTATTACCGGAATTAGTGGATCCACGCAGATGTCCTAATTTAAATCTTCGAACTGTATATATGACCAATTAAATTTTAAATTGTTTTATTTGTTCACCTCTATAATTTGTTTATAATATTTTAGAAAACTTTGGTTATTTCTTTGATACAAAATAAATAAATAGAAAAATTAATTGTTTTATTTTAATTTTTACTGATACGAATACATTAGAATTTAATAAGGTGCATACATAAAGTACATACCATTTTCGTTATTTTAATTTAAATAGTACTTTGAAGGATTCAAAGTTAATCCGATTACGGTTGTGTTTCAATAGAAATAGGTGCTTGCTAAGGAATACCTGAAGATCTTTGTGCCCCCGGGTCATTTACTGAGCAGACCATTTTGCTATATCTTCTAATGGAATTTCTACCTTATTGACATCAGAACATTTATCGTTTTTATAACGTGTTAAATAGTAAATTATAAATCTACAATTTTTTCAAAATTTTAACAGTTCATATTTCGAAAAACCTATGTCTGAATATATGGCTTTTGTTAAAAATATTATCAATTATAAAATGTTTCAATTTAATCACCACTGTACAATAAAAAATGATAGAAATTAAAATTTTAAAAAACCCTATATTCAAACATTTAGGAAGGTGTCGGGACTATTTCTTACGCGTTTCTCTAAAGCTTCAGATAACTTCATAATAATATAAAAAGTTCGAACATTTTTAACATTGCTCTTATAGGGGTTTGATGTGTTGCCTAACTATGTATCGAGACCCTCCTTAAGCATAAAACGTCATATTCTTGGCAACTCACTATAGACAAGTACTCGTTTTCTTTGGACCTCAAACTACTTATGTTATGAGGATAGCACTTTAAGTTAAAATTAAAAAAAAGTATCTTTGTTTATAATACTCTCAGTACGCATCACAGGTTGAAAACTATGTTTCACACTCAAATTGAGTACTGATTTTACCATTTTACTGAGATTATTGCAGATGTACACAATATTTAAAAAAGTAAAAATAAAATAAAATAGAACAAAGGGTTACTACACCCACACAATAAGTTTACAGTTGACTTTCCGAAAATTCTCGCGTCGCAGGACCTGCTCAGAATTAAAGGTTGTATTTTTCGGTTTCTATCTTGTCGCATTTGCACAATGTTTTAAATTTTTTGATACTGGGTTAATAACTTAATAATTGATTCATAAATTAATAAATAACTTATCATTGTATAGTTTTACAAACTTTATTACTACTTTTACACAATATGTATCCAACATACTTGGATTCAAAATAGTCATTAAAGCTTACAGGAGCATTTACAAGCACGTACGTACCGTACCGTATACTACTTATATTTAATCTCAAAATTTACAAAAATTAATGTTTTTTGAAAATGCAAACTTTCACCATTATTACATATATTAAAATACTTTTACTTTTTTGGTTTTTATGTGGTGTATTTGTATATTTAAGTTATACAATCTAAACGTTTTGTGAAATTGCACAAAATTGCTTCAACAACTTTAACAATTTGTAACAACCCTTTTTTGAGTTGGATTAAAATATACCTTAATTTAAGAACTTTCATTCATTTAGTTGTAAATATAAGAAAAAGTTTTTAATTATTGAAATATAGGTATGAGGTAGGCATGTCTTTTTAGGGGTTTATAGTGTATACTTCTTAAGGTTATATTCCCTCTTCAAATTATTTTCTGCTCAGATACGTTTGCGCAATACATGATCATCTGACATCATCCGACTTGCTAAGCATCCATTTTACTCACTTCCTGATGCACCTTACAGCAGGAAGTGTTGTTTTTGTGGTTTTCCACCTTAATTTTGTGTGAAAGTGCCATTAATTTTATCGTAAGATATCTTTTAACTTGTTATACTAAAAATTAAAACATTTGCTCTTTTTAGGCACTTTTATTTTAGTTCAGTTTTATTTGTACTTTGATTACATTTTAAGTACGCAATTAATTTTACTGTAGCGTACATTTTCATTTTATGATTGCAATTTTTGCATTCAAGACTTCAAAATAATGCAATAAATATTGGATTCAAAATTTCAAGAAGATTTATGAGATAAATTCCTTTCCTTAGTTGGTTTACTACGGATAACATTATTTCAAGATATTGCGCAATAATGATGCGAGGATAACATCACCTTCGTTGACCGTTTCGTAAACATTTAGATACCAGAGGTTATTAAAAAATTTGTGTACAAAAATTTTACAAAGGTATTTATGTAATGATTTTTTTAGTATTTTAAGGTTTTTACAATTAGTTTTTAAGATATATTTAATTTAATCATCTCATATTAACTGTCAATAAATATAATTGTTTATTTTTATTTTTTTACATTTTGATAAAATTTTATTGTTGACTAACTCGGTTAAGTTGTTCCGAGATAATTAAAAAAAAATAACTTGCCGTTCAAGATCATTTTATTAGTATTACTTTTCATTCTTTTATTATTTATGTTCAGTGAGAATAACACAGCAGATTTTGAGGTAATCAAGCAAATCAAAATTATTGAACCTCCCCTATTTAAACTACCGACTGGGACAAAGGCACTATTTGTGGTGAATGGTTAGTATCTCCAGTCAGTTTGACGATTTGTGTTTAGGAGAACTTATTTCTTTATTTCTTTAGTTCATTATTACTTACATTTATTTATTATTAAATTTATTACACCATTTACACCACAATTTTATAAATTTGGAAAGATAATATTGCTATACTGACGAAGATAACTGTAAGTGTCATCGAAACGTTTACTTTGTATAACTTCAAGTGCACCGTATAAAAACCCAAAAAGATAAGTATTTTAATGTTTTTTGAAACGAATGCAAAACAATAGTGTACAAGACTCGTTCGTTGCCGCGTTTTAGACCCTGTTCTACCGTTACAGTTCTCCAACAATGCCTTGAGTTATAAATCGATCTTCAGAGTTCCAGCTCGCTCGTATCGTAAAGTGCTATTAGACCAAACATAAGTATTTATTGATTTTTAAATGAAATTTACGTATATTATAATACTTCAGTATCCAATTTTATATTTAATGTGGCATAGCAAGTTTTATTTTTCAATTTATTCAAATACTACGTTTTGATTTATGATTAAAAAAAGAAACAAGGTTTTCCGAAAGCTTTCATTAAAATATAGTGTCACTTAAATATTGATTCGCTGTGTTTCACATTACACTTTTATTTATTTAAAGTAATAGTATTGATATAGGAAGCGTTGAATGGTTTTCACATTAGTTTTATGTATCTATACGGGGTAATTTGACCCAATTTTGAGCAAACACATTTTTTATTGAAGTAAGTGTTCGTAAGTAATACTGCTTTTAATTTACGTTTACGTATAAAACCATAACTAAGACGTATCTTTTATTGTTTTGTCCCAACCTTTTTACCAATCACCCAAGGTAAGGAGTATCTAAAGGTTTAAAGAAATTTAATTATGGTAATGCATTCTATAAATATATAAAAACCTTTATGTTTAGGAGTTTATGTTTTGTTGGAAAATGTGGAAAGTTCAATACAAGATGCATCTACACTAAAGTGCTTAGTTATAGTTAAAATGAGCCAGATGAATTGCCTCCTACGGATACACAATATAACGTCAAAAATGCTCATAGAAGTTCTTGGCAATTTGAGTTGAGCTATTGTGCTGTACCGGTAGCATGCTCTAGATTCTTTGTAAGTAAAGTTAACGTTTCTGCACTTTCCTTAAGTTTATGTGTATAAATTGCCCTATTAAAATATCATGCAAGCAATATTATATGGGACAGGCGCATTCAATTGAGATCTCAACTTTTAATACGAGCATAATTATGTGAAATATTAAAAAAAAAGTTGTTTGCATACTTACATAAATTGTAAATAATATAATCACGGTGTGGTCTTTACTGTAGCGGAGCACTTAAAAGGATTTTCATTTCGTATTCAATCCAGACGTGAAATTTAATAATACGTCTAGGATATTATGAAAGGAAGCATTGTGTTGCTTGCATCTACCCAGAAACTTTTAAAAACTTTTATGATTCTATTGTGTTGAGTTCTCGTAACACAAAGATACAGAGAAATAGCAGTAACAACTTTTTTCTTTATATTATAATTAGTTTTATAAATAAATAGTATGACATAATGCATATTTAGTTGCTTCATATCGTGCTCATGGGATTTAAAATCAATGGTAGCAAAAACTTGGAGGGTATTACATTTCTTGTATTGTACAATTTCTGTCTCTGAAATTGCCAGCGAGGCTTGAGTTTTTACGATCTTATGCCTGATTACAAACAAAACAGGGATACGTGTTAACTCTATACTATACGTGGTAAATGTAGAATATTTCAAAGCAAGTACACGTATATTGGCAGGACTAGGTCCAAGCCGTTTACATCTTACATCGTATTGAGCAAATTTTATTTGTTAAGTAACTTTTCTTTCGTAGAACAAACTGATTTAATTAAATAAGAAACAAATGCTTTACTATTAAAACAGATTAATTACAAATAGGGTAAGAGGTACAGTTGTTGGACGTTTAACCCTTTCAGGTCCATGATGCCAACGGTGGCAACAAATGTCTAGTAGTGTGACGGCCCATTGTTTCTACCCCTGGCAACAAAGAGTAAGCTTGTAATATATGCTTTGAATAGTTTCATAGATACAGTTTCTTGTCTGGGACAACCTCGTGTATTACACTCGGCTACGCATGCAACTCCGGATTGCTATTTAGTTGCAATATTGTTAAACGAACGTGCCTTTCGTGTTAAAAATGAGTGATAGCAGCGATAGCGAGCCATAGCAGGATTCGGGTTCAGAATATTTGCCAGACTCCGACAATGACAACGAATCTGGTAATTTGACAAGTGCCTCCGAAGACTCAGACATAGAACCTGTGACAAGGAGTGGAAATTATTCTTTTATAAGTGACCCATTCTCTGTAGGTTTTAAATTCAATCAGTGAGGGTAGTAGATAATACTATTATTATTGTAGGATAAAAGAAGTTCTACATTGAGACCTTTTTCAAGCCTTTTTGAGGGTATCCATCCTGATGTTGACGTAGAAGACGTGAAAAGTCCTATACGTTGCTTTATGACGTTTATGTCTAAAAATATTACGGAATCTCTTTATAAGTGGACAAACGAAAGAGCAGGATGGTTCTTGATTGAAAATACCACTCAAAAAGTTTAAGGTTTATTATGGAAAGACGTAACAGCTCCAGAAATGTACACCTTTCTTGCCTTACAGTTATTTATGGGAGTTATTCGTTATCCAACGATAAAGTGCTACTGGAGTCGAGATTTTTTATTTCGTGGACCTAATATATTTTGTGCTGCAGTTATGAGTCGAAACAGATTTTTGGGAATTTTAAAATTTATACGTTTAGAGCCCCGGGAGTCTTTGTACCAGGAAGACCAATTACACGCTTGGCTATGTTTTTTGCCGATATTAGAGAAAATTGTATGAATCTTGTTGATCATGGTGAAACAGTGGCCGTAGATGAATGTTGGGTTTTGTACAAAGGCAGGCTACATTTTAAACAATTTATCAAAACGAAACATGCCCGTTTTGGGATGAAACCTTTTTGTGATTCCCTAGCAATTCTTCTTTACGGGGATACACGTATACTTTTACATTATAGTTTGGAAATGATATATACAATATTGATCATATTCCGGGGTCCACCAATTTGTCCTTATCGGAACGAATTGTGGTGTATTTATGTCAACAGTTGCTGTACCAAGGAAGAGAAATAATAATAGACAACTGGTATATGTCTTTGCGATTAGCACAATTTCTCCTAACGAAAAACACCTACGTTACTGGCACCATTCGGGCAAATAGGGGAGTTCCAAAAGTGCTGACTGAAACACCACTACAGGAAGGCCAAACATGTTATATAAGAAACGCTGATGTATTAATTATCAGATATAAAGATAAACGGGATGTGTATTTGTTGAGCACTAAACATACAGCTGGATTCAAAGAGAAAGCACGTTATCAAGCTACTACGTCTTCCAAAATATCTGTTCAAAAGCCTAATGCAATCGAACATTATAATATGAATATCGGTGCAGTTGACGCAATAGATCAGGGTCTCGAACCGCACAGTTGCTGCAAAAAAAGCTACTCCTGGTTTTAAAAAATTGACTTTCACATCATACAGCGCATGGTGCTAAATTCCAAAGTATTGCACACACACGCTGTAGGAAAAAAGACGGCAGTCTTAGGATTTACTAAAGGCCTAATTGACGGCAAGAGGGACATGAAAAAATAAATCGAAAAAGCAGACACAGAAAAGAAAAAAAAAGTCAGACCCGTCAAGCATGTTTTTGGATGCGCTGTCAAAAACGAAGGTTGTAGACGAAAAAGAGGAACTTGCAGAGCATGTTACCAAACTGAGAAAAAACGCACACGAGCAATTTTTGTGGAAATTGTGCAAGTGGGCCAATTTATTTATGCTCCTTAGAACATTTTAAAATATATCATAATTATAAATTAACTATTCCGTACATGTGTGCTGTATTTTCATCCCCCACGCAGTTTCCCCATCTAACTTCTTTATTTGTTTAGAACTTGTCTGACAACATACTGAACATACCTAGTGCAATAAAAGTTATTTTAATTTTTTTCGGACTTCTTCCATACAACAGGTATATTGGTATACGCCAAACAACACTTTTGTTGACCTGTGTAACCCCATAAAGGCAAACTTTTTTTGTCAAAAATGTAATCTTACACCATAGATAAATAGAAATAATAAAAAAAGGAAACTAAAATAAAATATTTTTTTAAGCAAATCTGGAATAGTACGGTGAACTGCGTTTATAGTATGGACTCGAAAGGGTTAAGGATTCTGTTGAACGTTTAAACTCACTTAGTGGAAACGCAGCAGTATATCTGACAGGTATTACTAAATATGCATGTTTTGTAAATCAATAAACCAGTTATCGATTTAATTATGCCAATTTAAAAAAAAAAATGTCAAAATTAGTCCAACAATTTACTATAGTTGTTGACCATCAAATACAGTTATTGGCATAGCAATAAGCAGTTGTTGGCCGCATCTCAAAAACTCTACCACATTCTTAAAATATTGAAAAAAGGAAATTAATAAAAAATATAAACTATTTAACACATTCTCATTATTTTTATAGGTAAGTACATTATTAAGACAAATATTTTCCAAATTAAACTAAGTTTTCAAAGTATTGCACAATTTTCAGTGTGGTCGTTTTCGGCTAAACAACCATCAGATATTTGCACCATCCATGTGTTCAAATAAGAAGTGTTGTATAAAAATTAAAATATTACATACAATATTAAAGCCCTAAAAAGGGGTAATAAAATATCCTGAAACGATCGATGGGGTAGAGTAAAATTTTTCAAAATATCTTTTCATAAAATTTTCAACTTATTATTTAAAAATTCTACAAAAACAGCTTGAGACTAGTGGTTTGACTTTGAGTTTAGCTACCCCACTGATATATTATTATATGTATTAATACTTTTTTTTAAAACATGGTTCGCACTCAAATTTAGAAGAATTGGATTTGAAATGCAGTTAATATGATATGCCCTTAAGCAGGACATACGTTTAATGCTCATCTGCTCAGCGTTAAAATTAAATGTACAAGAAAAACACAATCCAGTGTTAAGTACCACATTGTCACTTAGGACTAATCCAACTTGAATAGCTATAGTTTCGAAATCTTTAGAATCCGTTGTATTATTTAGGGTTATGTCGGATAATATCTTTATTTTAGATATGCCGGAAGCTGGGATATCATCGAATAGTGACTTTTTTACATTTTTAATCTTTACAAGATTTATTGAACAATCTTTAACAGGAGATTCTAATGGACATTGTAACGGTGTTAATGCGACCCTTTTCGTCACTGTATTTTTAGTTTTTTTTTGCTCGATAATTTCATTTATTCATTTATTATTTTTTTCCTTTATTCAATCCTTGCTTCTTTTTCTATGTCTTTTAATTCTTTAAGACTTTCATTTTCCATTTGGTTTACGTTTTCATTATTAGTATCCTGTTGTTTTTCATCCTTATTTTTTTTCTAATAAATATTTTTCGCTATCAAAGCAATACCTCATAAAGTTAGTAGTAGCAGTACCTTTTGATTGATCTAGATCTTCGAATATCTTCAATATTCGATATTTGGCAATTTTCTTTGCCGGCTGGTAAAATTGTAGAATCTTCTCTTGTGATAAGCGAAGTAGCGGTATCATCAAATTTAATATTCTCAGGCATTTCAGTAACTTTAGGGCTTGGAACTGGTTCATCCAGAAATATTTCTATCATTATCAGTATCAGTTTAAAGTATTTCATTTAACTCTGAAGTTTCTAATTTTTGATCAGTGAATTCCTTCAATAAATTATGCAGTATCCAGTCTTCAGTTAATTTTTTCGTTAATGATTTCAATTTCCTTCAATTTTTTTCTCAGCAACGATGTCGACAAATTTCATATAGGAAAAGAATTTTCTTTGAGGTGGAATTGATTGCGACGTATCATTTGTTTTGCTTACATTACGACCAACACACTTTGAGAAATCTACGGTATCTACGTCCCAATGTCAAATTCCACAAACTCTAAAGCCATTTAGAATACCTGTAGGATTACTGGATTTGGCGATTGCCTTCTTTAAAACGGGTGCAAAATTTTCTTTAGTGAGTCCAGCAGTGAGGATTCTCTCTTCTTTACAGCTCGCTTTCAGCCGGCTTTCATTGGTTGGAATTCTGCTACATCGGCAGGTTGGCGAATCCGAGTTGCATTTGGATAAATACAAATTAAAATGATTTTTAGTTCACTACATTACACTACATTACATAGTTGCAACGTCAGATGAGTTTTGTGTCCATTTGGGAAAGGGATAATTGGAAATTTGTTTCCTTTAGTAACTAAATAAGGACACGTTAGAAATGTATTCGTAGAAAGTCTCTGCTTTCTTCAAACCGGTATCAGTTAAACTCCCCACTCTTGAGGCACTGACTCCAGAATATTTTTTGGTAACCTTTTGTAGGGGTGTATTACCATAGGTGGCGTAGTTTCACCAGTGGCCGAAAAGGTGAACATAATGGTTAACGTGGATTTAGAGGGAGCATTTTGAATTTCGTGTACCTTACAAGACCTCTTAGGGGCCAAAACATTCAAATTCTTTTGACATAAATGAAAGTTTGTTTCGTCCCCATTGAGAACTCTGCTGGGCTCTGCCAAAATCATTCCCACATAGTTTTTCCTTGCAAAATATTTCTCTATTTCGCTAAACCACTTCCTAATATCTGTCGATGATATACTAGAACTTGCTGAAGTTATCAACTCCGCGGTTCTTGTACATTTTTCGGAGTGTCGCCTCATAAAGGCTTGATACTATCCTTCGCCTGGAAAATTAATTTTGAAAGAGTTAGGTCTAGGTTTCATATCTAAGAAATGTTTTAACAGAGAACTGAATGCCTTCCTTTCTCCTTGGAAATCCTTACTTATGGCACTCCACTATATATTTAACTAGAATAGATTCTTCTTCTTTGGTTAATACAGGCGAAGGGCCAAGGCCTATTTTTACAAACTGTTCACTTCTGCGAAACTGAATGTGGCACGCGGAATGTTGTACTTTCTTGATGCCTCTCCAATGGCTAAACCATTGTCAATATCTTTTAAAGTTGATCAACATCCGCTTCAGAATATTGTTTAAATTATTCTTTAGACATATTGCTGATGTATGCCGTTCCTTAAAAAAATCACTATAATAATATATAGTGCGAAATACGAGTATGTCCTCACTGTTTACGAAGAATAGAAGTAAAATCATTTTAAAAATTGAAATTGATAAGCAAAACAAAACATAAGGTTTGATAAATTATCTCTAAGATTACTTTGAGGATGTTGAATAAATGCTTCAAAACGATTAGTCTTTATCAACATATACCAATATAAATTAGTTTGTTGGCCGTGAAAGATGTAGTAATTGGCCCCGGGCCAACAACTGTTTATATTGATATATTCAATTAGATATTAAAATAGTTCATTTTTATTAATAAAAATAAACCAAACCAATGCATTTTCCCAGAAAAAAGCGTTTAAAGTCAAAAATTAGTAGTTGGCTTCCCCGGCCAATAACTGCAAATTAGTTGAATATGGACAGATAGTTACTGGCCATCTTTAGGTTATGTGCTAGAACAATTCATTAAATTAAGGATATAACCCCAAAAGCAGTAATATTTCATAATTAAATCGTTAGAAAATAGTTAATGCTGAAATAAATACTTGTTTTGATTACAAGGATTTTTAACTAAATCACAAGGTTTTTATTATTTTTCACGTCTCATGCACGTTAATTTTTCGCGGCATTTTACAAGTACACTGTTGTCAAAGTTCTAATTGTTGTTTTACAGTCGAATAGGAGGAGGCGCCAATATGCATACTTTTTTCGGTAAAGTTCAGGATATTTTTTACAATTCTTATTACGATTAATTCTTTCAACGGAGGCCAACAACTATATGCGGTCCAATAACTGTGCCACTTACTCTAACGACAGTTTCTTTAATTTACATACAAAAAACGAAGCGGAATGATTAAGAGTATTGCTTACTCCTTTCTACATACAGAACAAATTTTATACACCTTTTTGCATCATACTTTTAACTAGAAAATGTAAACTTGCTTGCCCTTTGTTTTTGTGGTATATATGGTAGAAGTTACTAAATAATATATCTAGTTCGACGTTTTCTTTTCTCTGCCTTAGTTGTTAAGTAATATTAATACCCGACTTTCTGATGTACGAGCGATAACGTTAATATTTTCTTAAATGTTTTACTCACCTCTTTCATTTCTGTTCCGGTTACTATAATTACATATAGCATGACTTTGCTATTTTGTTGTATACTATACACTATTCCATTAATTGCTAGAGCAGTGTGCTTGTGGTAGATCGTTTTTCTGTTCAAATACTTTTGAGTATACGTTGCTGATTATAACTTAGGAAAGGCATTTTTGTAGGAACCCCTAAATTATCTTTGGTAGTCTACCCTTTAGTGCCCATGATTTAAGTTCTTATGTTATGTATTGTCAGAATACCATGTCGAATACTTTTTTCAAATCAAAAAAGACCACTAACACATGTTGGGTTTTGTAAACGCTTCTTTTAGTATGTGGTTCAGCTGAAGTAGGTTATCAATTGGAGAATCGCCCTTTTAAACCCCGGGTGATATTGACTAATCCTGTTATCTTTTTCCAATACGGCAGATAGCCTATAGTTTACCATGCTTTCAAATATTTCTCTTAAACAAGATCATAACGTTATGGGCCCGTAAATCTTCTTTCCGGAGGGTATACTCCTGTACACCAAATGCTATCATAGATGTTAAGCAACTTCTGATTATTTTCTGCCATTAAATTAAATAACATACTGTAATTGATGTTATCGTTCCTTGGTGTTATATCTTTCAGTTTTGTTAGAGCTCTGGTCAGTACTGTAGTATCCCCATGTATATTATGTTAAAAAGTATAATTTGAACTTATTCGCAATAATTCAAATTCAACAACAAAACAATCGATAATGTATGTATCTTGACTTTGCTGAAAAAATGCAGCTATTACTCAAATTTACTGCTTGCCTTACATTGACTCTCCTGGCAATAATTAAAACACTAGCATTTATTTACAAGTCTGATTATTACTCGCAAACCTCAAATCTGATTAAAAGAATTGGGCATCCTTTGGTAGCTACGCCGTGTTATTTGACTGAGATAGGATTGGATGAAGTTAAGTGTTGCATGTGGGAGAGGTAAACAATGATGATTCAACCCGTTAATTTACTAAGCTGGGAAGGAACCATCAAGAAAACCCAATTTATTCATAAATAAGTAATTGTACAAGTTCTTTAATAAATTAAATAAAAAACAATGGAAGGGTTCAATATATAACAAAATTAGATCAGGTTATAAGATTAAGAAACAAAAAATAAATAAAAGAAGATTAGCTACACATAAACACAATAAAAAACAAACAGTATAATCACACCCACAAATTACGTCAGAAATAAATCAGAATAAAAATTGTAATACCAAACATGTGGCCCTAAGGTAGATTACGGTACATATAAAATACGATAAACAGTAAATTAAACAGGTAAAAAAAAAGATAACTGCAATGCAATTTAGCCACACTTAGACAATAACAACAAAATAAGCAAGGAATTTGCACATCCACAATTGTGTGATTAATAAAAGCACACAATACATACGTACAATTACAATAAATTGCATATAAAGAGAAATTAGTTCGTAGACAAACAATTCTAAATAAGCGGACTGAATCAAAAACACAAAAAACTCATTAAAGCAAAAATTATAATAACGTAACCACCTATCCACAAGTTTGAGTGACTGCGTTAGCAAATACCGCATCCCTTTCCCAACTTACACATTCTTATATGCAAAACAATAAGAACGGGTTCGTTTAACGGTGAAGGTGGAATTTGAGATGGTTTTAAAGTCATCTGGACCCGTGTTTGTAAACCCCGGTCTCATTTACAACGAATTAACGGAGGTCTATCGTGGCATGTTTGTCCACGCTTTCAAACTGATGAGCCTGCGTGCGTAGTTAGGTACTTCTTGCAAGGCAGCGATTGATTTTGAATAGGTTACATAGGCTCGTTGAATTGTTTGCTGCGAGATTAATTTACATTAAAATACCTACTTACATTTGAATACAATCCCTGAGTTAATCACTTACCCACCGATATTTAACGGGTTAAGATAGGTCGTTTAAACCCAAGAAGATAACGATTATTTATAAATATATTGTTTACACGCCCGCTTATTAAAACCTGAATATATATATATATATATATATATATATATATATATATATATATATATATATATATATATATATATATATATATATAGGTACTTCTTGCAAGGCAGCGATTGATTTTGAATAGGTTACATAGGCTCGTTGAATTGTTTGCTGCGAGATTAATTTACATTAAAATACCTACTTACATTTGAATACAATCCCTGAGTTAATCACTTACCCACCGATATTTAACGGGTTTAGATAGGTCGTTTAAACCCAAGAAGATAACGATTATTTATAAATATATTGTTTACACGCCCGCTTATTAAAACCTGAATATATATATATATATATATATATATATATATATATATATATATATATATATAAAATCAAAGACAAATCTTACAACAACCGTTATAGTTAAAACAATATTAAACACTTTATTTAGTCAGGGAATCGGTCAAATAGTGGTATACAGGTAATAATTAATCCACCACTTTAGAGAGTAATCCTCAGTATATTTAAATCAATATTTCGCTACTGATTTGGTAGCTTCATCAGGAATACTAAAAGTTAATGATAACAGTTGATATAAGTACATTAGTCCACCAAAGGCAACTTACATATGTTGAGGTAATCACTAAAAAAACTAGTTACTAACATCTAACAATTAACAATTAAAATTGATTAATGTAATCATAAATTTACGAACTAAAATACATCTGTCTGTTCCAGATATGTTTAATATTATATATATATATATATATATATATATATATATATATATATATTTATATATATATATATATATATACCATTCAATAACTTCTTTATTTTACGATATATAAAAAAAAGTTAAATTATTTTTTGTTTACGGCCATGTGCTACATTTAATAGGGCTATCAAATATTTTTTTCATTTCCGGTTAAACCGGAAACGAACACAACTATTGTTTTTTAAATGACACCCTGTATATTTTTTTAGACTATCTGATTCCTCATTATTTTTTCTTTCTGTAAATATAAAATTTTATGGGTATTATATCAGAAAATTTTGTTTGAAAATCGCAAAAAAACTGTTTGAAGGCGTACAAGACCACTATTTAAAAAACAAAATAGCTATTGCCATGGAAAACGGAAACAACTGCTTTTATTATTAGTATTTATTAGAATAGTAAAAAATCTGGGAACGGATACATAAACAAAATACAAAATTCAACAAGTAATAAGCACGTATTTTTTAACTACAAAGATGGTATGCAGGAAAATTATTTTATAAATTGTTCAAAGATACCATTTTGTGCAACACATGCCTCTAGCCGCTTTAGAAGTTCATGATGCATCACATCGGGTGTTAACTGCATACAAGCCAACCGGATTTTGTTTTTTAAATCCTCTACATTTTGTGGCGGATCTGCATCGACTAGTGTCTTAAGATAGCCCCATAAGAAATAGTCCAGAGGTGTAATATCAGGCGATCTTGGCGGCATTTCCACTGGTCCATGGGTGGCAATTAAATACCCATTAAAGGTTTCGTTTAGATATTCACTAACAATGTTATTAGTATGAGCTGGCGCTCCGTCCAACTGAAAATACACACTTCGTCGCAATGCTAGTGGAAAATCTTCTAACATGGTCAAAAGCTCAGTATTTAAAAAATGAAGAAATCTTCTTGCAGTGAGAGTTGCATCATAAAAAAAAGGTCCCAATAATCTGTCTCCTATTAAGCCGCACCAAACGTTAGTACCCCAAACGGTTTGATGGTTTGTATTTAATGTCCAATGTGGGTTTTCGTCCCACCAGAAACGCTTATTTTGTTTGTTGATAACACCATTATTTGTGAATTTTGCTTCGTCGGTCCACAAAATTCTGTCTAAAATGCCTTGGTCATCTTCCAGTTCTTCCACTAACCACGCAACAAATGTTAATTGGCGTTCGGGATCTGCTGGACGTAGGTGTTGCACTAAATTTGGTTTATAGGGGTACAGCCTGTGTTTCTTAATGTCCTCTGAACATATCCAAATGATGTTCCCACTTCATGAGCTACATGCCTAATAGACGAACGTGAATGTAGTCGAACATACGGTAAACTCTGAAATTCTCGTTCTTCGTTTATCGGGTTATTTCTCTGGGGTTCTTTATTTTGGATTTTTATTCCAGGAAATGTACCATGTTGCCTTAATGAATTTTCAATTTTGTGTAAGTAAGTATGTGGAGGGTGATACCTGTCAGGAAATCTTTCTGCATAGAGTGCGACTGATCTTCGTGCGTTGCGATTACACTCGCCAAATATTAACATTAAATCGACCTTTTCACTATTATTCATTATGTAGTTGCCTAATAATTGCATGCAATAACGTTGTAACTATAAATGCTGTCACAGCTTAAGTAATAACATATAAAAACTAATTTTGAAAGATGTGAAACAATCTGAAACAACTTCACAAAGCAGTTGTTTCCGTTTTCCATGGTAATAACTGTTTTGTTTTTTAAATAGTGATCTTGTACTCCTTCAAACAGTTTTCTGCGATTTACAACAAAAGTTTCTGATATAATACCCATAAACTTGTATATTTATAGAAAGAAAAAATAATGAGGAATCAGATAGTCTAAAAAAGTATACAGGGTGTCATTTAAAAAACAATAGTTGTGTTCGTTTCCGGTTCAACCGGAAATGAAAAAAAATATTTGATAGCCCTATTAAATGTAGCACATAGCCGTAAACAAAAAATAATTTAACTTTTTTTTGTATATATCGTAAAATAAAGAAGTTATTGAATGGTCCCTCTACTTTGGATCACACTGTATATATATATATATATATATATATATATATATATATATATATTGTGAAAAACAAAAAAAACAGAAAAGTGAAAAAACCAAATTTGCGGTTTTAGTTTCACTAAAATGTACACGCTAATATATTTGGCCGTTTTTAATCCCCAAATCCACCCCCGTCTCTAAAACACGAAATATTACGTGGGAATATTTTCATATTTATTACTACGAAAAGGATTAATTTTTAAAATATGCATTCGTCCGTAACAAACCTTAACGGTCTCGAATTTCCTAGTACCAGACGAAGATGTATTTTTATTTGCTGTGTTTCGACGTAATTAAACTAGTTTAAACTAGTGACGTTTTAACACCAAGAATGTGCGTATAAAAATTTTCAACGATTTGTTGCGCTTCTTCGGTAAAGGCAGTTTCGAGACCCCTGTTTTTCTGTCCAAAGATATGTTTTTCTTTTTCTTTTCAACCCTTATTCAAATATCAGTTCTATATAATCAAATATCTCCTAAATAAAACAAAATTTCTCGGTCCGCTACCTACAGTACTGATACCAGAAACAGTTGATTGTATGGTTCAGTCATCAACACTAAATTATTTGGTTTGCAGCTTGGCAATATTCCTAATAATGGTTTCACAAATAATAAATTTCCATTAAATATGTCTAAATCAAGGTCATAATGGACAAGGAGGAACATAACAGTCAGTTACAGACAGTTATTTCTGATCCTATAAATTATGAACAACTTCAAAAGGACCCTAGTCCACGTTTCACTAAACGTTCATTTTCTTGGTCGATAAACTGATCCTATTGAACTGTATGATTTCCGAAGTAGCCAGGTTTAAAACCAAAAAATCAAATTCCTCCTACGATATTATGCAATGTGAAAATATACAAAGAAAACAACCCCTTACGACATATAGTCGATGGTCACAGTTCTCATCCAGACACCTACAACCTTTCATTACTAATATTTTTAAATTTTTGTATAATACGAATAACCCATATTTTGTTATCTCTACTTTTAAATTAGTTGAACAACTCAAACATATTCAATTCCAACAGGATTTCGTTCTTATAAGTTGAGACCTTGTCAGTCTCTTTAATAATATTCCTTGGGTCGGTTACAAGAAGAATAGTTGGTATTCTATTTCACAACATACTGCTATTGACTTAGACTTGTTTATAGAAATTATAAAATATACTTTCACAGTTTATTTTTTATTGGAAATTAAAGTGTGGGATGCTAACCAGCCAAAAGGTATCTAACCAAGTGCGTCGGCATCATAGTAACATAACGAGATATAAAAAAAACTTTATTGAGAAAGTTGTAGAGACATAAGAAACTTTCATTAAAACCCTAGTTTTCCGCAAAATAAAAAAAACACAAAAAAATACTTTTATTATTTGTGTAGACATTTATACAGAAATGTAATTGGAGTCGATCAGCATTTGGGCAGAATGTTGCACTAATGCTGAATCTCCGAATGTTCTCTAAAATCAGTATTAAACACTAATTTCGATGGGGGTGCGGCAAAATGGATTCACTTTGTGACCGAAGTGTTTGTTAATATTTGGCTAGAAAGTTGCACCAAATCTATATTTATACACTAATTTCGTTAGGATCGCGGCAAATAAGTTGCCTCGATGACAAGAGCTAAATTCTGTATCCCACCAGCTTGGTGAGCGCAAAAACTATGTTGCTACAAGAAGTAACTTGTGTTTGGTAAAATGGATTCCCATGACAACCAAGAGCAAAATTTTGTAGTCCATATCGTTGTCCAAACGTCCAAATATAAATCATTGAGGTCGCGGTAAAAGGAATTTCCTTGATATCGAAGAACCCAACTCTGTGGTCTGGGTGAGTGTTTTTGAGAATTTTAATTTTTAATTTAATTAATCTTAATTCATTTATCAAACCGTATAAAAATTTTGATTTAATGAAATAAGGTGTAATGGGTTAAGTTTTCACTTCATTGATTTTAGTTTCTTTTGTTCGCATAAAATATATTAGAATGTAAGATTGAACAATTTACGTTTGAAATCTTTAGCTATTGTACTTGTTTTAAATATAACTTAGATATCTTACTCAATTCATGAAAATGATTACAATAATAAACTATGCACGGTCTATGTATTTTTTGCTTTAGTTATAGATATTTCAAAGCATTATTGTGAAGTAAAAGTTTTATATTTGATTCAAAAATTCTAACCCGTTTGAGAATCTCTAAATAAGAAATTAAATGCAAATAATTTACGGAATATAAATATTGTTTTTGCATAAACAACTTATCCCAATATTTGTACTCGTACATATTGTTGCTTTGTAAGCAGAAAGTGAAAACAAAAAGTATAAAAATTCAATTTAACATGACACATGATTATTTCTGCTTGTTTGTATACTAAAAGGATGATTGACAGGAAGGAGTACTGTGTTATCCGTAATTACAGTTCACGATTCAATCAATTTATACTAAATCATGTACAGTACCTTCTTTTACCTTTTAATGAAATATATTTTTTAATATCGGCTCCAAGAGATACCCAGAATTTTTGTTAGATTTGCACCTGAACTGTCTTAGTCACCATGACGGGCGTAAGATAAATTATTTAGGTCCGGCCACATAGATATTTATTTAAAATACATAGGTATCATGCTATTGGAAGAAGTAACTGCAATAAAAATGATGTACAGTTAATGCACATATACACACCTATCTGGTGTTTCATTACTTACCGTTATTATTATACATTTAATATTAATAAACTACGGTATGTTGAACATGAAAGAGTTCATGATTATTAGGCATACTAGAAATTCTTAATTTTGAGTAGGGAATGTATTTATATACATTTTTATATTAGTACATGATATTATATGCAAGGATGAGTTTTAATTTTTTTAAATTCAAACAAGCTATGAACGATATACAACCCAAAGTGTTGTTAATAATTTGTTCCATGCAAATGCATATCGGTACTTTAATATTAAGCAAATTTTTAGGCTGATCTTAAAATTTAAAAAAGCACTTAGGACAAATTATTTGTCTCTTAAGAATATAGCCGGCAAAGTTTTAAGATGTGCCGCCAAACACGCCTTATAATTAAACACCATGTTGGAAAATGGTTAACTGAACCCTCCTTAACTTTTTGACTTTTGTCATTGTAGCGGTATTTTCACTTCATTTTATTTTAGTTTAAAGTTTATTCGAATTATTCGAAGTTGAATCAAATTGTAACGTTAGCTGTTTTATAATGAAATTTGTTTTGTTTGTTACAAATTATCCATCAAAAACATTTACCCAGTTAACACAGATCCGGCAGAAAACAAATTCATTATCAATTTTACATTTTGGAAAAATATCAAAAAAAGTAGCTCACATATTACAAAAGAACAAGAAGTACAAAGCAGCTCTCAAAACTAACAACAATGTCCTTAAATGTTTATTTAATGCGAAATATTCAACTAAAGAGATTTTGAAGTCGTCTATTTATAAACTAAACTGCACATTCTGTAATTCTCTTTATATTGGAATAACACTGAACATTGGTATTAGATACAAAGAACACATTAGATATTACAAATACAAAGACACAGACAAATCAAATTATGTCAAACATTTCATAGTGAATAATCACTTATGACTTCACAAAACAACATTAAATTATTACATTTTTGTAATGAAAAGACTAATTACATGTTTTGGAAACATTCGAAATTTATAAACTTAAACAGAAAGTACCTTTAGTGAACCAACCCGTTGATCATATAGACTCACCTTTAACAGATACTTTAAACATAGAATTACAACTTGCATCAAGTTTGCTGTTTTACCTTAATGATTTGGTACCATCACTACTTGTTTGTTATTTTATTTATATATTTTGTCTTGATAATAATACATATATTGAAACGCGTAGAGAAATAAGTAATTATATAACAGAACTTGTGAAATTATAGTGTGTTTAAAACATTGGTGCTATTAAATATGGAATTTCACAAAGTAAGGTTAAAGGATATAAATTTAATAGATTTTAACTTACCATTTGTTAAAATATACGTCGATGATGGTATTTGGTTCGTACCTGGTGAAAAAATTTAATATACAAAAGACATGATTAACATTTGAAATTCAGGTTACAGTTGCAATAGAAGGTGAAGATGACCATTATATTGCGTTTTTATATATTAAAGTAATTACGTAAGAAGGACGGGACCGTTATATAAGACTGGTAAACCAAACCAACCAACCAACTCCCAGAGACTTCTAAACTTTTATTCAAACTACCCCTTCAAACAAAAAATTAGCGCAGCCTTTGATTTAAAACAACGTGCAGAATTAGTCAGCCATTCATACTCCAAATATCCTCTTGTTAATATTTCTGCAAATAATAATTTCATTTGTGTCATTATTAGTGTCAGAATGACTTGTAATTTCAGAACATCTGTTAATAACACTAACATTGGTCATCATCCATACGAGATCTTCCAGCTTGCTGCAATCCATAACTTCTTGATTTCTTTCTTTGTAGTCAACACTAGTCTGAATTTTGGGCACACTTACTTTTTTAAGAAACGTTGGAAGGGTGTCGAGTGAACGTCGAGACCGTGGCTGTGAGAGTGTAATAGATTCGTGTGTATCAGCCTCAGATTCTACTTGATACATAGCCATTACTGTACCGTGGAGAGTGTTCTTATCATAAGGAGTGCCTTCTTGGAAGTCAATATTATCAGCTGCACAGAAAATAAATCTCCCTGCAACTAGGTTCGTGGTATGTATACGTCCTCATTTGCTTCCATATATTTAATAACTTCGCTCGTAATCTGAGTTTCCATTATGAGGACTTTACCATACTCAATAGAAGTTCCCAAACCATGAAGAAACTGAATTAGGAATTTGTTTCTGAGTGGACAGTAAGCCTCACAGCTACCTGCATTGGCATATTCCGTCCATGACGAACATTTTTATTGATCGCTGATGACACTTGGCGGGATGACATCATTTCATATATTAACATTTGGCAGACTCGCTGAGCCTCATTGGACGCCTGAGCATCTGTCTTGTTTTCACATTTTATATCCATTTGACCATCGATGCACCACTTAAAAAAATGATAAACTTGTTTCGGAATGACTTTTTCCATGTCTTCTTTCTTAAGGGACTCGGTGAAAGTCCATTTCTCAAGTTTCATAACAGAATATCGTAATATCCGATATGCATCAAAGAGGATTTTCATGTCTTTGTTTAAGTCTTCATATGCATCCTCAGCAATAGCAATACTTACATCAGCTGTAGCCTTTAGCGATACGCGCTGTGGTTCGTTCACTCTCTTTGGTTTGCTGAAAGCAATACCAATAATTTGAAGTTCCTCTTCTAATAGTTTTTTAATTTGTTTTCTAGACTTTATCTCTGATTCGCCAACGTCATTATCTATTGATATTTTACGGTATAAATTCTCAATATCCATCATTGTCGTGACGTTACCTTCATGAAGAAAGCTACTAAGGGAGGATATGAACTCGACATCAGCTGCTCGCTGATGGATTGAAAACCTTTCAAATTGAGAATGATATTTGAGTCTTAAGACATTAAGACATGTGCAGTCACTCAAGCGTACTTTCAATATTTCACTATCAGACAATTGGACAGCTAACTGAAGACGCTCACCACTTTGGTCTGTTGCTATACAATACAGTCTCTCTTTGCTTTTCTCTCCTTCACAAAAGAAACAGTTATTTTTGTCATGTGTAGGTGTTTTCGACCTTAATGTGTATGTTTCCTTATCACTGCTGGTACTTGCTTCTAAATCATTCTTAGGTTCGCATCGCTTACCTTCTTCGAAACACATTTTACGTCGCTCCATGTTTGCCGTATGAGTTAATTTTTTGTAACATTCTTTGTGCCATTTTGCATTGTAGTCTTGTAGCTGTTGTACACTTAGATTTGCGATTCTACTACTAATATGCATATACTCTGGATCCAACCATTCTTCTCTTTGTTTCAAACACTGCAAAAGTTTTTCTAAGTTCAATGGATTAACAAGGGGTAATTTACTTTTAACTTGACACAAAATACACAGTTTATAATCTGTTGAAAGTCTGATTTTTTTGGTGGAGGGAGGAAGATCCAAATGAAAACAACTTCAGATGTTGGACGAACTTGCCATGTTATCAAGCTTCAAACACTCTTCCACAATCTGAAATGAAAGAGAGAACAAATTGAACCAACTGAAATACAAATGTTGCGGACAAAGATGTAAAACCGGCCTAATGAGATAAATGCCCACTTAAGTTGATTAGGTTAGGTAGGTTATATTTACGTCATTGGCCGGCCAATACTGTCAAAGGCCGGTTTTACATCTTTGTCCGTAACATAAATACCACATTCAGCATGGGCAATAATTGTGGTTAGGCAATACATTTATACAAATAAATATGTGTTATGGAGAAAGACTGGCGTGTAAGTCGTAAATGGTGCAAGATACGACAAAATTGATAAGAATTAAATTTGTTCCCTGATTTATGCAGAATAAAAAAGGATCTATACATATTTTACGTATGAGCACTTTGAAGGGAGTTATTAATGATTCATTGAATAAGTGTCTTGTATAACGGCCATCTTGGATGTATGACGTCACAAAAACCAAACAGCGCAATTTGAAAGCAAACATCCGGTACTACACTATTATGTAACATATAACAAAGGGATTCCTCATGGTCGCACCTTCCCTTCACAAAAAATCCCACGGAATACTTTATGCGCCAGAACTATAAAGTATTATTGAAAAGTTTTATTTTTAATATTGGCAAGAGTTTAATACTTCACATCCAAAAAAAGTTTCCGTCTATGAAATGTGTGGCTCCCAAAATATTAAAGGCTGATGATATTTTTATTGCACTGTGTTAAAGCTGTTAAATAAATCTTCTCTAAATGTAAATATGAGGTACAGCATCCTACAGTCAAATACGGTTTACAAAATACCATGCAACAACTGCTCTGATCAGTATATTGGTCAAATATCCACATGCATGAAGACACGAATTTCGGGTTATAAAAGCGAAATAAAAACTGCGCTGTGCTTTATCAATACATTCTAGAAATACTGGTCACCACATCAATTACGATGGAGTGCAAATATTATTTTACTGTATGCTTTAATTAAACAACATACCAGCGAAGTCAATTATATAGATGATCCAAAAAAATTTAGTTCTATGTATTCTCTTTTTATTGACAATGAATTTTTTAAGTTAACTCTCTGTTCAATAATATAGGAATAATATACATGTGTGAAGTTAGCCCCGTCATTTGTGATTTTTGGAAAAACAAATGTTGTGCTGTAATGTGCTAGACAAGTGCCATTATGTGTCGTAAATATAAAAAAAATTGCTTTTAAATGGTCATTTTTATAAGCCCTCCCAAATTTTAACGTGAAGTTAGCCCCGTCATTTTTTAGTTTTTTAAAAAGAAAGGTTGTGCTGTAATGTGCTCTAGATGTGCTATCATGTGTCGTTAACAGTTTATGACCTGAAGAGAGAAAATAGAAAATAGGAGAAAATTTCATCTTACGTTAGAGCTAACATTATATAGTTATAACAAACTTATGACTATTTTTAAAAACATACAGGAAAGATTATTCAATCAAATCTATTTTTACTGCAAAATTTTATTAGGGAAATAAATACAAAAATGTTGTATTTTACTTCACAAAAAGCATTTCTCTTAGCTTAAAAAATATGTACACAGGTGTGTGTGAATATTATAATCGCTGTTTCTTAAATCCTTCTCTTAATATGTGAATGTTTGCAGATATTGTTGCATAATTTCTTGTTAATGAATTATTACACCTACATTTTGAAGTACTTATGCAACTTAATGGGCCTGATGTCCCTATAGCCTTCGATAAATCTGAGAATACTTGTGATTTTGGAGGTGCTACTGAACCATCGTCATTTATAACATTTTTATATTTTTCTAATTTAAGTAGAGCACGTAGCTTCTGGATACACTTTCGTTCAATCATTATAATTCAAAACTGAAAAAAAATCAAGTTGGTCAAACCCCACGTCACGTTATTTATAAAAGGTATTTTTCAGAAATATGTTATACAGGTGGTCCAAGTGCTATACTCACCATTGTGACCATTACAAAAATGCACCCCTTAAGATATACAGCCCCCTAAATTTAAGGAATGAAAAATATTTTTCCTGCATATCTCGAAGACGGTTTAAGCTAGGCTATTCAAATTTGGCAGTCAATAATTAATTACTACACTCCACTAATAGGAAACCACAGTTACAAAACACTTATAATACAGAATTAGTAACTCGGTACAGCCCCGAAGTCAAACAACTTTTCAGAAAGCTTGAAACATCAATGAACAAGCTAGAACTAGAGGAGAACAACCTAACCTTCCTCTGCAAAGACAGTGATAACAACGTAGTACTCACCGGGCTCAACATCACCGATACACACCGAGGTATATTCCTAAAGTAGATTTAATAACCGCAGTCGAAGAAACAGCTATGAAATTAGATCTTGAAGAAGCCGAAGAATACAGAAGTAAGGTTAGATCAGTCCTAGATTCATCTAGGCAAACTAAACCTAACCTCTCTAACCTAGAAAGTAGGGCGGTCATTTCCCTTAAGAATGACCCCACGATCCCGGCAGACAATGGAAACGCGACAGTGGTAATGGATATGGACACTTTACAACAGTACGATCCAAGAACTACTAGACGGTGGCGAGTACAGACAAATACCAAAAGACCCCACACCATCAATCGAAAGACGGATATACCTGACGCTGGAAAAACATAAGAGAGAGTTCTCTGATTACCAGAGAACTAGACTTACCCCACACTACAGCAAACCTCCGCATCTGTACGGCTTACCAAAGATTCACAAGGAAGGAATTCCGCTGAGACCAATTGTGAGCTCGAGAAATTCACCTTGTCACCCATTAGCACACTATCTGCTAGGTATCCTCACACCCTTATAGAGAAAACAGAGTCTATGGTCAAGAATACGCAGACATTGTGAGTATTCACAAATGTGCCTACCGATAAGGCACTAACTATCATAAGGGACAAGCTGGAAAAGGATGAAGCGTTAGACGAACGTACGCAACTCTCGGTAAACACAATAATGGAACTTCTGACAATGTGTATTAGAACTACATACTTACAGTTACAAGACAAATTCTACCAACAAGAGTGTGGGATGGCGATGGGTCACCCATAGTGAGCAATATATATATATATATATATATATATATATATATATATGGAAGACTTTGAAGACCAAGCGATATCCGAATTCACAGAAAAACCAAGGATGTGGCTTAGATACGTGGACGATACCTTCGTAGTTTGGCAACACGGCAAGCATACGCTAGATAAATTCTTAGATAATCTAAATAGCCGCGCACCCTCCATCAAATTCACAATGGAATTGGAGTCGGAACAAAAACTTCCATTCCTGGATGTACTTGTACACAGGAATAACAACACTTTCACGACAAGTGTATACAGGAAACCTACCCACATGGGGAGGTACCTACACTACAACTCCAATAACCACAAAAACGTGAAGTTAGGCGTGGCAAAATGCTTGTACGATAGAGCAAAAGTAATATGCTCAAAACAAGAGGACCTAAACAGGGAAAAAGAAAATATCGCTATCCCGATCTAACACCTAACCTAAACAGGGAAAGGGCAATCGAAAAAGAAGAACCTAAATATACAGCGATAATATCATATATACAAGGTACCTCGGACAAAATACGAAGGATAGGCAGCAAATACAAGATACGCACTGCCTTCAAATCGACCAGAACGCTCAGGGGAATACTAACCAAAACCAAACCATACAATGAAGATCAGAATTCCAAGCATTGTGTATACAACCTACCATGCGAATGGGGCAGAGCATACATAGGAGAGAGCAGTAGACCACTCAAACTGAGAACTCAGGAACCTAAGAACAACGTCCGCAAGGGCGAAAAAGAAAGATCAAGAATCGCCGAACATGTCTGGAAAGAAGACCACCGCATCCAATGGGATAACATACAGATAGTGGCAAAGGACGAGAACACAACTCGTCGGGAACTAAAAGAAGCCACATACATCGCACTAGCAAAAATTCCAATAAGCCAAGCTAGTGTAGAAATGAAACCCATGTGGATTCCAATAATACGCGAAGAGCTTAAGCGCAATAAACCTGCGGCAAGAAGTTACGGCGCAATATGCGCAATAAACTTCGGCGCAACCACGAAAAAGTTTTATATATATATATATATATATTCTAAAAAATATGTATTGGATTACTCAGTGGCTCAGCGGTAAATGTGTCAAACTAGTAAGTGAAAGGTACCAAGTTCGAATCTGATAGTAGTCAAGTGCTTGGGAAAAATTATATATATAACATATGAATTCGACTCAAGTGCGAAAACAGTCCTTCTCAGGACTAAGCCTGATGACGAAAACGCTTCCGAAACGTCGCGCTCAAAAAGCATAAACTGTAGAAATAGGCCGATCAACTTCACTAATAGGAAACCACAGTTACATAACACTTATAATATAGAAAAATCAGTTGTTATAAGACATAAATCATGGCCATCTTGATTTCACTTTTTATCATTTACATTTTTATTACATTTATCGGATGCGAAACCAGGTACGTCAGATAATAGAAAGTTTAAAGGGGAGTATTTTTTGTTTCTTTCAGTTTTTCTTTAGTTGTCATGGTTTTCGAGAAAAGAGTCAAAAAGTACTAGCAAAGGTTCACACTGGCACCATTATTACAACTTCAAGAGGCTGCATCTCCAAAGCGGTGGATTTTTAAATATGCGTAAATTAAGTCACACCGGTCTAAGAATGTGTCTTTAGTCGTTGCCAGTTATATTTTAGAAAAAAATCAGTATGATATACCGCGAAACAATGTTCCAAATAATGAGTGTTTTGATTGATATTGACATTAAAATAAAAACCAACAACGTGTCAGTAACGATTCGTAAGTGACTTTTGTAACACCGGTACATAATGTGGACAAGCTTTAAGAATTCTAGGACTAGTTCGCTTTTTATACTTGATGCGATATTTTAGAATTATGAAGGACGCCCTTTATAGTCACCTTTATTATATATAATTCATCAAATTTTTTTCTTTATATTCAATATCTAAGAACTTTATCAGGGAGTTGAAACATCCTGTATATCAAACTTCATCTTATATTTTACAGTAAATGGGTTATAAATATTTTCAGACTCAAAGTAGACAGTGTTTTGTATATTTGGACTTGTGTTCAAGAGACAAATTAAAATATAGCATAAAGTATTTAAGTTGGTATTTAGAAAAACAACAAAATTACAGTATTGTACAAATATGACATGATTAAAATCAGGATGCTTCCTTTAAAATAGGTATTTATTTTTATTCTTTGTGTTGTATAAGCATAAAAAGCATATCTAAAGGATTTGAAGCATAAGTAGATTTTTGAGACATTTTGAGAAAATGCATTCTTTACCTACTCTATTTGGTCAGTCGTGGAGACAATTCCAGTTTTGAAACAGAAAAACTCAAGGTATTTTGTGAAGTCTAATTACCAACTGAACATTTTGTTACTATAACGGAATTTTATAGCTACTCTCATTTAGGTAAATAACACTTAAAAAACTTCTGTGCAGGACCCAAAGCCCAGACGACCGAAACGTAATAATGGACAGATCGGCAAAAGAAATATTCAGAATGACCAGTATATCACGTTTCTCAGAATCTCCGTTTTAGCAAGCCCTCGCTATAAAAAGCTATTTCGGCGAATTCTCGTCTTCGGCTAAAGAGAGACGAAATATAATACTCTGAAAAATGATATCTTTCATTTCTGTAAAACAAACGTTGAGTCAGTGGCGTCCTAAGGTGAGTTATTTTTTGCATATTTTTATTTTCTATGATTTCTTAACAATTATTGCATGCAAGGTGCCATTTCCAAGTTAAGAGAATTTTTTTATTTACGGCACATAATGGCACATGTCTAGCACATTACACCACAACATTTGTTTTTCCAAAAGTCAAAAATGGCGGGGCTAACTTCTTAAGAAAAATCGATTTTTGCTCGTAACTTTTGCAAATTTTGAGGTATTTTGTTTCGTTAATGGCACATGATAGCACACCTAGAGCACATTACAGCACAACCTTCCTTTTTAAAAAACTAAAAATGGCGGGGCTAACTTCACGTTAAAAATTGGGAGGGCTTTGACCATTTAAGAGCAATTTTTTTTATTTACGGCACATAATGGCATATGTCTAGCACATTACAGCAAAACATTTGTTTTTTCAAAAATCACATATGGCGTTATTCATCTTCACACAGATGAATAACATAGATATGTCGTCCCTTACGCTTTCGTTATTCTAAGGGGGAGTTGGTAACAGAGATTAAATCGTTAGTTTGTGTTAAGGTTTAAAACAGGGTATTTAATTTACGGTTATCTTTTTTATAAATAATCGTGTAATGCTGTGTGTTGCTTTCGGTTGTAACAATTATACTAACGAAAACCCTGAGAAACATCTGTTTTTTCGATAAGTAAATATTTAACCAAGAACTTAATGTTATTAATCTGTGATAATCGAACGCTAAGCTCCTTGTTAAATTTGTGACCTATTTTAAAAACCTTAGTATATTGCTCTTCTTATTAGAAGTATAAAAGGTTCCTACTTTAATATATATCACGAAATTTCAAAAAGAATGTGAAATTATGTTCAAAAAAAGTGTCTCCACTCAACATTCGCGTATACATACATACATATCATAAAACTTCTAGCGGATTTATATAATTACGTATGAAAACTCTACGAACAGTACAAAAAGAACTGAATTTTATTTTGATTTCATGCTATGCATGTCCTTTCATTCTCCTATAAAACAAAAACTACAAGTTTCTTAAGGATTTCCACTTTTTGTTTAATACATACTTTAATACTGTTTTAAGATGCACTTTCTAATATTAATCCATTTAAAACAAATAAAAAATACATTTCTAAGTAGATTCTAAAGTTTAACGCTTGTACAACATTTTGAATAAGTATGCTATTTTAAAGCATATATGCATATTAACAGAAAAGAAAATTTTAACAAAAAAAGTAATTTCCTTGTCGGGGGTTGGAACTCTCTCCATTCTTGCATTACCACTTCGGTGGCTTCACCATGTGGCTATTAGATCCTTTTTCATTTAACGTATATTGTGAGTATATTAATAAATAGTTACAAATGTTTACCACGTATATATGCGTTTCTTACGATTTTTATTGATGCTGTACCATCCCAGTCGAAAATCTTGGTTAAAAGTCTCAATCTATTAATTTACCATTTCTGGTGCCCTAATCAGTTTGAAATTTCATATCTGCTAGTATTTCAGTACCTTTCGTGCGTGTAATTTCAAATTGATAGCTACTTTTTTACCTTAAAACTTAGCACATTTAACAACTTTTGGCCAAGCTCCGCCAAGATCGTCGGTGTGTGTGGGGGGGGGGAGGGGGGTGCGTGTGCGCACGTGCGTGCGTGCGTGTCTGAGTGTGTCTCAGTATGTGTGTATGTGTGCGTGTGCGTGCGTGCGTACGTACATGCATGTGTGCATGTGTGCATGCGTGCGTGCGTGCGTGTGTGTATGTGTGTGGGTACATGAGTGCGTGCGTGCGTGATTGCGTGTGGGTGTGGGGATATGTGGGTGTGAGTGTGCGTATGGGTGTGGGCGTCGGCGTGGGTGTGGGTAGGCCTGTGCGTGTGTGTGCATGTGCGTGTGCGTGCGCGTGTGTGTATTATTTATCATTGTTACAAAGCAGTACGTATTAACAAAACAATTTGGAGGAGATACGTTTATAACTCACTAGTTGAAATATATTTGTATACGCGATAGGTTACAGTTTTTAGGTTTGGGTATAAAAAAGTTTTATTGCCCTAATTATACTTCCGTGACCAATAAGACGAAGGAAGGTTTCAATATTATTTAAAAAAAACTGGTCATTTCTTTATTATATGTAATTTAATGTATCCAATTGTATGTATTTAATTCAGACGATCAACTATATTTTATTATCATTTTATGATTTAGTAAACTAAAATTATTGCAATTAACGACCTGTGAATGATCTGGAATCGGGCAGTTTAAGTACGCCCATATCTTTTTGAATTTTATTAAACGATGCCTAGCTTATTTGCACTTTCAGCTATATTTGATCAATATCATTTTCTGCTCTATGTATTTTTGCTTTTTGATTTAGTAAATATGTGTTAAAACTTAAACCAGTAACTGCTGTTGTAGCTGTTTTGCCGGAGTGTTTTATACCAAGAACTATTATTTGAGTATGTTAAGGTCCTTTTAAATTCTACCTACCTAACGACTTTCCATCCTAATAGCTAGTGATCTCCCAGATCCACGGCCCATATTGACAATGTTTTTACTAATAAACTGCTGAACGAATAAAGAATATTCAACGGTAGTTACACAAGTGGTGATAATTTCTTGATAATTTTGGCTAAATTCACAAATCTTTGTTGCTACAGAAATCTCACGAGTGGGCAAAGCCCACTAGTAAGATTTTTAATAGGAACAAAGATGAGTGTTAATCTAGTTAACAAAAATTATTACGACAAATGTAATTCGGCGGATTAATTGCATAGTTTCCTTGAGATGAAGAGGACGAAACAGTATCTCTTCTTAAGTTATTGCTTACGGTTATGTGATGCTCTTCGTCCTGTTATTTTTAGCAACTGTTGCTCACGTACTCCGCTTGTGTTACAGCAGAAGAACGATTTGAATCGTTGGTAATTTTTATTTTGTTAGGACCCGAGCCAATCTCCTGGACCGCTTGTTTTGTCCATTTTCTTAGTTCGTTTTGTCCTACCGGGAGATTTATACCACCCCTTAGATAAAGACTCCTGCCAATATGGATGTGGTGTAAAAAATAAACGATCAGTTTGAATATTTTCAGTTCTTTTTTACATTAATTTATGAAAACGACGTACCGGACATTTGTCAGTGTCATTTTTATTTGGTGTTAGAAATTTGCCATCAGTTAACTGCGCGATCCACCTTGAGCGGTTTTAGAAATTAATAGGTTATATTCTATCCTGCCAGTATGATTTCCATAATGACCTATTTCTCCTCTAAAATATTGCATCAATACTTTTGTCGCTTCTCCGCCTCTCCATGCGGGCTCGTAGTTAGCAATGCGACAAAATTTTCGCATATAATACAAGTGGTAGGAATCTTACCGATAATTTTTGTCAGTCAGATCACGAAGAGTGCTTTAACACTTATTCTAAAGTGCATGATTTTCTAAAGACAGAAACTACGAGTGATTATGACTGACAAAAATTACCAACCACGAGTTTGATTCAGCAAGACAATCCAAAGAAAATGCAGAAATATTGAAAGTTTTTTTTAAATATTCATGAAATCTGACCACAAATAATAATTATTAATACAGTTTATTGTTGAATTTTTTACCTTTATTCTCACCTGTATTATCGCTGTAAGAACAGTCTCCTTAGTATGGATAGTTTGCCAGTGTAATCAGATCCTAGTTGGCTGCAAATAAAAAAAAGACTATTTCGATTGGTGGCTAAATTTTAAGTTGGATTGTCGCTGAAATTAGCTACTAGCTACTAGTTAGTATAATTTTGATGCTATTGGTCGATTTGAATTAATATTGGCTGATAGGATTGTTTAAAAAGTAATCAGTGTAGTTGACGTGTACTGATTTCTCAATTTTTCAACGTAGCCCTGTGCAAATTTTTATGTTTCGGTTTAGTTTAGAAATTGGCGTACGAATAGTTGGTTACCAACTAAATTTCAACAGAGATTAGAATTTTATTTTTTTAGACCAAAGTAATAATTTTGTTTTGAGCGTGGCTTGTAAGATTTAGTAATGTAATAAATACTACAAATCTGGTGTTAGTGCAAACACAATGTGATTTACTCTTCACATCCAGTATGTTATTTTTCAAGCGGTCTAAGCTGATAATCTTCAAAGAGAATTTGTTATTTAAAATATTAGGATCTAAAGTATGCAAAACAGAACTTCAAATTTTCAGATCTAATTAGTACCAATGAGTTCAAATAAAATTATTTGGTCTGGCCACCTGGTTTTTTCAGAGCCATATGAACCAAAACCATTTTCAAGAGATGAAATTCTACCAGTATTCTTGGAAATACGCTCAATGTTATAAATACAACACAGAATTCCAGCAACCATCCGTAGTTGCATAAAAATTGCATGTAAGGGAGGAATGAATTTGGTGTAGCGTTTGGTACGCCATTGAAAGTTACCCAATCTAGATGCGTATTTACCGAATTGTTGCTTTTTAGAGATGAAATTTTTACAGCATTGTTGAAAAGTACGTTTTATATTATAGTTATAAAATTGAATTGCAGCAACGTTCTGTAACTATACGAAAATTTACTATAGAGCATGGTATCATTTTTTTGTAACGCTTGGTGCGCCATGGACAAATGCTCAATCAGTTTAGAATAGTAAAATTTTCACACAAGCGCTCACGGTTACGTGCAAACACGCATAAAGGCACATACACACGAACAAACACACATACACCCACACATACATACACAAACACACTTACACAAATAAACTAACACACTTAGACACACACATACACCCACACACGCGCAAAACCTCACACGCTTTCTAGTCCCATGCAAACGTGCAAGCAAGGACAATTGCATTCTCGCGCACTCTCATGAAACCACACCTACGCACACACGTACACATAGATATCCACAAGCACCCAATTACTTACACGCCCACATACGCACACGCACACATAGACATATGCACATACGCGGTCACGCTCACAACCACACTCACACGTGCGCACACCCGCTCACAGACGCACACCTGCACACACGCACACAAGCACACAAGGACACACGCATTCACGCACACGCACACATGCATATACGCACACACTTTTACACATACTCATGGTCACACTCACAGATGCGCAAACACGCACATACGCACACTAACACATTCATACACGCGCAAATGCATATACGCACACACACCCATGGACACACTCACAAATCCACAAAACCCACACACGTACACAAACATGCACACACGCACACATTCATACACGAACACATGCACACACGTCCCCACGCACACAGGGCACATGCACACACGCACAAACACACACACACACACACACACACACACACACGCACACACGCGCACAAGCACACATGCACATAAGCACACACAACACCGC
>JARFJB010002003.1:751475-912351 GCA_036346205.1 Vesta saturnalis | reverse complement strand
TATATATATATATATATATATATATATATATATATATATATATATATATATATATATATATATATATATATATATATATATATATATATATATATATATATATATATATATATATATATATATATATATATATATATATATATATATATATATATATATATATATATATATATATATATATATATATATATATATATATATATATATATATATATATATATATTATATATATATATATATATATATATATATATATATATATATATATATATATATATATATATATATATATATATATATATATATATATATATATATATATATATATATATATATATATATATATATATATATATATATATATATATATATATATATATATATATATATATATATATATATATATATATATATATATATATATATATATATATATATATATATATATATATATATATATATATATATATATATATATATATATATATATATATATATATATATATATATATATATATATATATATATATATATATATATATATATATATATATATATATATATATATATATATATATATATATATATATATATATATATATATATATATATATATATATATATATATATATATATATATATATATATATATATATATATATATATATATATATATATATATATATATATATATATATATATATATATATATATATATATATATATATATATATATATATATATATATATATATATATATATATATATATATATATATATATATATATATATATATATATATATATATATATATATATATATATATATATATATATATATATATATATATATATATATATATATATATATATATATATATATATATATATATATATATATATATATATATATATATATATATATATATATATATATATATATATATATATATATATATATATATATATATATATATATATATATATATATATATATATATATATATATATATATATATATATATATATATATATATATATATATATATATATATATATATATATATATATATATATATATATATATATATATATATATATATATATATATATATATATATATATATATATATATATATATATATATATATATATATATATATATATATATATATATATATATATATATATATATATATATATATATATATATATATATATATATATATATATATATATATATATATATATATATATATATATATATATATATATATATATATATATATATATATATATATATATATATATATATATATATATATATATATATATATATATATATATATATATATATATATATATATATATATATATATATATATATATATATATATATATATATATATATATATATATATATATATATATATATATATATATATATATATATATATATATATATATATATATATATATATATATATATATATATATATATATATATATATATATATATATATATATATATATATATATATATATATATATATATATATATATATATATATATATATATATATATATATATATATATATATATATATATATATATATATATATATATATATATATATATATATATATATATATATATATATATATATATATATATATATATATATATATATATATATATATATATATATATATATATATATATATATATATATATATATATATATATATATATATATATATATATATATATATATATATATATATATATATATATATATATATATATATATATATATATATATATATATATATATATATATATATATATATATATATATATATATATATATATATATATATATATATATATATATATATATATATATATATATATATATATATATATATATATATATATATATATATATATATATATATATATATATATATATATATATATATATATATATATATATATATATATATATATATATATATATATATATATATATATATATATATATATATATATATATATATATATATATATATATATATATATATATATATATATATATATATATATATATATATATATATATATATATATATATATATATATATATATATATATATATATATATATATATATATATATATATATATATATATATATATATATATATATATATATATATATATATATATATATATATATATATATATATATATATATATATATATATATATATATATATATATATATATATATATATATATATATATATATATATATATATATATATATATATATATATATATATATATATATATATATATATATATATATATATATATATATATATATATATATATATATATATATATATATATATATATATATATATATATATATATATATATATATATATATATATATATATATATATATATATATATATATATATATATATATATATATATATTATATATATATATATATATATATATATATATATATATATATATATATATATACATTATCATGTATATACATGTACATGTACGTATACTTACGTATCATGTACATGCATGTACATGTACATGTACGTATCGTATCATGTACATGTACATGTACGTATCGTATGCGTATCGTATGCGTATTACGTATGCTGTATCATGTACGTATGTGCTTACGTATGCGTACATGTACGTATGCGTATGTACGTAATACATGTACATGGTATGCATGTACGTATCGTTGCATGTCGTAATGCGTATGCGTATCGTATGCATGTACGTATGCATGTACGTATGTCGTATGCGTATGCAGTACGTACGTATGCGTTGCATGTACGTATGCGTATGCATGTACGTATGCATGGTACGTATGCGTATGCATGTACTGTACGTATGCGTAGCTGTCGTATGCTGTGCTATGCATGTCGTGTACGTATGATGCGTATGCGTATCGTATGCATGTACGTGCGTATGCGTATGCGTATGCGATGTACGTATGCATGGTACGTATGCGTATGCGTATGCGTGTGCTGTACGTATGCTGTCAGCGTATGCGTATGCTGTACGTAGTACGTATGCGATGCGTGTGCATGTGCGTATGCGTTCGTTGCTTGCGTGTGCGTGTGCGTATGCGTATGCGTGTGCTGTGCGTGTGCGTTCGTGTCGTATGCGTTGCGTGTGCGTATGCGTTGCGTGTGCGTGTCGTTGTGCGTTGCGCTGTGCGTTGTGCGTTGTGCTGTCGTATGTGGCGTATGCGCTTGTGCGTTGTGCGTTATGTCGTTGTGCGCTTGCGTTGTGCGTTTGCGTTGTGCGTTGTGCGTTGTGCGTTGTGCGCTATGGTGCGTTGTGCTTGTGCGTTGTGCGTTGTGCGTTGTGCGTTGCGTTTGCGCGTGCGCTTGTGCGTTGTGCGTTGTGCGTTGTGCGTTGTGCGTTGTGCGTTGTGCGTTGTGCGTGTGCGTTGTGCGCTTGTGCGCTTGTGCGTTGTGCGCTTGTGCGCTTGTGCGCTTGTGCGCTTGTGCGCTGTGCGTTGCGTTTGCGTTGTGCGCTTGTGCGCTTGTGCGCTTGTGCGCTTGTGCGCTTGTGCGTTGTGCGCTTGTGCGCTTGTGCGCTTGTGCGCTTGTGCGCTTGTGCGCTTGTGCGCTTGTGCGCTTGTGCGCTTGTGCGCTTTGCGCTTTGCGCTTGTGCGCTTGTGCGCGTGCGTTGGCGCTTGTGCGTTGTGCGTTTGCGCTTGTCGCTTGTGCGCTTGTGCGCTTGTGCGCTTGTGCGCTTTGTGCGCTTAATTCGCTTGTGCGCTTGTGCGCTTGTGCGCTTGTGCGCTTGTGCGGCCGGTGCGCTTGTGCGCTGCGCTTGTCGCTTGTGCGCTTTGCGCTTGTGCGCTTGTGCGCGTCGCTTTGCGCTTGTCGCTTGTGCGCTTGTGCGTTGTGCGCTTGGCGCTTGTGCGCTTTTGCGCTTGTGCGCTTGTGCGCTTGCGCTTGGTGCGCTTTGCGCTTGTGCTTGTGCGCCTTGTGCGCCCTTTGCGTGGTGCGCTTGTGCGCTTGTGCGTTGTGCGCTTGTGCGCTTGTGCGCTTGTGCGCCCTTGTCGCTTGTGCGCGTGCGTTGTGCGCTTGTGCGCGGCGCTTGTGCGCTTGGGTGCGCTTGTGCGCTTTGCGCTTGTGCGCTTGTGCGCTTGTGCGCTTGTGCGCTTGTGCGCTTGTGCGCTTGTGCGCTTTGCGATGCGCTTGTGCGTTGTGCGGTTTGTGCGTTTGCGCTTGTGCGCTTGTGCGGTGCGCGTGCGCTTGTGCGCTTGTGCGTTGTGCGCTTGTTGCGCCTTGTGCGCTTGTGGGCGCTTGTGCGCTTGGTGCGCTTGTGCGCTTTTGCGCTTGTGCGCTTGTGCGCTTGGCGCTTGTGCGGGCGTGTGCGCTTTGTGCGCTTGGCGCTTGTGCGCTTGTGCGCTTGTGCCTTGTGCGCTTGTGCGCTTGTGCGCTTGTGCGCTTGTGCGCTTTGTGCGCTTGTGCGCTTTGCGCTTGTGCGCTTGTGCGCTTTGCGCGTGCGCTTGTGCGCTTGTGCGTTGGCGCTTGTGCGCTTGTGCGCTTTGCGCTTGTGCGCTTTGTGCGCTTGTGCGCTTGTGCGCTTGTGCGCTTGTGCGCTTGTGCGCGGCCTTGTGCGCTTGTGCGCTTGGCCTTGTGCCTTGTGCGCTTTGCGCTTGTGCGCTTATTGCGCTTGTGCGCTTGTGCCTTGGCTTGTGCGCTTGTGCGCTTTGCGTTGTGCGCTTGTGCGCTTGTGCGCTTGTGCGCTTGTGCGCTTGTGCCTTGTGCGCTTGGCGCTTGTGCGCTTGTGCGCTTGGTTGGCGTTGTGCGCTTGGCCGCTTGTGCGCTTGTGCGCTTTGCGCTTGTGCGCTTGTGCGCTTGTATTGTGCCTTGTGCGCTTGTGCGCTTGTGCGCCGTGCGCTTTGCGCTTGTGCGCTTTGCCTTGTGCGCCCTTGTGCGCTTTGTGCGCTTGTGCGCTTGTGCGCTTGGTGCGCTTGTGCGCTTGTCGCTTGTGCGCTTGTTTGGCGTTGTGCGCTTGTGCGCTTGTCGCTTGTGCGCTTGTGCGCTTGTTGCGCTTGTGCGCTTGTGCCTTGTTTGTGCGCTTATGCGCTTGTGCGTGCGCTTGTGCGTTGTGCGCTTGTGCCTTGTGCGCTTGTGCCTTTGTGCGCTTTGCGCTTGTGCGCTTGTTTGTGCGCCTTGTGCGCTTGGTTGTCGCTTGTTGCGCTTTGCGCTTGTGCGCTTGTCGCTTGTGCGCTTGTGCGCTTGGTTGGCGCTTGTGCCACGCTTGTGCGCTTGGTGCGTTGTGCGCTTGGCCTTGTGCGCGTGCGCTTGTGCGTTGTGCGCTTTGCGGCCTTGTGCGCTGGTGCGCTGGTGCGCTGGTGCGCTGGTGCGCTGGTGCGCTGGTGCGCTGGTGCGCTGGTGCGCTGGTGCGCTGGTGCGCTTGTGCGCTGGTGCGCTGGTGCGCTTGTGCGCTGGTGCGCTTGTGCGCTTGTGCGCTTGTGCGCTTGTGCGCTTGTGCGCTTGTGCGCTTGTGCGCTTGTGCGCTTGTGCGCTTGTGCGCTTGTGCGCTTGTGCGCTTGTGCGCTTGTGCGCTTGTGCGCTTGTGCGCTTGTGCGCTTGTGCGCTTGTGCGCTTGTGCGCTTGTGCGCTTGTGCGTTTGTGCGTGTGTGCGCTTGTGCGCTTGTGCGCTGTGCGTTGTGCGCTTGTGCGTTGTGCGTGTGCGTTGTGCGTGTGTGCTGTGTGCTTGTGTGCTTGTGTGTTGTGCGCTGTGTGCGTTTGTGTGCTTGTGTGCTTGTGTCTTGTGTGTTGTGTGTGCTGTGTGTGTGCTTGTGTGCTTGTGTGCTTGTGTGCTTTGTGTGCTGTGTGCTTGTGTGCGTGTGTGCTTGTGTGTGTTGTGTGTTGTGTGTGCTTGTGTGTTGTGTGCTGTGTGTGCTTGTGTGTTGTGTGCTGTCGTATGTACTTGTGTGCTTGTGTGTTGTGTGTGCTTGTCGTGTGTCTTGTGCTTTGTGTGCTTGTGTACTTATGTGCTTATGTATTATGTGTTTGTGTGACTTAGTGTGCTTGTGTGTCTTTGTGTATGTATTATGTACTGTGTGCTTATGTGTTGTTTATGTTTTGTGTTATGTGTGTTATGTGTGTTTGTGTACTTATGTGCTTGTGTGTTAGTTGTGTGTTGTTTGTGCTGTGTCTTTGTTTGTGCTTTGTACTTTGTCTTGTGTGCTTATGTCTTGCTGTGTGCTTGTGTGTTAGTGTCTTATGTGCTTGTCTTGTGTTGTCTTGTGTGTCTTGTGTGTGTGTGCTGTGTCGTGTGTGCTGTATGTGTGTGTGTGCGTGTGTATGTGTACTGTGCATGTGCTGTGTGTTGTGCTGTGTGTGCTGTGTGTTGTGTGTGCTGTGTGTATGTGCTGTGTGTGTGTGTGTGTGTGTGTGTCGTTGTGTGTACTTGTGGTATTGTGCTGTGTGCTTGTGTGTGCTGTGTGCGTGTGTGTATTGTGTGCTGTGTGCTGTTGTGTGCTTGTGTGCTTGTGTGCTGTGTGTGTCTGTGTGTGCTTGTGTGTTGTGCTGTGTGTGCTTGTTGCTTGTGTATGTGCTGTGTGCTTGTGTGCTTTGTGTTGTGTGCTTGTCTTATGTGTGTGTACTTGTGTGCTTGTGTACTTATGTGCTTGTGTGCTTGTAGTGTATGTCTTGTGTGACTTGTGTGCTGTGTGTGCTTGTGTGCTTGTGTGCTTGTGTCTTTGTGCTTGTGTGCTTGTGTGTTATGTGTGTTTGCTTGTGCTTGTGTGCTTGTGTTGTGTGCTTGTGTGCTTGTGTGCTTGTGTCTTATGTGCTTGTATGTGCTTATGTGCTTGTGTGACTTGTGTGCTTGTGTGCTTGTGTGCATTGTGCGTGTGTGCGTGTGCTGTGTCGTGTGCGTGTGCGTGTGCGTGTGTCGTGTGTGCGTGTGGCGTGTGTGCGTGTGTGCGTGTGCGTGTGCGTGTGTGCGTGTGCGTGTGTGCGTGTGTGGAGTGTGTGTGTGGGTGTGGGTGTGGGTTGCGTGCGCTGTGCGTGCGTGTGCGTGTGGTGGTGTGGTGCGTGTGCGTGCGGCGTGCGTGCGTGTGTGTGTGTTTTACCGTACGTTTTGCTGCTGAAAGCGCTGACTTTATTGTGTCTGTGAAATTTCCGTTACCTTTCATTTTTTTAGCTATTGTTTTTCGTACAAGCAATAAATTTTTCCATTACATTGTAATAAATACTAAGATTGCTAGATAGAGTTTCATAACGTTGATCACAGATTATATCACCTTCATCGTTTACATTTGACCAATCAATTTGGTTTTCAATTTCTTGGGATCGGAAAAATTGTAATTCTACAAATGAATTCATTCCAATCCTTCGCGTCTAATACCACATTATTACTTTAATCAGAACCCTAACTCCGTTCCTTCCGATCCTATCCTGACCACACCCATCCTTAATCCCACGATTCATATATACGTAATGTATGTATGTATGCTGGGAATCGATGATTGTGGCTGAAGGGGCTCGGAAAGCTCAAGCAGCCCGCCCTCCCCCTTGGGGAGAGAATGAAATACGTGACCTCTTCCTTTTTTTTCAATGACCTTGGAAGGGTCAATGAACTTTGATTCCAAGAATTTCTGGGGGCGTGACGTTGAAACTTCCCGATGACCTTCAAAAGGTCAATGATAGCATAGACAACAATCCGTATGATACCCCTGCAGGTAACAATTGATTTCTAGGAATAACTGAATTACCTTGATTCAGCCAGATTTGCTTGAACAGTGTGACAATTTCGCAACCAGAACTTCTAAGAATTTCTTGCGGACCTTGAAAGCCACGTGACCTTGATTAGGAATGCTGCAGGTGACCTTGAACATTTCCCCGCACATGGCCTTGACAAATTCCAAGAATTGCTTAGTGAAAATTCTGCACCTCCATCCACGCGTGACCTTGAAATTATGACTTTGATGCAGGGAACGTGAGCCTCAATGGCCTTGACCCAGATGTTTGAATTATAATACTCTCGGTCAATGAACTTGGACCTTGACATTAAAGACCCTGAAAAGTAGAATCCTCCACACCCACAATAAGCATGCTAACAATACTCCATGCAGGTGACCTTGCGAGTTTTAAGAATTGTAATAAATGAATTAACACCTCGACTCTGCCAAGAATTGCTTGGTGATCTTGAAAGCCATATGACCTTGAAAATCAAAGTCCGACGCGTGACCTACAATGACAAAGTCTATTGAACACCCCTGCAGGTGACCTTTAGAAGTCTAGGAATATACTTCGTGTACGTGATAACCGATTATACCGTTAACTGTGAAAACACACAGTATAACTCGCGTGACCTTGAAGAATATACTTAGAGCATCCTCCTATATACCAATTGTTAACTATGAACACAAACAGTATAACGCTTGTGACCTTGAAGAATATACTAAGAGCATCCTCTATATAACTTTACCCCCAAGTGATTTAGTAACCCCTAGCTATACGTGACCTTGAAGAATAGACTTTGATTCAGGCAGTGTACATGAGCTTCAATGACCTTGCACTTGGGCCCAGCGAATGTGTACGAGAGCTTCAATGGCCTTGACCTTGAAAACCTTGTACTTGGACGCAACGAATGTGTACGAGAAAGTGGATTAGGATCCCTATAGTATATCTACTGCAATGTGCGAAATTACATACCCTTTTCAATAAATAGTAAAATACAACTAAATTTTAAAACACTCTTTTTATAGTTCTGTAATTAGTTACATTTAGATATTAGTAGTTATTAAACGGTACTTGGCAAAGATAAGAATTAACGAATACCTGTATAGGTAACCAACATCAGAAAAAGACAGAGGTTAGTGTATAACTTTTAAATATAAGCGATAAATTTATTATATAATATCTGCAACGGTGACATTTCTTGTTTTGACATCACAAGAGTAATATGAACCTTAAAGTCCTTAACGGTGTCTATAAATTAATTCTGTGTGATAAACATATTACTTGTTTTCTTCTTGATAGTTGGTTCATACACACTATGCATAATGACGTTTCCAAAACGTTACAGTAATTATTACCGAGCTTTGTAACGTTACGTCTCAAGTACCACGGATGTTCTATAGAAGTTACTCAAAAGTTCTATATCCGCCATAAACACGTTGCAACAAATGCGTTAAGTGTTGAGATTACTGTAACTTTCTACAGCTGTTTGTAAGGTAAAATCTTAAAAACTGAGACGTAGTACTTTAACGATTCATTGTAGTTCTATGTCAACCTTAAATACGTTAGCATTCATGTTATTGTCAGTTATATTACAATCTTTACACGTTTCGATATTATTTCAAATGTTGTTAACTGGATATCAACTATAACCGACAAGATACATGCAATGTATATTGTCGGTTATAGAATTTATATCAGTTCTACTCGAGGTAAACTTTTTATTTATGTATTTAATAAAATTAATAATAATTTTTAATTACATACATACAATGTCTTTAATATTTATGAAAGCATTTAGTTGGATATTTGTACTACAAGAATGAAAAGAAGTTTGCTTCGATACCGGAGAACATGATTCATTCCATCGTTTATACTACTAAACAGTGCCAAATATTGCAAATAAATTTATTTGGGCACATAATTCTACGTCACAGATTAGAGAACTGTGACTCTGGCCTTCATTGCGATTTTATACTTTTACGGACTAAAAGTAAAGAACTAATAAATAAAAACTAGATCCTGTTTTGTATCATTTGATTCTTTTTATACCCTATTAGTTCTTCAGGAGTACACTAATGTGTTTTGGGTATAATCATGTATATATATATATATATATATATATATATATATATATATATATATATATATATATATATATATATATATATATATACACACACACACACACACACACACACGGCACATGCTTTTTCATTTATCGTTTCGTAGGTATATTTCTTACGTAATATACACGTGAACATTAATACAATTAAATCAGTTTATTTTTAACGTTATGGAAAGGTGATTAAACTTACAAACGTTTCATGAAGTAAATCTACAGCGGGGGCCAATAGTGCGTGGGTGGAAGAAAAATATCTTCACTTGAATCACAAAGTTTATACAGGGCGATTTGTAACAAAGTTGAATTTTTTAAATGGAACCCCATGTATATTATTACACATATGGATTCCTTGGTCAATTCTAGTGGGACTTTATGTATCACACATGGTATCTAAAACGAATCGTTTAGGCGCAATTCGTCATTTTTATAATTAGTAGATATCTGAAAAAAATTAAATATCGCTGTGATCACAAAACCTAGAAGGCCATGACTATGCGATGTTACTAGACATGAAATGTACTAGCGTAGACCGGACAGCCAAATCCGGATTCTTCTTGTGTTTAGAGAAATTATCTATCTTCGATAGATTTCTTTTAATTTCACAATTTCCGATTAATTTGCTGCATTTTTCAGTTTTTAGTTTATATTATCTTGTAACCCATGGCCAGTAAACAAAAAACGATTCACATTATAAAACATTATTTATTAAGTAGAAAAACACATAAATACAAAAAACAATATTACGAACTAAAATAAAAATAAAAATTAATTTCATAAATGTCTACCACCTTGTTCTAGCAAATTTTAATTCTACGGAGAAAAGAATTTTTAACCATATTTAACATTAATAGGTTAATAGTTGTAAAGACGTTTCTGATTCTAGTTTTCATTTCTTCCGCAGTGGTTGATAGTTCAGTATATAATTTTTCCTTGATGTAACCCCACAAAAAGACATCAAACGGGGAAATATCTGGAGATCTCGCTGGCCATCGTGTTACTCCATCCCTTCCTCCACTTTTCAACAATTGGATTATTAAGCCATTCACTTACTACACGGGCACGGTGTGGATGCCCTAATTTGAGCGACCGGTACATCTTCAAGGATTCCAAATAAAGTATTATCCAGGAAATTCAAGTACACATTCTAATTTAGAATGCCGTCGAAGAAAAAGGGACCAACAATTGAAGTACCGAATATGCCTGACCAAACATTACTCAACCATTTCTCTTGACTATGAACTCGGAAATAGCGATGGTTTTAATCTCAGTAATAATGAAAATAGGGCTGGTTAACAAATTGCGGAAGAGGTACACTCATCTGTAAACATGATCTTATCCAAAAATTGTATATTTTCATTTAACTTTTGTTCTACACAATTGCAAAGATTAATCCTGTTTTGAAAATCGGTCTCCTTAAACTCTTGATGTAGTTGGATGTGCTAAGGATGAAATTGTTTTTTTTTTTATTATTCTTCTGGCAGATGTTCTACTTACTTGAAAATTTCTTTTGAGTTGTCGTGTACTCGTAGGGTGATTTTCTACTGTTGCAGTTAAAATATTGAGTTACAATAAATCTTTCTAACAGATTTTTGGATGTTTCTTCCTTTGGATGACGCTCCCGGTCAGGGTATCTTGTTTTGTACACTCGACTCGCTAGGAACGGATTTGCTAGCGCATTCTCCAAGAATAAAAACCATATCAATAATTTCATTTTAAGAAAAACTTGCCATTTTTATCAGTTAAATTTAATGTTAACTACACAAAAAAAGCTCTAACCAGAAATAGAAGCACGAACTAGAACCTAATGTCAAAAAAATAAAGTTAAAGTGACCGAATTGGTTTATCTCTCACAGCCTGCCAGTAGTTACTCATAGACACTGAAAATTGAAAAATACAGCAAATTAATCAGAAATTGTGAAATTAAAAGATACCGACAAATTTATGCCGTTAGAAAGGTAAAAAAATTACCCATTTGATTGTCGTTTTATTTGAAAAAATCAAGTTACCATTGATTAAAATAGTTTTCATTTTGATTTTATTTTCTAATTTAGCTGGTAATTTTATTTTTTGTGTTTTTCTACTTAATAAATAATGTTTTATAATGTGAATCGTTTTTTTTTATTTTCCACGGATTACTAGATAATACAAAATAAAAAATGGAAAACAGCGAATTAATCAGAAATTGAATAATTAAAAGAAATCTACCGATGATAGATGCTAACTAATTTATATCGGTAGAAAGGTAAAAAAATTCCGCATTTGAGGCAATAATGAAAAAATGGCCGTACCATTTGAAAATGTCAAGTTATCATGGATTAAAATTGTCTAAATTGACAAAGTACTTTCTCTAAACACAAGAAGAATTCGAATTTGACCATCCGTTTAACACTAGTACAATTCATGTCTAGTAACATCGCAGCAGAGTTTTGTGATCACAGCGATATTCAGTTTTTTTCGACATCTACTTTTTGTAAAAATGACAAGTTGCTACTGAACGATCCGTTTTAGGTGCTATGTGTGATACGTAAAGTCGCACTAGAATTGGCCAAGAAATCCTGATATGCAATAACATACAGAGGGTTCCATTTAAATAAAGCTACTTTAATATAAATCGCTCTGCTAGGTTTATAGCCCATCAATAAACTTTAAAAATATTCATTAATAAACCCAGAATTTTTCACCCAAGCACTATTGGCCCACCCTGTATACGTCGAATTTATTAATTCCTACTTTATAAAGACGTCAGTTTAACTTCCATAATGAACGTAACTACTGAGAAAATGTAACTCCCTAGAGACGTTGTACAGGGTGGCCAAATAAGAATGCGGGTACCTACTGTTTCTGGGAAACTATCCATCGTAGAGGCTTGCGCAAAAAAAGTTATCACTAAAACGGCCAATACAAAAACCTGGAAAATATTTTCAAGTTTCTGAAATAACCGCTAGGGGGAGTAACTGCAATCTTGAATCTAAAAAAGTGATGTTTCTGTGAATTCTGCTATATTAACCTAATAAAAAAATAACTGATCTTTTAAGTCGAGGATAATCTGAACTTTTTTTGTTTGGCACTTTTTGACGTATGTCTAAAAATAAAGTGGTGGGGGGTATTCAAAAGTTTTCTTAAATAACCCCCTGTATCTTCGAAACGACTAATTCTATTTTAACAAACTTGGGCGCGTTGAAATGAGCTATTCTTGGGCTACAAACGTTAGTTTCACATGTCGTCGTTCGAGGGCTTTGTTCGACATTCCGACAGAAACGGTTAATTTTCGCAGAAGTAGCTAAATGATGCCTAAACAAGCTCGTAAAAACCACATCTCGATATCTTGTTCCTAACCTAAAATATCGGCCAAAGAAGACTTTTTTTAACTATATTTTTCTGGAATTGTTTCTATTATGTAAATTGTGGCACTAAAAGGGACCGATTTAAAGGAGGAAGGTTTTTAATGGCCCCGTAAATGCTCGAAATGCTGACCATCACGCTTTATGCATTGCTGAAGCCTCTCATGACTAGACAAAACTGCAGCTTCAATTTTGGCTCTCGGTATGTTACGTATTGCGTTGCGAATCCGGTTTTTCATATCGTCTCTATTAGTAGGTTTAGTCCGAAACACGATGTCCCTTAAGCGCCCCCATAAATGAAAATCGAGGCAAGTTAAGTCTCGCGATCGCGGAGGCCATGGAAACAGACTTCCTCTTCCAATCCACCGCTGTTGAAATACTGCATTAATATGCTCTCGCACGGTAATAGCAAAATGTGCTGGGCAACCATCCAACTGCAAAAACAATTTTTGCCTTGTTTCCAGAGGCGCATCTTCCAACAACAACGGTAATTGATTGGCCAAAAAGTCAAGAAATACATTGTCATTTAGGGATTGCTCGAAAAATTATGGCCCAATAATTCTGCCTCCCAGTATACCACACCATACATTTAGACTCCAACGTCCTTGGCGCTGCACTTCACGCAACCAATGTGGTTTTTCTGAAGACCAGTAATGCATATAGTCAGATTGACTCTCCCGTCAATACTGAAGGACCAAAGAATTTAAAATAAAAATTCTCTATTTTCGCGTATCATGCCTAACATCCAATGGCAATAGTCTAACCTTCGATCAAAATCTTCCTCTTTCAACGCCTGATGCAAAACGACATGATATGCGTGCATTATTAAATTAAAAAAAGTTTAAACGAATACCTATATATTTTGATAGCCATTAGAACTTACCTATGGTCCTTCAAAATATTTTGAACCGTAGTCCGTGATATGCCCGACTCAGTGGATAATGCTCTTGTGCTAACATGAGGATTTCCTTCAATATAGCAGAGTACACGGTTAATATTTTCTTGTGTTCATCCAATTCTTTGCCGTTGAAACGTAGGCCGAAAACTACCATTGGCTCGTAAGCTCGCCACTAATCGGGGAAAAACTCTTACATCGCAAGGAGCCGCGTAAACTCTTTTAGCTACTGCGCCATTCTGATGATATTCAAAATAAACCGCAAGCATATCAACAGCTTCATTATTCGTAAAACGCATTTTGAAAGCACAAAAATTTCTCAAAGTAACACGAAAGTATTGACAACTATTGACAATTTGAGGATTATGTATGTTTTGTTTAGGTATCTGTTTCTATTGCCTGCTTCTATTAATTGTATTTTCATATATATATATATATATATATATATATATATATATATATATATATATATATATATATATATATATACAGGGTGATTCAAATTCGAGGCTAACCATGGGGATTTCGAAAACGGTAAGAGATAGAGGGTGGTTTAAATTTGGCAAAGTTGCGAAATTTTGGGAACAACATCATGCTGCCGAGAAACCAAAAAATTTTATTTCGTTTTCGAGATTTTTTAAAAAAACCAAATTCTCCCATTTTCGTTTTTTTTCCTGACCTTATTTACAAAGTTATTCAAAATTAAACAATACATTCTAAAGACAACTTTTTCTTGCCTACAAAATTTTAATACGACGTTTCGTCTTCTGCTGACCATCTCCAACTTTTTTATTTCTTATGGCCGCCATCTTGAATTCTTAGACCACTAAATAGAGCTTTTTTTTGTGATTTCAAAAATGTATAATTTGCCTACCTTATGTTAAACCGTTTAGCTAATATTATCAAAAAAGTAAAATTATTGTTGATTTTAAAAAAACGATCTAGATACCATCGCACTGTAGATGCGTGCACATATTGTTTTTTATTATCAAGATACCTTTGAATTTGATTATTCTTTATTGTATTTAATATGGCTACTGTACTGTAATTGTATTTGTGTTTTTTTTGTGAATGTTGTAATTGTATTAGTATTTAAAATGCCATTTTCAAACGATGAAAAGCGTGACATGTTGCAAGTCTATTATGCCAAAGGCAGAAACTCGAGAGATACATTAAAGACCTATTTTGAAATGTATCCTGAAAGAAATCAACCAAACGAAAGTTATTTCTTAAGACTTCACCGAAATTTGTCAGAATACGGACAATTTAATGCATGAAGACCGAAATACGGGAGTAGGCTCCCTTTAGCAGTTGAAGAGGAAATTCTTGATACAGTAAGTCTTTCTTATGTTTTTTTTGTCACAGATCTATGTTTTAATTTAATTTTAGGTAAACCTAAACCCGTCTATTTCTACAAGAGAGATATCTGTAAATTTAAATATCCCGCAAACAACAGCGTGGAGAACATTAAATGAGGCGAATTTCAAATCTTATAAAATACATACAAGTCAAGTTTTACATCCCGGTGATAACCAGAGGCGGCTTAGATTTTGCAATTGGTTACTTGACCAAGCAAACCACAATGCGAATTTTGTTGAAAAAATAATTTGGACTGATGAATGTCGCTTTCCCAATTTAGGCGTTTTTAATCGCAATAATGAACACATCTGGGCAACTGAAAATCCTAGAGAGAACAGGTAAGTCCGAGATCAAATTCGCTTTGGGTTTAACGTCTGGATCGGTTTAACTAAGAATAGGTTACTAGGTCCTTTTATTTATGAGGATACGTTAAATTTAGTTAGATATCTAGAGTTCTTAAGAGGACCAATGCTGGGGTATTTGGAAGAAATGCCACTTAACGAATTAAGAGAACTTTGGTGGCAGCAAGATGGTGCCCCACCACATAACACTGTTTTAGTTCGTAATTATCTAAACGAAATTTTTCCAAACGCATGGATAGGTAACAGAGGTGTTATCGAATGGCCAGCGCGTAGTCCCGACTAGATTTTTTTTATGGGGAACCTTAAAAAATATTATTTATAAGCTGCGCTACGAAAACATCCAAGAACTTCGAAATAGCGTTATAACCGCCTGCCACGATATTCCCCGAAGAAGTATTCAACGAGCAACACCTAGTGTAATCAACAGAGCTAATATGTGTGTACAACAAAATGGTTTTCTTTTTGAACACCTACTGTAATCCTAAACGTTTAAATATAGTTCAATTTATTGTTATTTTTCTTGCTTTACTTGTTCCTTTTCGTTTACTTGTTTCTCATAGTTTTTTTATAAGTCAAAAGTACATTATGTGTTAATAGTAATTTTATTTTTTTTTTTGTAGGTATCTTGAAAATAAAAAACAATATGTACACGCATCTACAGTGCAATGGTATCTAGATCGTTTTTTAAAATCAACAATAATTTTACTTTTTTTAGCTAAACGGTTCAACATAAGGTAGGCAAATTATACATTTTTGAAATCACAAAAAAAAGCTCTATTTAGTGGTCTAAGAATTCAAGATGGCGGCCATAAGAAATAAAAAAGTTGATGATGGTCGGCAGAAGACGAAACGTCGTATTAAAATTTTGATGCCGCATTTTGTAGGCAAGAAAAAGTTGTCTTCAGAATGTATTGTTTAATTTTGAATATCTTTGTAAATAAGGTCAGGAAAATATAAAAACGAAAATGAGAGATTTTGGTTTTTTTAAAAAATCTCGAAAACGAAATAAAATTTTGTTGGTTTCTCGGCAGCATGATGTTCCCAAAATTTCGCAACTTTGCCAAATTTAAACCACCCCTCTATCTCTTACCGTTTTCGAAATCCCCATGGTTAGCCTCGAATTTGAATCACCCTATATATATATATATATATATATATATATATATATATATATCCATAGTGAACATGCATTTAAACAAACAAAAAATAGGCCTTTCGTATAACTTTTAGCATTGCTTACCTGCCCGTAGTAATTTCAAAAAGGGCGATTTTATTCTGGTGTATAAATTTACAAAAATTTAAAATCCCAATTTCTAGGTAACCTATTCAGAGCCGAAATTGAAGCTGCAGTTTTGTCTACCCATAAGAGGCCTCAAGCATTTCGAGCATTTACTGGGCATTAAAAACCTTCCTCCTTTAAATCGGTCCTTTTTAGGGCCACAACTTACATAATAGAAACAATTCCAGAAAAATATAGTTAAAAAAAATAAAAATTTAAGGGATTTTCGTATAAAGTTTTCTTTGGCCGACATTTTAGGTTAGGAACAAGATATCGAGATGCGGTTTTCGCGAGCTTGTTTAGGCATCATTTAGCCACTTGTTCATGAAAAAAGTCATACCAATCCATTTAATTTTTTTTCGAAAATTAACCGTTTCTGTCGGAATGTCGAACAAAGAAAGCCCTCTAGCGACCTCATGTGAAACTAACAAAACTTCAAATATTATAACATTTGTAGCCCAAGAATAGCTCATTTCAACGCGCCCAAGTTTGTTACAATAGAATTAGCCGTTTCGAAGATACAGGGGGTTATTTAAGGAAACCTATGAATACCCCCTAGCACATTATTTTTATAGATACGTCAAAAAGTGCCAAACAAAAAAAAGTTCAGATTATCCTAGACTTCAAAGATCAGTTATTTTTTTATTATGTTAATATAGCAGAATTCACAGAAACATCACTTTTTTAGATTCAAGATTGCAGTTACGCCCCCTAGCGGCCATTTCAGAAACTTGAAAACATTTTCCAGGTTTTTGTATTGACCGTGTTAGTAATAACTTTTTTTTCCGCAAGCCTCTACGATGTATAGTTTCCCAGATACAGTACCTCGCATTCTTAATTGGCCACCTTGTACAGTTGTACACATCCAAGAAAAAAAATGAACTACTTTAAGTAAATAATACGTCATAAGGTGATGTTATATTAGGAAATATTAGAACGTTTTCTCAAGTTTACGTTACGTTCATTGCTTAATAGGTATTTACCATTAATGTTTTTAAACACTATATCCTACATTCTAGGATGTGTAGTAAACATTAATCTAAGAGTTTCCATATTAAAGTTAACTATTTACATTTTCATTCAGATAATGTTATCAATCATTTGTGAACTTTTGGGGTTCCCTTATCTGGTTTGATAACTTTTACCGTCCGTATTAACAAACACTATTAAATCGTGTTGATTAGATAACGTGAATAGACGTATAACAACACGATTTCAATGAATGATAAAGTGGCAAACCTAAAAGTCACTTTGAATATACAATATCACGTTCCATTTTACTGCGTACCTAATTGTATTAAATAAATTGCTAGTATTAACAATATATGTTTTCTTGTATGTAGGTACCTAGTACAAGGTAGTATACGTTTTAATAAACAAATATTTACAGTAAAATAATATAGAATTATACAATATTAATGTATTACATAAATTGAAATAGGCGATTATCACAAATCACTCAAACAGAAATGGATATAGCATTTAATTTTTCCATATAATTTTTGCGACATTGTAGTTGATCGGCTGGTCTATTATGTGCAGTCCATACTGGTTCGCCAATAAAAAACCTCTTGACTTTAATGAAATTCTAAAACAAAAAAAAACACACTAGGCAATATTCATTTTTTTACAAAATAAATCTCAAAATAATTATAGTTTCAAAAACTGCAAATGAAATTAAACGGGCGTAACGTTTTACCGTAACCTTATTGTAATATTCGATTATGGATACAGTTTCTGCCTGTAGCTCCTACAAATATCAAACTTGTGCTTAGAACAGTTTAACCATTTTCAGTTCACTGCTGGTATAGCACTAGGGAGATTCACCTTTTCGGGAACTTTTTCCTATTATTATAGGCTACCTCGAAAAATCATCACGGATTATATTGTCTTTGTAGAACCACGAGATTCATCACGAACTTATAACAAACCTCTAGAGTTTCTCCACTTTTCATTACCTACCTACCTTTAACCTTTTTTTGTATTTCTTGATCGTCAGCTTTACAATTTCGGCAAACAGAAAACTCATAGAAACAAATTGAATTTCTTTTGACAAATCAAAGAATAGGATATGTGGCATAATTCTAACAGGGCTTCGCTATAACTTGCTCACGCAAGATTATGACTATGTATTTTTGATGTGATGTATGGTTATTTTCCCACAAAACGCCAACGAAGGGGTCGACCACCACCCATTTGTTACGATATTAAAGACATGATGGCCAAGAAAAATGGGGCTAAGCTCAGCAAGTGAAAGCGAGGAGAACATTAATAAATTGGCATTTGGTATCAGTTAAGGGTGGTTTGGAAGCGGGTCGTAGAATTGTAATATACTTGAACGGAAGCTGACGCAGTATCCCCAATACAAGAACAATGTACCAGGCTTCTGGCAAGTACACACCTCAAATATTAATCATCATGTTCCACGTCGAGACGTTTCCCATGCCAACCAAATCCGCCGTGCAAACAGAGATAGACGGGTAGCAGCTCGTCCAGGATAGTGGTTCATGTGAAACCAAAGGAGGATATCAGAAGGTATGAAATAAGCATTTGAAAAAGTATCTATAGGAAAGATGACGCGAGGTTGTACACTTATATAGGATCAACTTGATAAACAATTTATACGTGACACCCTTGATCGGCAAAAAATGGTTTTGGACACACACCATATTCTACAGATTTTGCAATTTCTAACATTGTTGTGAATTTTGTTTTACTCCATGTGCTTATTTCATCAATCGACTTATTTAGTTGATTTTCAAGTTTTCAGTTGTTACGATTAATCACGTTAGCTAGACAGTGTGTCCAAAATCGATTAGTATTGCGTGGGTAACTTTGTTGTTAATAAAAATACAGATTTGGATAAATGGGCAATGTTTGTACAGTTTTTCATACTGATTCAAATGCTGCTTAAAAATATAAAAAACTCCGCGTACTTTCGAAGATAATAATCGGCAAATTTTATATTATTTGCTTGAAATTAAAGTAAGCCATGGAAACAAATGAATTATAACCAAACAAAACTAATTACTATAAGCCTTAAAACTAAAAATAGCTAATTGAATCTCAACAAATGTGCAAAATGATGGCCATTATCCGCCAAAAAAGAGGTGTGAGGTCGGCTGATCTGGACGGCCATCTAATAGGTGTGTTAGTAGCTATTACTCTGTCATTAAAACGAGTATTTAAATAATTAATAACATGTCTGGAGTTGTGTGCAGGCGCACCATCTTTTTGATACCATATTGCCAGATTTTGTGCCAAGGGCAATTCATCTAAAAAGTCTGCTGCAGTTAAAATCCTATTAAAAATTATATGTCCAATTACACGATTAAGCGATCTTTCGTTTCGCCATGGTATAATCACGTGTGGATTTTCTTGGGCATGGTGGATGTTCATTAAGGCGATTAAATAAATAGAAGTTAGTGAAATATGATTCGTCAATTCAAACAATGCTCTTAATAAAACCATCGTTTTCTACAATTTTATTAATAATCCACCTGCAAACGTTCTTCTACGCAGATTATCATTTGGGTGTAAGGGTGAGCAACATGCAGCGTATAAGGGATAAAGTGATGTTTATTTAAAATTCTACATGCTGTCGATTTTTTCACATCAACTAGATCTTGTATTTGTCGAGTTGACACTTTTGGATCCACATTAACGCAAGCCAGTATCAATTCTTCGACATTCCTATTGTCACGTTCATTTCATTCACGAGGCGGTTTCTTTAAACATCCATATTGCTGCATATTTATTTCTAATCTTTTAAATATTTTAATATCCGGTTGTCGTCTTTCTGGTAAGCTATCTCGATATTGTTGAACATTAAAGCGAATGCTTTTGTTACATTTCATGTAAGTACAAAAGATATCAAATTGTTAACAGAAAAGTTGATATTTCTTAGAAAAGTTCACCAAAAATTAATTACAATACTTATTCAAAATACAACAACTGATTTAATAATTAAAAATTACAGATCAAATTTTTCTTAAAATTCATTTGTTTCACGGGTTCCTGATTTTAAAGCAAATAATATAAAATATGTCGGAATCTATCATTTCAAGTGTAGATTGTTATACATCGTTGAAAGCAAAAAAAATGCAATTTATTTATTTCCAAATCCAATACGGCGCCTATTTAACATAATAAAGTTGCAATCATTATCTCCAAGAGCGTAGTTGCGATAATTTTTTTGAAAAAAACATCCCAGTTCGTCTTAAAGAAATAAGTAGCTTTTGTTAAATAAAAAATTTTATAGCTTTTATATTAAGGGAAATAATAGCCTTTTTCAAAAAACGCATTTTTCAGTTTTTATCGATTATCTTCGAAAATACTCGCAACATCTAAGTATACTCAGATAAATAGTAACAGTAAAACGAATAAAAAAAAATTAATAGAAACGTGTGATTAAGGAACACTAATGTTACTTACTGGGATTCTGCGGTATCTCCAGGCAATAATAAAAAAATCTTTTGTTTTTTGAAAGCTTTCTGTAAAAAGAAGTGTTTAAAACAAGAAAAGTGTTACTTTTGTTAATAAGTTTTTGTGCAAGTTGTTTTTCATTTTGATAATAATTATTCATTTTGTTTTTCAAAATGTACGAAAACTATAAAAAGTAAGACATGCTGGAATGTTACATCGAAAGTAATAAAAACTCTGACGCAGAAGGTAATCTGTATTTTAACAGATACCCTGAAAGACGGCAACCGTTTAGAGATATATTCGGTAAGCTGCAACAAAATCTAAGAAACGATGATTCTTTCACTAAACCTAAAGCAAATTGCAATATAATGAGGAAGCTCAAGATGAAAGAAATTATAGAAAAATCCTCTACCTGACGATTTTATACGACAACCGCGTTTTTGAGTAAGATTCATTGAAAAAACGCAATAAGATCAAAATGTTGTCTTAAATGGTACATGGGCGGGCGAGGCTCCATCAGTAGTGCGGGAATATTTAACAGATACAACGAATATGCTTGGGCTGGTGAAAATCCTCATGTTACTGTGGAGGAAAGGTAACAAGGAAGGTTTAGCTTTAATGTGTGGGTGGGTATTACCCGAGGACAATTTATTGATCCGTATGTATGCTTGCTGGTGATGCGTGCGTGTTGCTGTGGAATAGTAATATAGGTTATAGCTTTATTGTGGTGGTTACTCGTAGACTATTTATTGTGTGCGATATGTAGCATGACGTGTATGAGACGTGGTGCTGTGCGTGCGTGGTGCGTGCGTGGTGGCGTGCGTGTGGCGTGCGGTGCGTGTGTGTAAGTGTGTGTTGTGTGTGTTGGTGTGTGTTGGTGGTTTGTGTGTTGTTTTTTTATTGTTGATAATTGATAGTATAGTTTGTGTGTGTATTGTTATGTGTATATATTTATTTATTTATTATATTTATTGTATTTATATATATTTATATATTTTATATGTATTTATGTTTATATTTTATATATTTATTATATTTATATATATATTTTTATATTTATATATTTTTATATTTATATATATTTATATATTTATATATATTATATTTATTATATATATTTATATATATTTATATTATTTATATATATTTATTATATGTTATATATATTTATATATTTTATATTATTTATATATATTTATATATATTTATATATTTATATATATTTATATGATTTTATATATATTTATATATTTTATGTATATTTATATATATATTATTTATATATATTTATATTATTTATATATATTTATATATATTTTATATATATTTATATATATTTATATTATTTTATATTTTTATATTTTATATTTTTATATTTATTATATTTATATTATTTATATTATTTATATATATTTATATATATTTATATATATTTATGTATTTTATATTATTTTATATATTTATATATATTTATATATATTTATATTATTTATATATATTTTATATATTTTTATATATTTTATATATTTATATTATTTATATATTTTATTATATTTTATGTATTTTATTATTTATGTTTATTGTTTATTTATGTGTATTTATGTATTTTATGTTATTTTATATATTTATATTGTTTTATTGTTTTGATGTGTTTTAGTTTTGTGTTCTGTGTGATGTCGTTGTAGTTGTGCGTGTGTGTGTGCGTGTGTGTGTGTGCGTGTGTGCTGTGCGTGTGCGTGTGTTTGTGCGTGTGCGTGTGTCGTGTGTGCGTGTGTCGTGTGTCGTGTGTGCGTGTGTGCGTGTGTGCGTGTGTGTGTGTGGTGTGTTGTATGTTGTATGTGTGTATATGTGTATTGTGTATGTGTTATGTGTATGTGTGTATGTGTGTATGTGTGTATGTGTGTATGTGTATGTGTGTATGTGTGTATGTTGTATGTGTGATGTGTGTATGTGTATGTTATATGTATATATGTATTATATATATATATATATATATATATATATACGAGATATTACAAATTAAACCGTTTATAGCAGACATACTAATTAATTTATTACAAATAGCATCTTTCCAATTCGACGGGGCACCACCGCATAGTGCGGGAATCTACAAGGGCTAATTTAATGGCCCGCTCGGTCTCCAGATTTAACGCCCTTTGTTTTTTTTGTCTGGGGTAAAATCAAAGACCTCACATACAAGCAGCTTTTTAATACCAGGGAAGAATTATAAGAGGCGTTGCTAGGTGTATTTAATCTAATCCCACCTTTGGAACTAATAAATGCTGCAAATGGGATAAGGATAAGATTTACAGTCTGTTTGGAACAAATTGGGAGACAATTTGAACATTTACAGACACAAATTGTTTTTTTTTATATTCGTCTGACTGTTACTATTTATCTGAGTATACTTAGATCAGTATTAATTAGTTATGTTATTTGTAATACTTATTTGTTTTATTCGCATATGTTTTGTAACACGTTCGTTGTTTTTTGTTTCTTATTTCAAATTGAGTATATTTGAAGGTAACAAAGGTTTCCATATAACTAAGAGATTGGCGTTTTAAATCATGCTGCCGTCCTTTGTTAGCCAAGGAAACCTAGATGTCTGCAAGCAAAATATTGTAATGTATAAAATGCAATAGTGCAAATAATAAATTTTACGCTCCTTTCAAAAACCCCAAAATATGAAAAAATGTAGTTTAGGGTCGTATAAAAAACCTAACACCCGGTATAAATATCGCGATGGATTCCACGTAAAAAAGTGCTCTAAGAATGATTTTGTCAAAATCAATTCTCTTTAATAATAAGAAAGTTATGGGGCATTAAACCAATCGACTAAATTCGAGAAAAGCCCCCTAGCGACCAAACCATTAGAGATAGCTGAATTCTGTTTGCTCCAGTGATTTTCTCATTAAATTTGAGCTCCAGGCAGACACCTAGGTCAATTTTTTTCGATGTTTTAAAAAGTAATATTATATTTGTTAAAACTAATTTTTTATGTAGCCGGTGTACCATTAACGTAAGCCAGGGTCGCATTATAATTATAGTAATATAGCATAACAAATCTACACATAAGCAAAGCTGTAAATAATTTTCAAGTCCGTAGGATAGTCGCTAGGAGGCGTAACAGGTACAATACATTAGAAAATCAATATTTTCTATAAACGATGTCAAGTAAAGACACGACAAAGATTTCCGTGTTTCTAGAAAATTTCAGAATATTTTTTCTAAAACTCAATGGTCTATCTCTTAAAATAAAGTGGTGAAGAAAAGCAACCTTTTGAAGAAAAAACTTCAGCTTTTTAACCGATACTAATTTAGTCTCGATGAAAAGTAACTTCTCTGCTGCATTAATTACGTGTACAGAGTGTTCCGTGTTCTATAGTTTTTCAGGGTATCTCGGTTACCAGTGATGATGAAGGATACGGTTTTCACAATACTGCATCACTTTTTATTGCCCTAAGACGTCTTTGGATTCAAAGTCAGGTTCATTAAGATGAAATACTTGCAAAAAAACGGTTTACTCAGTTTAAAAAGGTAGATTGCCAGTATTTGCGAGAAACTTTAAAACATGCGCATTCAATTAGCGGAAAACATATGAATACCTTCATAAAAAAAATTGATATCTTAGTAAATGTAAAGAATATTTTTAAACTAATTATAACCTCTAAATCTGCAATTCCAATTTTTACCTTTTCGATATCTTTTAAAATAACAGAGATACAATAAAATTGAAAAAAAATCATTTTCACCTATATCGCAAAAATGAAGTATACCGGCCATTCATTTTGCAAAAAATTCAAATAAAGTTTACAATTTAACCGCCCATAAGTAGACCAGCAATTTTATTCTTTAAAACCTCACACCAAACGCATACAGAATGTCCCATTTCCGATGGTGTTTCCCGATATCTGGGTTATGAGAGAAGATAGAGCGATTTGGTTTTCGCAATACTATGCTCAAACAAACACTGCCGTTTTTATCGTTGTGATGTCGATCTCGTTTTTGAGATAGAAGGGAAAATTAATATGTCCCAAAAGCTATCGAAGAGGCAAATATTTTAGTAGTGATATAATGCAGATTTCGACGGTGTAATTCGTTTTAAAATATACCATTACTTTTTCAGATATCAACCAAACTGTTTTTTAATGGGACACCCTATATATTTTCTGCTCATTGAATGTGTCTGTTTTAAAGCTTTTCACAAATATATGATACTTGGAATCTTGAAATAACTAAGCAATCTGTATTTTTCTGGAAATAATATTCTAAATCCGAAAGCCGAAGTAGGCTTTGAAAACGTCATCATTCAATAAAAAAAATCGCAAAGTATGTCTATGTTCCCTCATAGCCGAGATGCCCTGAAAACCTATAAAAAATGGAGCACACCCCACACTAGTATTCTGATCATCGACTTCCAATATAGATTATTTTGCTAACCAATAATGAGCATTATACAAGTTCATATTCCCGTCAATACCAAATAAAATAAGTTCCCGTTTTAGACTAGAATGGTGTGTTTTAAAAAATGAACAGAATTTTTATAATTTGTTTTTGTCGTTTGTGCAGATTGACCTATGCTGTATTTATTTTCTAATTTCCTGTTGTTATAATTTACAATGCTTTTCAATAAATTGTAAACTGTTACAGCTGATTCCAAAATAAATTTTTCTTGTCATTGTTTAGTTTGAAAAAAAATTAATGAGGGAGAAAAAACTCTTTTCAACAAAACTAGGTTTTGTTAGTTTGTTTAAAGTGAACTAAAATTACTTTTTTCCAAAAAAGTTTACGCTTCCCCTACCACATTATTTCAAGAGATAGACTAAGGAGTTTTAGACAAAGAATATTTCAAAATTTTGTAGAAATTTAATACCTTTTTCGTATCTTAACTTGACACCTTTTATAAAGAAGTTTGATATTCTAATTTAGTGTACTTATTACGTCCCCTAGCGGCCATCCTGCGAAATTTAAATTATTTCCAGTTTTTCTTCATTTTCAGTTCCACTTTGATTTTTCCCCAAAGCTCTACAAAAATCCGAGACCCAGCTACCTTAGTGGGACACCCGGTATAGTGCACACTCATTTTGTTAACTTACTGCCATATCTAATGTAAACCTGTGATAAATTCCACTAGGTAATACAATCATGTCCCCAGGAGTAACTTCAATACGAATCCATTCATCATTTTTATCTCGAACATCAAAATATCCAGAACCTTCAATCACAAATCTAATTTCTTCATCTGTGTGCAAATGTTCAGTAAAAAATATTTTCAACTTTTCTTCGTAATTTGGTAGACAATCTTTCGAGCATATTAGTTCATCTTCATAACTATAACCTCTTCTTTTTTTGATGTCATCTAAAACACCATCAGTTTGGAACGTAGTTGGATTAAGCTGGAAAAAAAAAAAGAATTAGGATCAGTACTTACTCTTTGACAAAAGTGCCGTTACTTACTACTCAAAGTAGTTTTATAACAGTTACTTAGTGTTTTATAACTTTGTTAGCGTAACGCATTCCAAATAAATGTGAATGTAATTTTACCGTGATTACATTATCAATATTAACCACCTTATACCACATAATAAACAACCAGAAAGGTAAAAGAAGTCCTAAAGTATCGACGTGACGTTCAACGCAAAAGCTGTGGTTTGCTAAATAAAATTTCTTCTATACTCGTGCGGCGCTCTTTGTTATGCTTCTGATTGTTGTTTATTATGTGTTTATATATGTTACAACCAAAGTAAATGATCAGTTATTATGTATAATATCCAGATGTATAATAACTAAATTCGCTAGATAAAGTGATTAATTAATCACAATAACCAGTCATTATTCATAATAGCTAATACAGTTTGGCTAATGTAATAACTATTTTCAAATATTAATCACTTTGACTAGACATTATGAATAACAGTGAACATGGGTTAGTCAAAGTAATAATTCTCACGCGCTGTTCTGCTCACGTAGGTGGGAAGTCATGTGACTCTGTCTGCGTCCACCAACCGCGTGTAAACAGTCGCACAGTCGTGGTGGATGATGTAATAGTTCAAGTGCATGTAATGTGCGCTAAGTAGTGCCTTTGCAATCGTGATTGGGTAGTGGTGTGTTATTAGTGTTAAGCACGCAAATAGTTGATTGCTGTTAAAATGGCGATAATATGAGAATTAGTTTTACTGAACAAGTAAATAAACTTATTGAGAGTAAAGGTAAAAATAATCAGTTGTTTACAAGTGATCAGTACGTCTTGCAAGGTATGATGTGAAAATCGGAAATTCTGAAAAACACATTGTTCCTATGAAAAACGAAGGTGAATCTATAGGTTATTTGGAAGAAAATTTTCAAATAATCCACGACTGCCATCTCAATATTGGTCACGGTGGTCGGGTCAGAATGATGAAAGAGATGAAAACAAAATATAAAAATTTGACTGCTAAACTCGTTACACTTTACTTGAACCTATGTGAATCTTGTCAGACAAAAAAGAGTTTACCGAGAAAAAATGGCAAATAGATTTGATTGACATGCCACAGGCTGACGGAGATTATACATTCATTATGGTACTTACAAATTTTGTACAGCTGCGACCATTGATATCCAAAAGAACGGAAGAAGTTGCTTTCCACTTGTTTGATATATTTACCATTTTTGGAGCCCCTTGTACTTTGTAAAGTGACAATGGGAGTCTTTAAATGAAAGCGACAATAATGACGAAGTTGATGTTGATGATAAGCAAGTTGCAGACGAGAGTCAAGCTGATAAATCTGCCCACACTGAAGAAGACGCTCAAGTAAAGACGTAACCCAATCAGAGAAGAAAGTCACATCAAACAGACTCAAATTAATATGGATTTGGATATCATGTCAGAAGAAGCTATTTTGTTATCAAAAAAAATACAGGTCATCCAAGGTATAAGGATGTCAGCAAAAGAAGCTCTGCAAAAATGGGCAGATAAGAAGTTGGATCTGTCATCAATGAAATATCCTGGTGATAATGTAGGTGATAACATCGTGGTAAAAATACCAGATGTATACCGGGCTAAAGCCGACAATAGAAAGATTATTGCTGTCATAATGGATATTGAGAAAGAAGGTATAATGACGAAGTTGATGTTGATGATAAGCAAGTTGAAGGCGAGAGTCAAGCTGATAAATCTGCCCACACTGAAGAAGACGCTCAAGTAAAGACGTAACCCAATCAGAGAAGAAAGTCACATCAAACAGACTCAAATTAATATGGATTTGGATATCATGTCAGAAGAAGCTATTTTGTTATCAAAAAAAGTGCAGGTCATCCAAGGTATAAGGATGTCAGCAAAAGAAGTTCTGCAAAAATGGGCAGATAAGATGTTGGATCTGTCATCAATGAAATATCCTGGTGACAATGTAGGTGATAACATCGTGGTAAAAATACCAGATGTATACCGGGCTAAAGCCGACGATAGAAACATTATTGCTGTCATAATGGATATTGAGAAAGAAGGTATGAATCGGCATGGTACAAAGCATGGAATATTAAATCAACTCTACGCAAGAAATCAAATTACTCATTGCAAGGAGAAATTCCTTTCAGTGAGCAAAGTTCCAGACGAACATATATCAATGAGGGAATGTGCAAGAAAAGAATCTCATCTAGGTGGTCAGGGATTCCAACACTGCAATCGCATTGACGGTTGCACTTGCAATCGATGCAAGTATAAGAAATGCAGCGTCTTGTGTAACTCAAAGTGCCACAAAAGGCTTCCTAGTAAAAATAAATGTGGACATATTTTTTACTTTTCAGATAACTTTGAAATACAAAGACTGATTTAAAGGCATTTGTTTTTCAATACCTACATCTTATGTTCATAGTGAGTATATTCTACGTTTTGAATATTCTTATTGGTAAAAAATAATTTTTTACCGTAAAATACATTAAGTTGTTTGCATTAACATTTTTTTTGTATGAATGTATTAAGCTAATAACAAGGTTATGAAGACTTTGTTTTAAACAATTTGAATTGTTAAAACATTAAACATTGAGCAAAATCGTTTCATTTTATTAGTTCTCCCAAATCTAATATTTCTTATACGTGACCAAGAAGGCAAACTGATTAACTGGGTATTTCATATATAGATAATATGTATAATGGCTGGATAAAGTAATTAATTAATCACTTTAACTAAATTCGCTAATTATTATATATAATGTCTAGATATTATACATAATAGCTAGATTATTTACGTTGGCTGTGACATATACATTTATATAAAAATCAATTTCGTTTACTAGTATGTAATTTATAGAAAAATGTAGTGTTTCTAATTCTAATCTTTCAGGACCAGTTTGTACCTGGTGAGTCATTAAGGAAGGACGCCGGCTATATCCCAGAAATCGCTTATGTTACGACTTCAAATAAAAAAATCTTCAGTAAATGTGGCCAAGAGAAATGCTGGAAATAATTTTAAAGTTTGTAAATAGACCGCTTTCCAAATATTGCTGAAATTTTAGCGATTTTCTTCAAAATATTAAATAGAATGGTATGTTTTTATATTTTAGACAGAAAGAGTATACAATTTCGCCTATACCCTGAAAATTTCAAGTCGATATCTCTGTTGGTTTCAATTTTATACCTACTTTAAATTTAGATCCAAAAACAATAAAACGCAAAGTTTTTTGACATAATAGTTTGTTACTTAGGCCAGCTTTTATAAACACGGGTTAACCCTACCCCGAGAGTTAAACCCAAAAATTCGAAAATACTGACAATTATTATTATCGAGTTTCTGGGGTTAGTTTATTACCGTTGGTTAATAATTACACCGGGTGGACCATCGAAAATTAACTAGTGATGAGTAGTTCGCCATTACTCAGTGGCGACCTAAATGCTCAAATTGTCTGCCATCATTATCAATACACAGCTGCAACCGCTGTTGCGTTGACAAAATAGCGGTTTCTATCTTCGCTGTGGAGAGGTGTGAATGGAATTTCTTATCCTAATGACCATATTTTCAGGCGTAGTTGGCCTGGTTGTAAAAACAAGGTCCTTTATTCTTCCCAAAAATAAAAATCTAAACAAGTTAGATCGGGGGACCTAGAAGGTAACAATGGTAATGGTTATTAAGCTGTTAAGGTTAAGAATGAATAAGGAAATGGGTACCTAGCTGGCCATGGAAAAAGTTCCTCTTCCTATCCATGTATCAGGAAAAGTGTTACTCAAAAATTGACGCACGCGTACTGAAAAATGTGCCGAACAGCCGTCATGTTGGAAAAACATCCGCTGCCTAGTAAGCAACGGTACATCTTCTAAAAGTAACGGCAAATCGTTCCGAAAGAAATGAAGGTACGTTTCACCATTAAGTGGTGCGTCAAAAATGTGAGGACCAATAATTCGACCGCACCAAGCATTATCGCTCCACCAGCCCTGATGTTGAATTTCTTGCATCCAACGAGGATTGGTTCTGGACCAATAATGCATGTTATGACGATTTACTCCACCATCACTGCGGAATGTAGCCTCGTCAGTCCACAATATTTGCGATAACAGATGTTGATTATCTATGAGCATATTCGACAGCCAATAGCAGTAGTCTAAACGTTGCTCATAATCAGCTGCAGTCAGTGAATGATGAAGGACTACATGGTATGGATGTAATCTAGATTAAAATTGAAGTTATGGTTTTTTAATAGCTATAACTTTACTACTATTAATAGCTAACTTTTATTTAAAACTTACTTATGTTCTTTCACAATACGCTGGACAGTAGTTTGTGTTAGTCCCAAGTCATGAGCTATTGCTCTTGTGCTACTATGTGGATTAATTTCGATATATTCTATAACGTTTATAACATTTTCTTTCGTTCAGGACCTGCGTGCTCTGTAAGTAACTGGGGGATGAATTGTTCCTGTAGCTCTCAATCGTTGTGATAATCCAGTAAAAAGTCTCTTTTCGTAATGCTTTTCGAAAACGAGCCGTATATAATCGTGCAGCAACAGTAGAATTATGAATACACTCGAAATATACTGCAAGCATATCATATGCTTCCTGGTTAGAGGGCATTGTTGACAAAAAGAATGTGGCAATAAGTCAAAGAAACTCGTATCACAATACACCGCAAAACGGGAGGTAATTTTGTGAGGAAATTTCAGGATAATATTTCCTTCACACTGACATTGATAAAATTAATGTTACTATGGATAAATCGTCATTATGCATTGTTGGTCTGGTAGTGTTATTGGATGATCGTGGCACTACAAAATCATTACCATGGAACTGAACTTAAAATTGAAACCAACAAAGATATCGACTTAAAATTTTCAGGGTATAGGCGAAATTTTATGCTTTTTTCTTACTTAAATATAAAAACATCCCATTCTATTTAATATTTTGAAGAAAATCACTAAAATTTCAGCAATATTTGGAAAGCGTCTTCTAGCGGTTTGTTCGTTAATCAAACTTAACTTTTAATACATCAACGAATAGCGCAAGAAAAGACCTTTCCAACGAAATATTACTTTTAAGATTCGATGACTGGTGCCGAAGATAATTACGTGTTTGTCTAACAACTTTCGCAGCTCCCTTACGGAAAACCTGTGAAGTTAGAGAAAACTTCTTATACAACAAATGGATAAAATTGCCCCAAAATACAACTGCGATATTTCCAATATACCTTTTCCTTAAGTTTCTGTTACTTATTGGACATTTTTTAATTTACTACAGCAGTTATGCCACCTAGCGGTCTATTTACAAACTTTAAAATTATTTCCGGCATTTTCTCTTGGCCACATTTACTGAAGAAATTTTTTTTTTTGAAGTCGTAACATAAGCGGTTTCTGGGATATAGCCGGCGTCCTTCCTTAATGACTCACCCGGTACATGTATCGTTTAAACTTTACATTACTTAACTGACAGATGTAATGTATGTAATTGAGTAATTCTGAATTTTAATAAATCAAATTTCTTAAACATGTTAGTTAACTAATCTAAACGTATACAATGCATACTGGCATTAAGGCGACAATTTTCAAAACTGAGCAACAATTTGAAATGGTCTAATTTTTGTAAGTAGTTACACTTTTCTTAACTATTAGTTTAATAGTATATATTATATTTATATTTATCGTATTTTTATTATTTATATAGGGTGTTTTCCAACCTACGGAGGAAACTGAAAGGGCAAGCAGAGGGATCAAAATAAAGTTGTTTTAAAAAAAAATAGATCAAATGATTAATAAGTAATAAGAAGGTTACAACGGTTTAAATTCTTATAAGTTAAAGCCCACGTATTGAGTGTAGCTGCCTTTTTAGATACACAAACACTTCTCATACACTCTGATAAATTAATGTTGTAGTAGTATTATTTTTACGGTGCATGAAAAAAATCAAAATTAAGACAAAACAAAAGCTAAAAATGAACGAACTTTTTATTATGAAAATTTATAAAAATTATAAAAGTTGTTCAAAATGCTGGCCCTGAAATTCAACGCCCAACTGCGAATTCAGTTTTCTGATAATCGTGAATCTTGTGGGCGTAAATTATCTCCAGAGGTATTGATACAACGACGTAACTCCTCGATGGTACATATATATATATATATATATATATATATATATATATATATATATATATATATATATATATCAATCCTTTCATGTAACCCCATGGAAAAGTCAAGTGGGTTAAGAGATCGGGACTACGTGGAGGCCACGAGATAAAGCCGCTTCGACCAATGCACCTTTGCGGAAAAGCATTATCGAGATGAACTCGTATACAACGGCTAAATGTGCAGGCCACCCATCATTCGTAAACCACATGCTACGACGCACAGCCAAAGGAATGCCTTCAAGAAGTCCTGGTAGAGCTGCTTTTAAAAGTGCAAAAAAGGTGTTGTTGACAATTCCAGCCCATAGATTTATGCTAAAACGATGCTGAAATTCCTGTGTGGATTTTCTTCAGCCTATGTGTGATAATTGTTGTGGAAGTTGAGCGGACCATCACGTGTAAAACAACATTCATCGGTTGCCAATACGTACTTTGGAAATTCTCTATCTCTGTTTGAAGTATTTAAGAACCACTCGCAAGGCTGCTGCCGTAACGGAGAATCACCTGGAAGCAATCCCTGTCCTCTTTGAAAATGGTAGGGGCATAAGCCATTTTTGTGTAAGAATTCCAAAGAAAAGATTGAGAAAGTGCAACTTGTGAGACAATTTGTCGAGTACTTGTAGTTGTATTAGCATCTTCCATATCCAAAATTGCTTCTTTCGCATTTACCTCGATTTGATACCATCATCATGGCCTCGTTTAGATTATAAATTCCCAGTTTCTCTTCCGCGTTGAATTGCCCAGAGTAAAGTATTTTGAGAAGGCGTTTGTTGATTTGCAAATTGTTCCAAATACATAAGTCTTTCACGTTTAGCGTTTCCTTCAGCAGCTCTATACACCATTATCATATCTTCATTACTGTAATTTCAGACGAATTAGTAATTGATCCGAACAAAGATTCTTGACATTTTCGTCGGTGTATAGATCTTGGTCCACAAATACAAAATAAAAAATACAATTGTGAATTATTAACAGTGTACATAAGGAAATTGAAATAAATTAATATTCCGATAAACGGCACCCCTAAATAAAAAAAATTACAACTTCTCGACATGTCATCCAAACTTCATATTTGAGTATGTCAATCAAAAATAAGCAACTATTTCCTACAACCCTTTTTGATATCTGCAAAATAAGGGCATTGTATTGAGAAAATTTCAATTATCGGTCATTTACCACGTATCGGTATGCCACTGGTAGAATCTGTCGAGTGCATATTTAGTTTTACATTAGATGCACCAATTTTTATCTGGACTAACATTTTCTGAGAAAGCGATATTAACAAAGTTGTTTTGCTTATCGGTCAAACACTACAGAGTGATTCATTTTCGATGATTTCTTATAGGAAGTACGCTTTCTATTACAGATAGACAAAAAGTAATATGCGGTCCTTATGCTCGATTTTGGTGTTAATTAAGATCCAATAGTCATAATCAAGATATCTCCGACCGTTATTGCGCAATTAGCCAAAATTGAAAAAATTGCGATTTTGAAAAACTTGAATAACTTTTTTATTTCTAAATGTATCGACAAACTGTAAAAACAATCTTAAGGTACTTTTTTAAGTAGAATCCGTCAGTGCATTCACATTTTTAATACCTCCTTAATTTAAAAAGATATGATATAAAGTTGTATTTTTTTATATGGAAACCATAGTTGGCTATGACATTTTTAAATGTTGAGGTCAATAAAAGAACCCGGTGCAAATCCATCCAGTACTTTTTGTAATTTTGAGACTGAAAACTTTTGACACAAAATGCGCACTGGCCGGAGGGAAAACAGTATAGAAACAATTTTAATAGCAACTGGTGTTGCTAATAGTGTTGCTACTAGTATTGCTAGTATTTGTTTATTGATAATTATTAAGAGTTATTTAGTTATAATGAGAATATTATTTTGTTAAACTTCAGGTTTAACTCGCTTCTTTGTTTTACAGTACGTAACATTTTACGCTGATTGTGAATATAAAAACGACATTGGGATACTCTTCGATTTATTCGGATTTAAAGTTTATGACTGTATATTATTATAGCAACGCATTAATCAAATTTAAAGTACTTGTTTGTTAATTAACATGGATTAATATAATTATTAATGTAAACCCTTTAATCGAATTCAAAGATTAAGTTATTTAGTTTGTTTACAATAATACTTGTATTTTTAAGTTTATTTATTATATCCGATTACATGATTACAATGTCCCTTAAATCGATCTATTTTGATCACGCGCCTAACGCATGTATTTCATTCCGCTAGTGCACCGTGATTGTGAACGCAGTATCGGTGCACACATCAGAGTAGTAACAACTCTACACCTGAGCCATTATCATTTGTATTATTACCATGTGAACATGTGTGACTCCTATGCAAATGGTGCATTATAATGCATCGAGTGTATCTATGTACAATGAATGTATAAAGAAAAATTTTGAAGCATGTTTGAAATTTTTGTCAGAAAGACACCCGGTGCAAATCCACTCAGTACTTTTTGTGATATTGAAACTGAAAACTTTTGACACAAGATGCGCACTGGTCGAAGCGAAAACAGCATATTGACTGTTTATTTTAACCTATATTACATTGTTTGGTCACGTCGTATATAAAAGTACATAATTATATCATACATATGTGAAATACAAGACAAAACACAAAAAAAGAAAACCTTATATAATAACACTGAACTAACAACCAATTTAATATTATATGCAGGGAGGAGCATCCATGTATTCTTCCTCGCTGTTTTACAATAGGTATTTTTGTATAGCTATTTTAAATTTAGTTAATGGCAATGCTCTTATTTTATTACAAACATAGTTATATAAGGATAGATTTAGCGAGTTTTTAATTGATGTGCATAACTTTAATACTGGTGGTAACAGCAAGTTATAATGGCGAGTAATGTAATCGTGGCAGTTTCTATTAGGTATTGCCTCGCTTATGTGTTTCAACAACTGTCTGATATATATATATATATATATATATATATATATATATATATATATATATATATTGTATACAGGGTGATCAACTTTTGTGACAAAGTCCGTTATATCTGTGATTATAGGAGATACCAAAAAAAGTTATTTGTAAAAATAGGACGTAGCTGTAAGCTTCACATTTTAAAATTAGATACAAATATACATGGTCTCCATAACACTGCACCGCATCAAATATGTATTTTTTAATGAAACATCCTGTATTTTATTTTAAATTTAAAATCCGCTTCACTTCTTCGTTACAAGAATACAAAGTTGTTATGTGTTATACAGGGTATTTAAAAAGTTATGACCAAATTTCAATGAAAATCGAAACAAGTTCAACGCCCTGTACAATTGAAAAGGGGTTGAAGAGCAATGATCTGTTGTAGCCATAGTTTTTAAATGATTGTCAAAATTCATAGAAATGATTGATTTTGCTAATACTCTTTAAATCTAATACAGGGTAAGTCAAAACACAAATTCATTGTTTGCTCTGTATTTTTAAATGCATCACCCTGTATTTTATATCACCATCCTAAACTACAGTCAATTTAGTTTAATTTATCATAAGTATTTCCTATACCTAAACTTAATAGTTTTGGAGATATTTTAAATTGTATCGGAAAAGGGGTTATTGCATGAATTAAATTTATTGTTTTTATTTACTTTACTATTTACAAATATCTTAAAGTAACACACAAAAAATAATTTAAAAAAACATTAAATAAAGAAATTGTTATTTTTATTGTAGAAGGTGTTCGAAATGAGCTCCTATATCATAAAAATCGAGATTGCTGTGAAGGTATGTGTCACAAATTGACAATTCAGTTTTAAATCAAATTGTTTTGACATTGTCTTGAATTTTGATTATTTTACAAAAGTCAACAATGAATTGTGAAAGGGAAGAACTGGTAGACATGGTATGGATATTAGGTAAATATAATAAGAACTGTTTACTCACAACAAGAGTCTATCATGAGCGATATCCAGATCGTCGGCAACCGAATAAGAGATCATTTCAAAATGTAATGGATAGATTCAGTCGCAATGGTTCTCTCGAGACACCACATGCACCCATACCACATCCAGGTACATCAAGAACTGACTGCGAATGAATTTGAAAGAAGGGTACTTTTTTGTGAATGGGCACAAAACAAATAATTATATAAAGAAATTTTTTCTATTTTGTTTTATTCGGAGATGATGCAACGTTTTACAAAAACGGATGTGTCAATCGAAATAACTTCTACTATTACTCCACAACAAATCCGTACCACATAATTACAAAGAGTCAAACTAGGTGGTCCTTAAACGTTTGGGGTGGTATCTTAGGTAATTATGTATTACGTCCTTTCGTTTTTGAGGACGGAGAGGTTTATTTAGACCTTTTAGTAAATCATTTACCTATTTTACTTCAAAACAGTTATGGTATTTACATGACGGAGCTCCTTCTCATGACAACGCACTTATCCAAGGTGAATTGAATGAGCAATTTCCTAACAGATGGATAGGAAGAGAAGGACCTATTAATTGGCTAGCTAGATCACCAGAATTAAATAAAGTCGACTTCTTCTTCTGGGGCTATATTAAAGATCTAGTGTACCGTGAACCTCCAACAACAATTGATAATATGAAGGTCAGAATTAGAAACGCATTTCATAATGTTACGCCACAAATGCTTACAAACGTTAGTAGATCATTCGAATACCGTCTCAATCCTGTGTTGACGTTATGGGAGCTCGTTTCGAACACCTTCTACAATAAAAATAACAATTTCATAACATTACGCCACAAATGCTTACAAACGTTAGTAGATCATTCGAAAACCGTCTTCAAGCCTGTGTTGACGTTATGGGAGCTCGTTTCGAACACCTTCTACAATAAAAATAACAATTTCTTTATTTATTGTTTTTTAAATTGTTTTTTGTGTGCTACTTTAAGATATTTGTAAATAGTATAGTAAATAAAAAAATAATAAATTTAACTCATGAAATAACCCTTTTTCCAATACAACTTAAAATATCACCAAAACTATTAAGTTTAGGTATAGGAAATACTTATGATAAATTAAACTAAATTAACTGTAGTTTATGATGGTGATATAAAATACAGAGTGATGCATTTAAACATACTAAGCAAATAATGAATTTATGTATTAACTTACCTTGTATTAGATTTAAAGAGTATTAGCCAAATCAATCATTTTTATTAATTTTGACAATCATTTAAAAACTATGGCTTCAACAGAGCATTGCTCTTGTACCCCTTTTCAATTGTACAGGGCGTTGAACTTGTTCCGATTTTCATTGAGATTTGGTCATAACTTTTAAAATACCCTGTATAACACATAACAACTTTGTATTCTTGGAACGAGGAAGTGAAGCGGATTTTAAATTTAAAATCAAATACAGGGTGTTTCATTTTAAAAAACGTATCTTTAATGCGGTACTGTGTTACGGAAGACCCTGTATATTTGTAACTAATTTTAAAATGTGAAGCTTACAGCTACCTCCTATTTTTATAAATAACTTTTTTTGGTATCTCCTATAATAACAGATACAAAAGTTCACCCTGTATATACATGGATAAAAATGTCAATATATCGTAAAATTTTGCTTACAATGATTCCTAGTAGTCTAAATATTGAGCAATATGTATTGCCCCAAAATGTGTGAATGAAAGAAAATAGCACGATAGAAGGATTTGACTCATTTGGTGACTTGCGGAGTTTGATAATAAGAAAAATGATGGAGGCCAATGAACTACTGAGTTTATCTATATACGCTTTCCAATTCAATTAATTGTCGATTACAGTGCCCAGTAGCTTGACACGTGTCCTATTTGCTATACTTTTCTTTGTAATAAATTAATTTTTTGCATCTTACTGGGATTGTATTGTAATTTATTCGTTTTTAACCACTCCTTAATTAGTATGGTCATCTGGGAGATGGAGTCATTTAACTCGCTGTCATTACTGCCCTCATATAAAACATTCGTATCATCTGCATATTGGATACATTCATATGAATTAATTGCGTTAGGAAGGTCATTGACATAGACAAGAAATAAAAGAGGACCCAATGCCGAACCTTGAGGTACACCAATTGAGAAAGGTTTGATGTTAGATGGCTTGCTGTTGAATGATACACATTGCATTCGATTAGTTAGTTGTGAACGAAAAAGTCTAATGGTTTACCTCTAACACCGTAATAATTTAACTTTTCCAGTAATGAGGATGGCAACACACAATCGAATGCTTTAGATAAGTCATAGAGAAGTGCAGATCCCTTTCTGCCATTTTCAAATGTATTAACAACATGTTCGATTAAACTAGAGACTGCGTTGATAATTGAAAAACCAGCTCTGAAGCCGAACTGGCTTCCAGTGAGTATTTTATTTTGGTTTAAATAGTCCATTAATCGATTTTTTGTTAAGATTTCAAGCACTTTACCTAGGACAGGAATGATTGATATTGGCCGATAATTATTAACTAGCGTTTTATCGCCATCTTTATGAACAGGGACAACTCTACTGATTTTAAAGCAGAATGGAAAATTTCCGTGGAGAAAACAATCATTAATCAGTTCTGTAAAATATACACCAATAATATCAATACAGTTTAATAAAATTTTGCTATTTGATTCATAAATATCGCGGGTCCTAGGTTTAGACAGTTTTTGTACAATGTTGTAAACTTCATGATACCTACGTGGCCGGTGCAAGATAAAAATAAATGATTGGTGAAGTCATATTTATTAAATAATCGTTAACCTTCGTGTTAGAACTAGGAAGGGCATCTACAATGGAACTACCAATATAAGTGAAGTGTGTGTTTAAATCATTAGGTGATAATACAGATTTCTCTCTTATTTTTGCCGCTGATAACATAGATCGCATTTGTTTTAATTCATCAGTGAACCAGTTTACCACCTGACCGTGTTTAACTATAGTTTTATAATAAGGAAAGGATGTCTTAACCGATGCTACCAATGTCTTGGTAAGAAAGTTTGCACGAGCATTTATGTCAGTCGCTTATAAATCAGTCCAATTTATTTCAAGAAGCGCGGAATGGAATTTATTTATGCGAGGTTTTGTATTAATCTTTTCCAAATAATGTCACCAGGGATACTTTAATTAATATGTTTTAGAAAAATAAATTTACCGTAATGATCTGATTAATGACAATTTAAAATTCCAGGTATAAACAAGTCATCATTAACATTTGTTGCGATATTATCAATGCAGTTTGAAGATACTTTAGTTACTCGGGTAGGATTGAAAGATTTTAAGACCATACATATTAAAGATATTTAGAAGGTAATTTCCATTCTCAAGTTGATTAAAGTTTAAGTTAAAGTCACCTACAACTATAATGTTTTTGCACTTATTAATGAAATGCACTAGTAATCTATCAAGATGCTACAAAAATATCAATCGGTCCCAAACAAGGTACCTATATAATGTAATTATTAATAATTTATCACTTATTATTTCTACTGCACACAATTCAACATTCATTTCAACAGAATAATAATTATCAAAACACACAGGTTTAAAATGAATGCATATTCTTACAAATATGCTTACCCCTCCATGCGCATAATTAGTTCTACAATCATAATTACCTAAAGAAAAGCTGTGTATATTAGCAGTACTTGTATCTGTGTCTGTGGTTCAGTCTTCCGAATGTTCCGAAATACAAAGTACATTAAATTTATAATTTTTGAGGAACAAATTTTTAATTTAATGTGGTAAACATCGAAATTATTGTTACAATTTTTCTGTCTAATTTCTTCAATGCACTTGTCCATGAATTTTGATGTACAATGAGTGCTTCAAACCTCCATTATGATACCATCGTCGATAAGGATAAGAAATCAAGATTAATTTTATCTTCATTTACTGTAGGTTTACTGAAGATTGGTGATAATGAACAGTAGAAACCTTGTTTATATCCGATGGCTGTTTAGTTGTGTAGTTTACTGCTTTGCATCTATTTTGATTAAATTATCAGTAATGACTGGCTTGTTTTTAAAATATGAGATGTTTACAATAATCATGCGATTATAATTTATAAATTTAGTTAACACGGTTAGTAACCTCACTTTATTTCTTTTATTTAAATCAATATTTTTGTAGTACATGTACTTTGCTTTATTATTGAGTTGGTATCAATAAACTTTACGTTCGATACGGAACTATTTGATTATACCTACATCATATAGTTTTATTAATATCATAAATAAACTTGCTTAAAATTATTCCACCAGCTTGATATAAGGTTTGTTTTATTTTCCAAATAAGATATTACATAATTTAGGGCTTTTGCGTTTATTTTACACCGTTTTACTGCATTGTTGGTTCCTGCCATTATAGCAACATAGTCGTTCTTCGTAAAGTATTTACAAATATTGACATATTCAACGACTGATTCAAATGTAGCACTTGCATTAAACAGGCGTCAATTGCACCACGACCGTGACGGTCAGATAGAAATAGAAACCTAGGTGCGCTTTCCGTTCGAGTGGAGAAACCGTGTAACTTTCTTATTATTAGAATTTTATCTTTCGGGATTGTTCTGTTAGTCGTAGATCTAAATCAGACTCTGACTTAGTTTTGTCCATTACAGTAGCTTTATACCCTTTGGTGTCGAACTTAGTTTGTGTGGTTGCTATCTTAAATTTTTTAATTGGAGTAGAAACACTGTTTGCGTCGATTTCATTACATTGATCACAGCTTCTGTTTAAGTTACCTTAGAATCGCCGTTTGATAATATTGTATTTAAAGATGCCAATCTCGGATTTACTCGCTTTAAGTAATTGAACTTGTGCATTATCCTTATCTATAAAAGATTTTTCCATTGCCAAACTTTGTTCTAGACTGGTATCAATTTGTGACTAATTTTTTACTTTATTTAATAGTGCAGATATTTTCTCCTTCAATTATTTTGTTTAAATCTATTATCATATTTTCATATTAGTGTTTTACTTCTTGTCAACCTTCTACTTATTTTGAGTTAGGAATTATTTATTTAAAAAACTTTTGATTTAAATTTATAAAGCACTTAATACGCACACATCACACAACATTACGTGATTGCGAACACAGTACAGAAACAACTTTAATAGCAACTGGTGTTGCTAATAGTGTTGCTAACTAGCATTGCTAATAAATATTTTTCGCTGGTTATAAATTCTATGTTTAAAAGACCTTGCGCGTTTGTTAGCGGTCTTTTTAAAAGTGCACACACAGGAGTTAAACACAGAGTTATTACTATAGTAACACGCTTCTCATGCACCTACTTTTTTAAATAATTGTCACCGCATAAAAATCAAAATATAAATTGCTTAATAGAAGCTATAGGTGGTTAATGGTCGAACGCACCATAGGAAATCCAATGGGAAATCATAAACTCTCTAATTATTTTAGGTAAATACTCCACAAGAACTTTTCTTTAACGAACTGAATTCTCTATCATATGAAACAACCTTTTAAAATTATAAATACTGTCATGTTGTCAGTCTATTCGTCACAACACGATAGACTTAAAAAATGTCGTACACCGTTTCAGAAAGAATAAAAATTGTAAAAATGTTTTATTGCGGTAATAGCACGTGCACAGTAAGTGCCTTATTTACCGCAAAATATCCAAACGTCCGCTCCAAGCCATACTACATTGAATCGGTGCAGGGCCGGCCCCAGGGCAGGGCGATCCGGGCGGCCGCCCGGAGCGCAAAGCTCTAGGGGCGCCAAAATCATCAAGGAAGGCGTTGCCTTCCTTGTCCTAACTTCGTTAGGGGTCGGGCGTCTAGCGGCTTCTAGGCTCGCTTCGCGAGCAATCGAAACAACTTTAAAATGGCTTTTATCCATCACTAATTAAATAAAAAGTGAACGAAATATTTAACTATAGAGAACGCATTTAATCTTAACGTAAGCGTAAGGTAAACCGTGGATGTGGAAGAACGAGGTATGTTTTATTCTTAAAGTGCAGATGCATGTTTTTGTAATAAAACACGTACATAAATTAAACAGATTATAAAGGTATTACGTGTATTCACCTCCAAACTTTTAAATTTAAGAACCGTTCTTAATTACGCTAAACACCTTATTTTCATAATTTTGGATGAATTAATTTCAATTCGGTTTCGATGCAGATTTAATTTTACCTTTTATAAATAGGAATTTGTTATCGATTTCGAGTACTAAAAAGGAACGTGCAGGTGTTAGTTTTGTAACGTGACACGTACCGAGATAAACAAACGAAATAAATTGATAAAAGAAATAAGTTACAAGCTTTTTAAAATGCACTAAAACGTAAAAATAAAAGTTATTACTTTTATCAATCATCATTTTATTTCTAAGCACATTATAAATTTAATATATGTATTTAAGCATTAAGACAAAATCTAGTTGAGTTCAATTCATCATGACCAAACCACTCAACTATCGCTTTTCAAGAATTTACAAGTTTTCGGTCCCTGCTCTGGCATTGGCAACACTTACAATACAGGAATCTACAAGTCTGTACCAATTTTGAAACCAACCGAAACAAGATGTCACAGGAGTTTTTAACTGCATATATAAGGGAAGTTGACTTAAAACAATGCGTTATTTGCTACTAGACTTCGGCCGGTGCGAAATAAAATAGTTTTTTTTATTATTGTACAAAAGTTTTAAAAAGTGCTTGTGCAATTGCAAATTGTCCAGTGTGAGTGCGTTTGTCTTTTGTGAAGGTAAGTTTTTAATTTTCATTTTCAAAATCGCGTACAAGTAGTACTAGAATTAGTAGTCCCAGGGTGATACATTTTTGGGAAAATTTTCAATCTTCATTCAATTTAGAAACTTTTATGTCTATGGTTTTATTTACGACAAATGTACCGTTTTCGAGATAAATGCTGAAAACTGTTCAAAAACATGGTCATTTTACGCTGTTTTTCTACTATTATTTTAATTTTCTATAGGTATACTGTTAAATGTGTCTCAAAACCGCACATTTGTCCTAAATAACACTGGAAACATAAAAGTTTCTAAATTGAATTAGGATTTTATTTTTCGAATTATTAGGGGTTAGAAGCGTTGCAGTAAGCAAGGGGGCATCACCCTGTGGGTATTGTCATCGGTTAAATTGCTCTTAATATTGAGTTTTAGTTGCCTTGCCTAAAATGTATACCAAATTCCAATTTATTATACAGGGTGTCCATCTATAAACTGACACATTTTAACTGCTTATAACTCGAAAACGATAAATGGTATCGATGTGCGGTTTTCACAGAACTTCATCATTTTTTTAAATTTTTTTGACAGTGTTGCCAAGTTTTAAAATTTACCTGAAATAGGAGAAACAAAATTGACGATTTTCAAAGGCCGATTTCGCAAAAACTTTAATGGGACACTCTGTATTTTTATAATTTACATCAAAGCCTATTTACTCTCCTTTACGAAAATGTTGTTAGTTTGCTTAATTTTTTTAATATACATGTTATACGGATTGATAATTGGTTTCAGAAACCAAAATGTCTGATGCTAAGAAAAACCCTCTGGAAGCCAATTTAAAAGCGGAGATTGAACAAGCAAACACAGCTTCAAAAACAGTCAGGTGCCCTGCAGAACTTTTTGAAAGAGGGTAGTCTCAACGCTCCCACTACCGATCAACATTTAAACAACGCCCAGCACATGCACCTGGATACTGACTTTCCCGATATGAATCCCCCTTTGGACGCAAACGTCAGCATTGCTGAGCTAGTTAATTCACCTCAAACGAGTTTGTTGAGTAGTGATGCAGTTCCGTGCAGTTCCAAAATAAAAACTGCAAGTTGTGCAGACCTCAGAAAAACATTTAGAAGAGACTACAGTCCCAATTATCTCTTCTGACCCAGGATTATGGCCCGAAATCATGCGCGAAGCAGATAGAGTTTTTGGTTAAACGTGGTCCAGCTGCACCTTTGTATAATTTTGATTTTCCTTATGATGATCAACATAGAAGATTCTCACCAAAATATTACAAGAAAGCACTTAAAAATGGAGAACAAGTTTTAAGAGAATGGATGGTATATTCCTTATTTCAAAACGTCTTGTATTGTTTTCCATGTCGACTTTTGCTGCCCCATCTAGCACTAGCGCTCTTGGCCATCGAGGATTTAAAGACTGGAAGCATTTAGGAGACTCTTTAGCACATCATGAAAATGGTAAAACGCATATTGATTGTTTAAAATCATGGCTTGAATTAAAGCAACGGTTGAAATGGGTAAAACAATAGATGCAGTTTCTCAGAGGCTCATTGATTCTGAGATAAATCACTGGTCCGAAGTTCTTTTACGCATTATATCAGTCGTTAGAATGCTAGGTGAGAGATCTCTAGCTTTTCGAGGAACAACAGATAAACTCTATGAACACAATAATGGAAACTTTTGAAGTTCATTCAGTTATTGGCTGAGTTTGATCCAAAATGGAGGAACACGTTCGCAGGGTTCTTAATAAAGAAGAAATCAAAGCTACATATCTAGGAAAAACTATACAAAATGAAATAATTGATTTGTTGCATGACAATATAAAGCGCCACATCATTGAACAAGTTCAAAAGGCCAAGTATTATTCTGTGATTCTCGACTGTACTCCGATGCAAGTAAAGTCGAACAGATGACATTTATGGCAAGATATGTTTCCATAGAAGAATCAGAGTCTGAAGTTCAAGTGATAATCAATGAAAACTTTTGGGTTTTCTACCCATTGAGAGATCAAAAGCTGCGGAATTATCGGAGGTTTTAGTAGAAGAGCTAGAGAAAATGAGCTTAAAGTAGAGAACATGCGCGGTCAAGGGTACGACAATGGTTCCAATATGAGAGGAGAAAATCGGGAGTACAAACAAGAATCAGAAATATAAACCCCAGAGCATTTTATGTTCCATGCAGCAGTCATTCGCTAAACTTGGTTGTAAACGATATGGCAAAATCCTCGTTTGAGGCTGCAAACTTCTTCAATATTGTTCAAAAGTTATATACATTTTTGCTTCGTCAACTTTTCGTTGGGCAATATTACTTAAATATATTGATAGTTATACCCTAAAACCATTAAGTGATACGCGATGGGAAAGTCGAGTAGACTCATTAAAAGCTCTGCGATTTCAAATTGGACCAATTTACGATGCTTTGTACAGTATTTATGAAGATCCAGAAATCGATAATATGATTAGAGACGAGGCTAGCGGATTATTAAATAATTTGAAGCAGTTCAAATTTATATGCTCTATTGTGATTTGGTACAAAATTTTGAGTCGCATTAATCCCATCAGCAAACTTTTGCAAACCGTACATTTTGATATATCACAAGCTATTGATACGCTTAACAACTGTAAACTCTTCTTTGAAAATCTGAGATCAGATGAAGCTTTTGAAAGCATCATTTTAGAAGCAACCGAGCTTGCTTCAGAGGTGGACGTGGAAGCTAATTTCGAAGCCACCACACCACGTCATCGTATCAGAAACAAAACACGAAACGTTTTGTATGAGGCCCGGATGAACCCGTTCAAGACCTCAAACAAAAATATAAAATAGAACTTTTCTTTCACACTGTAGATCAAGCAATAAATGCCTTGAAACCAGATATAATTTGCTAAATACTCACAGTAATTATTTCAGCTTTTTGTATAATATTTTTGGTTTAAAAGACATGCGCAGAAATGAGCTACTGGCTTATTGCAAAGATTTGGAAGTAGTTTTAACTGATGGAAATTCAAGCGATCTTAACGCCCTGGAACTGGCCGATGAAATAAGCATTGTTTCGTCATTATTAACAAAAAAGGAAACCCCCGTTGAAGTCCTCAAGTTTATCGCTACACTTAAACTTGCACCAAACCTCAGTATAGCATTAAGAATCCTACTTACATTGCCAGTCACTGTGGCTTCAGGGAAAGAAGCTTTTCAAAACTAAAAATAATAAAAATTATCTCAGAACGATGCAGACGCAAAATCGTCTCAATGGATTGGCAATGATAGCTATAGAACACCAAATTAGTGACAAATTAGACTTGAAATCACTGGTTCGTGAGTTTGCCGAAAGAAAAGTTAGAAAAAGGCATTCTAAATACTTTGGTTCGTTAGCATTCATTTATATTATAGGATATTAGTAAGCATTAGTTCATTTTAATTTTTGTTATTTTATTTTACCTTAGTGGTAAATTGCTTATCTGTTACATACCTGTTACCTAATGATCGAGTTTTCAATAAAATGTTTTTTTTTATTTAATTTTTTTCAACGTTTTCTTGACTTTATGTTATGGGAGCATGCGATTTACTTTAATAAACGGAGAGGGGGGCGCCAAATTCAAGTTTTGCCCGGAGCGCCAAAATGTCTAGGGCCGGCCCTGATCGGTGAGTCCAAGAACAGTACAAGTGCAAAAAGATAGTTTTGAGATAAAATGAAAAAACATAATAGCTCCAGAATGAGTAGTCACTGTGTTGGCCATCATTGAAAAGTTGTGATGATTCTTTAGACAAATCATAACTGAAAATAAAGGATCCGAAAAAAATCGCCCCCTCCCAAGTTATAGAAGAAACAAATTATGGACTTGTACTGTTCTTGGACTCAGTCTTTTTTCGAGAGGTTTTTCTACTTTTTTGAGTTTTAGCATATGACAGACTCTTTGGAAACAACAACGGAGAGTACTAAGGATGTGAAAAGTCTTTTATTAAGTAATTCTATTCAAGAAAATGTTAATTAAAGATACATTATTGCCAACTTAGTTATCACGATCTTCATCCGCGTTACTTTGTTTCCAGGAAGTGATATGATAGTAAAACTCGAGTGTTTCACAGTTTCTGATTTGTGATTGATAGGAAGGGGTTCTTGATATGTACGTACTTCTGGCAAAGCAGGACTTGGTTTGTTTTGTTTGAGGAGCTTAAAACTATATGAAATAAAACCATCTACATAGCCATAGGTTATAACGTATCCTGGGGATGAACTGTCATAAACAAACTGCCTATACTTTGAAATGGTAAATGATTCCGTACTAACACCACGTTGGCGGATCGTAAAACCAGTTTTTTTATAACTCGAAGGTCACCAGTTTTTGAAATCAAGGATATCTTTATAGTTCATTTCTTTAAAGGTAAACGGGTTATTCTTCTTACAAGATACAATCATTTCCTGATATTCCTCTGGTAGATAGACTCGGTCGCTTCTTCTAACCAGTTTTTTTTTAGAGGTCCATAATCTCTATCACAGAGCAAGAATGAGTGCCCACGTATTGGGTAGTAATGAAATAAATAAACGCTTACTTGCTTGTAACGCCAGGAGAAATCGCACCATTGTGTTGTTCCGGTTTTGCCCATGGCATCCATCAGAAAATATGTGTAATTCGGTAACGTTTTCAGGTATAAAAGTTTCTATGTAATCCTTCAGAAAAGTGCAGTATTATCTGATAAATTGTGGATCTCAAAAGCGTATACCCATAGCTGCCAACAATAAAAGATCTCCTGTACTGATATATTTGGGAGAGGTAGATTCTGGATGTAATCAAAAGTTATACCGGCCACTTCAATTCGATTTTGTTATAAATTTTTTCGGCACGTCGCTTATGGACAATCAGTTCTGCTGTGGCGACTCGTTTCGCATTGTCATTAAAATTTTAATTCTTTATTGTGCACCTAATCTTTCACATTCGGAACATACGTCTACCTGTTGGTTTTCTAAATTTGAATGCATAGTTTTCCCTGAAATATTTTAAATAGAATTTATACTTTAACGTTTAGCCTAGCATCCAAGTATTGGCAAACTTTTGCAGAATAGTGTGTACTTTTGCTAATAATTAATAGTAACTGAGTTTTTATACACCCAGTATAAATTTGTGATAATAACTTCGGTGGATTTTAAAGTTTGATGCTTTCAGTAAACAATGAAAAACATTTGAAAAAAATCCTCGAGTACGTAAAACAGAAAGTTCTTTTGAATTTCGATCTACATTCTCACAAATAATGAAATGTCTCGGCAACAGGTGGAGTTAGGTATACGGACTATAACAGTAAGTGACCTTTATTTAGTCCACAGAATCGAAATATGCCATCATATATAGGGTGTTCCATTTAAATCTTCACAACTTTGATGCGTAAAATTTTTATGGACCACCCTGCATATTCGAAAATAACTTTAAAACGTGCTCCTAATGAACCTACACGATAATTAAAAAAAAAGATTTCAAAAATATTTTACCATTTTTCGTATACAAACCGACGGAGCTTAGATGCCTCACCCTGTAGATTGAGCGTATATTTTCGAAGAATTAAATAATTAAATTAAAAAATTTGTTAAAATTAAACTCGTTTTATATTTTTTCCGTAACTACAACAATAACGCAACAAATTTTTTTTATATACCGGGTTGGAGAATATTTCTTCAACAAGCTCATCTGTAATTTTCAGCAAAAATAAATTGATCAATGTTCAAAACAAGGTTTTCCTTTCTTATTATTTCTCTCCTTTTAGTCTCCTTATACTTTCCTCTCTCGCTAGACTCTCTTCCGCTTTGCGGTTTGGAAAATTGTCAGTGCCCAGACCTAGTAAGGGAAAATCAGGAATTTCAGTTTCACAATCATCTTTAGATTTACTTTCAGCTTCAGAATTATGTGGTCTAAGTTCGGACCACAGTCATGTAATACATCTTTGTCGTACTCGGGTTCTTATTCACTCACGCCACTACAATGTTACAAGCAATCTGTAAGTAAATATACGACAGGTTAGCTGTCTTATATAACAAAGATCTATGAAACACTTTGGTTACATGAAATGGTGCACTCATGAGATCATTGTCCCGAATATTAGAAACACCGATGCGAAAAGTTATTTTATTGTGTGCGTATGGAGGAGCTTTTTAACTAGAATTTTAATGAACACAACAGATAAAAATAAAATTTGCCTTTTTTCCATGTCAAGCCATGAGGTGTCATTTGCTTTTGTGGAATGTATTGCAGTCGGTTACTCCCAAAGGTCACATACACTGTGAACCACTTCCACTTTTCTATATGATTCACTAGTAAAGCAAATACTATAGACAGATGAACAATAAGGGTCGGTTGTATAATGTCTAGTTGAGTAAAGGTTGAAATTAATCCGTCGGTTCAACAAAATATTGTGGTTGTACTGCCGGTTACGTTCAACCTCCAAATGAAGTAGCCATTAACTCCTTCAACCGATGGTCGAAGAAATAAAGCGTGAAACATTTAAGTCTGTAGGTTAGAGTATCAAGTTTTAGTCTTTCTCTTCTGCTGTTTGTTTTAAACATGCATTTAATTATTTGAGTGTGTTTATGTTATATTGCTTTAGTTAGGTACTTAATATTTAAAAATTTAATTAGTAAATTAATCTAAAGCGAATGTAACTATTTCCATTCTAGTATTCTTACTAAACATAAAATCATAAACAAATTTTCTAGTTAACTAAAGTTTGAAACTTGCAGATGAATTCCAGAGTTAAAAGAACCTTATACAGTGATTCTAATGCTCGCAGGTTAATAGACTTGGTGTATAAGTATAAAACAGTAGTAGAATGTAAGAAGACGGATGGGACGACTTGGAAATAAAAGGTGACAATTGATTTATATGTTAGCTACTTTTTTAGCATTGCAAATGTAATATTTTAGGATGCTGTTTGGACAAAAACTGCCAATGAATTTAATTGTGCTGCCACAGAAGGGAAAACGGCAGAACAATTACGGACCAAATATGACAACACGAAGAAAGAAGCGAGAAAATATTTTGCGAAGCAAAAGTAAGAACTGTACCGCACAGGTACAGTATCAGAGATGTAATAAAAGAAATATTTGAAAAATTAGGGCAACAATACACTTATCTGAAGAGGGAATTGTTCCATCCACTGGTCATAGTGACACTTGTAAGTAAAGAATGACTGTGGAAGATGAGAGAAAATGCAGAACGATTTTGAAAAATTAACATATCATGAATAGTCGTTGCCTCGAGTTTAAACCGCGTACCTTAACTCGACGTGTTGTGGTAAAGTGTTTAACAAATGCGAATATATTTCAGTGTAGAATTATTAAAATCAAGCATTGCCTTACAAAAAGTATCTAATTACGCACGCAGGCTCATTAAGTTGATATCTGTTAGCGTCAGACAGTGCAGGGCTCCCTTGCTCATGTACTTGGGCGAATTAGCATTGTTTGTTGATTATATTTATATTTGTGTAGAGGTGGGGATGGACAAACGTGCAAAGGATAGCTTTCGGTTATAATTGTAAATAGGCAATTGCCGATTGATCTACTTACGCATGGGTCCAGATGACCATTAAAACTCCTCGAATTCTATTTTTACTGCTTTTATTGTGTTATATAGATTGATGTGTAACCTGAGAAAGGGACGCTGTATTTTCCTAACGCAGTCACTCAAGCTTGTGTATCGGTCACGTTGTTATGATTTATTTGCACATACCCTTCTAAGGCTTTGTTTTAATGAGTTTTTTGTGGCAGTTTGTTTAAGTAGAATTGTTTACCTGTTAACTAATTTCGCTTTATATGTAATTTATTGTAACTGCACGTATATATTTGTGCTTTAGTAGTCACTAAACAATTGTGTGCGTGTAAATTCCTTGCCTATTTTCTTTTGCTCTTGCATTGCAGTTACCTTATTTTACCTGTGCAATTTTACTGTTGTTATATTTTATGTGTACCGAAATTTGCGTTATTGTTTTATCTGCTTATTTACTTAAAGACGGACATGGTTGGTTTTAAAGGGCCACATATTTGATATTACTATTTTTATTCTGATTTATTTATGACACAATTGTGGGTGTGATTACATTGGTTTTTTTATTGTGTTTATGTGTAGCTAACCTACTTTTTATTTATTTTTTTCTTAATATTATAATTTTGTACGCATTTTAATCTGATTTAATGTGTTTTGTTATATGTTGAACCTTTTCATTGGTTTTTTGTGTTCTTGTATTTATTTTATGTACTTGTGCAATTGTTTATGAATAAATTGGGTTTTCTTGGTGGTTCTTTCCCAAAGTAGTACATTAACGGGTTGAACCATCATTGCGCAAAGCTCGTTAATTTTAATTTGAGTAGTTTCATTATTTATCTGTCCCACATGGTGCAACACTTAACCTCATCAAGCCTATCTAATTCAAATAACACAATGTACCTACCAAGACGGTCAATTCTTTTGATGTCTAAATAAATTCTAATGTTTTAATTATTGCCAGAAAAGTCGATGTAAGGCAAGCATATTAATTTAAGTAATAGTAGCATTATTGTCAGTGAAGTCAAGATAAATCAATTAGCGATTGTCTTATTCTTGAATTTGCATTATTGCGAATAAGTCAAATTACACTTTTTAAGATAGGGTAACCTGGGACACTACAACTTCTAATGAATTTCATTCAAAATCTGAGTTAGTTTCAACACATCGGTGCACCAGCTCACAACGCACTAATGGTGTCAAACGATTTGGAAGAATGTTTTAATCATTGAGTAGGGAATCGGGGTCCTATTACTTGACCGCCATGGTCTCCCGACTTAAGTCCTCGGTACGTTTTTATGGGGAGCAATTAAGGACAAAGTGTACAAAGAAAAACCTTCGGATTTGGAAGTGTTAAAAAATAAAATAAAAGTTACTATCCAACAAATTCGACCCAGAATCTTATTAAAAGTGCAAATTTAAGACGTTGTCAGATAGGTGTACAAAACAATGGTGGACATTTTGAGGCCCTTTTAGGACTTTAGGGTTTAAATTAGTTTGTTACTGTTACCATAACATTTTTGCTATGTATTTTGTCATAGTATGTTTTATTTTAATTTTAATTCGTTAGTAGTACAAATTGGTTCTGATACTATTAAAATTATTTTAAATTAGTTTTTCTCAATTTATTGATGGGATAACTTTTGTTTCGGTTTCATGGCACATGCTATATTCCTTAATACATAAAAATTATGATTGTTTGTAAATTATGAGATAAAGAGAGAAAAAAAATATGACAAACCATACATTTTTGAAAACAGAAAGAATAGTTAATTAGCCACCGATGATTGACATTTAAAAATAATGTTTAGGTCGTAGGTAACTCAAAACAAAAATTTTCTACCAATTTATCATATTTAGCTTAAAAGTATCTATGAAATTCGTTTTTGAAACTTTTTATTTTAAATATTACCTGAATAATGAGCAATTGAAGATATAATACACGATTTTTAGTATTTTTCGAACATCTCAGTAGGCTGACAAAATTGTTACATTCTCCCATAGCCATTAGATTCCTCTTTTAACTCTGCCAATTTAACCGATTCTCTATCTAGTAACAGAGTTACCCATTGAACGTGGGTAGATCTTAGACACCTTGTATATGTCTGTGTGTGTGTGTGTGTGTGTGTGTGTGTGTGTGTGTGTGCGTCTGTGTCTGTGTCGTGTTGTGTCTGTGTCTTCAGTCAGGTCATGTGGTCAGTTGTAATAGTGTTATCATTGTCGGTCATGGTGTGGTCATTTTCTAGTATTGTCATTAATAGTATATATCGTGTGTTTGTGTGTGTGTGTGTGTGTGTGTGTGTGTGTGTGTGTGTGTGTGTGTGTGTGTGTGTGTGTGTGTGTGTGTGTGTGTGTGTGTGTTTTGTTTGTGTGTGTGTGTGTGTGTGTGTGTGTGTGTGTGTGTGTGTGTGTGTGTGTGTGTGTGTTGTGTGTGTGTGTGTGTGTGTGTGTGTGTGTGTGTGTGTGTGTGTGTGTGTGTGTGTGTGTGTGTGTGTGTGTGTGTGTGTGTGTGTGTGTGTGTGTGTGTGTGTGTTTGTGTGTGTGTGTGTGTGTGTGTGTGTGTGTGTGTGTGTGTGTGTGTTGTGTGTTGTGTGTGTGTGTGTGTGTGTGTGTGTGTGTGTGTGTGTGTGTGTTTTGTTTGTGTGTTGTGTTTAAGATAATTTTTGCTTCTTTGTGCTAAGTTTCATCATTTGCGTGCTGTGTGTGTGTGTGTGTGTTCAATACTCTAGATAAGTAGTGTCCTGGGTTCGATTCACACTGAGCAACTTCTACTGTATGTACGTTGGTAGTTTTAATAATTCACTATATATATATATATATATATATATATATATATATATATATATATATATATATGAGTGTGTCTAAAAGTTCGGTGAATGGTCTAATATACTGGATTCAAAATTTTAAACAAGCGCACGTTCATGCGTAGAGACGCACGGACATGTCTGGACCTGCGCTCTGTCAGTACTAGCGCGAAGCTTCTACCGCAGTGCTATTGCATTCAGTCTAATTGAGTATTCCAAGTAGTACGCGTCGAGACGTCATGGGGCAACGACACAACATTAAGTTCTGCTTCAAATTGGGTAAAACGGCGACAGAAATCCATGAGATGTTGGTGCAAGTGTACGGGCAGAATACTGTGAGTAGGAAATGTGTGTACGGTTAGTTTGTACGCTTTCGCGCTGGTAAGGAATCGGTAGAGGATGAACCACATTCGGGTCCACAAGCAGGACATAAGAAAACAATGAACATGTGCGATTGATGCTAACAAAAGATCGCCGATTTACTCTGCGATTAATAGCAGAAGAATTGGGTATTAGGAAAGACATTGTGGGGAGCATCATCCATGAAGAATTGGGCAAACGTAAGATTTGTTCACGATTCCACATCAAGGCTTCTCGAAGAGTTTCCAGGCGTTATACGAACGTTGTCAGAAGTGTGATGTGGCTCATAGAGGGTATTTTGAAGGCGAATAAAGGTATTTACAATTAACATTGTGTTTTTATGTTTTTATCATACCATTCACCACCTTTTTGGACACACCTCGTATATATATATATATATATATATATATATATATATATTGGGGTTAAAGTTTTCTTGAACCAATTACTATTTAAAATAATTTTGATTTTTCTTTGCGAATGTTGGATCTTAAATTACTGAATAGTTTAGTTGCAATGTATTTTTACGTCTCGCTACTAATTTGTAACATTTTCAAAAATGTACATTAGGAATTTCAGAAATCTGAATTGCATTTATATAATTTTTATATCACACAAATATACTTCAGTTATTAAAATAGAATTTTGACTAAAATCTTTAGATTAAAATTTAAATTAACTTAACTATAGCCACTGTACCTATGTGCATCCAAACACTAAGAGCATTTATGACTAATTACATTGTAATGTAATGTAATGTATACCATTACTACGTTGCTTTTAGATGTGCAACCTTTATTATAAAGAGAACGGCGTATTTACTGCGCTAGCGTGGTAGCGCACTTTTCCGAATTTTCGGTTTCAAATACGGTGGAGATACAGAAAGCTTCATTATTGTTTTACAATATAATGGACATCTTGTCCATAGCCGCGAAGAAAATTTCATTTGCGGGTTGGAGTCTCACACAGAATCCCATTTATTAACCTCAGGAGAAAAAAGAGGGATATTATAAGTTTAATGTATGTATTATGTATCCGTCTGTGGCATTGTAGATCCCAAATATATTAGCTAAAGAAAGAAATATTACGCAATGTCTTTTCCTTGAGATGTGTCATATACATAGTAATACAAATTGTCGTCCCTGAGGGTCCTGTCAATCATGTTGATATTGTATTAAAATGTAGGAATTTGAGACCACACCATACTCAACGAAACAGTTTTTTTGTTTTCTAAACCACGTAAAATACAATACTCAAAAAGTGGGTACACATAAGATTAATTGCAACGTTCTTGGGACTTGAACGACACACCAGTAACTCTTAGGTGTAGTTCCGCAACCGTTTTGGCCAATACGGTTGCCAATATTACCGTTCTTAAAAGACCGGGGAAGTGGAAGGGTTTCACTGTCCCCGAATCGTACGGAGATAAATCACTACTGACAAAAAAAAATTCAAAAAACTAGAATTAGGTGCGTGTTGTATTATTAAGATTTTGTTCAATTTCGTTACTTATATATTTCTATACAGTGTGTCCCGAAAGGTTGAAAACGCTCAATTACCTCAGTTATTTGTAAAGTGGCATAGATGAAAATTGGGGAGTTTACATTAGCAATCACGCTCTATGCAACAAAAATATTTTCAGTGATGCAGTGTTGCCGCTACTAAAAGGTAAAAGCAAGTTTGATCATTCAAACACCATGTGTAATTATTCAATTTTTTAATTCTCGGAATAAATCTAAATACATCTCATGTGTGAAGACCTAAACCTATCTTCAATCATTTACGAAATAATTGACAGACCATTTCGACACTTTGACAGGCTGTAAAATCTAAACCTTAATAGATCAAGAAAAACGGTTTGTACATTCCTATCTTAGTTTTTCATAAGCTATCGATTAACAAATACAAAAACATCAATCTTCTAATAAGGAATTTATTAAAAATTGTTTAAAAAAATCACGGAACTATGTACATAGTGGTTCATTTTCGATGTTTTCTTATGGGAAGTACCCTTTCTATTACAGATAGACAAAAAGTAATATGGGGTCCTTGTGCTCGATTTTGGTGATAATTAAGATCCAATAGTCATAATCAAGATATTTCTGACCGTTATTGCGCAATTAGCGAAAATTGAAAAAATGGCGATTTTGAAAAACTATAATAACTTTTTTATTTCTAAATGTATCGACAAACTGTAAAAACATTCTTAAGGCACTTTCTGAAGTAGAATCCGTTAGTGATTTTACATTTTTAATACCTTCTTATTTAAAAAAGATATGACATATTTAAATGACATTTTTTTTTGTGCTTTTCAAAAATATATAACACTTCTATGCTATTTTAATAATTAATTGATTTTTTAAATTTTTCTTATTTACGTTTTATATTAAGAATACACAGTAGGCATGGGAGGCTGAGATCTATTTAAGTAAAAACAAATCATACCTATATGTCAAATAATAAATTAAAAATTAGAAGTGTGCGACAAAGAGATCTTGGAGTTTAGTTACTAACATGCCTAATTATACAAATTCAGAAAAATTTTGCATGTTAAAGTGTTTTATATTATCCGAAGGTGATAAGAATGTGGCATCGGAATTATATTTTCAAAATTGTCCTGAAAGGCAGCAGCCAAATAAACATAGTTTTCAACGGTATAGTTAATAGAAATTAAAATTTTTGCTAGCTCAAAACAATATCTTAATTAATTTTAGGTCACAAAAAAATTTAATTGAATTCGGTTCATTTAAAAATCCCAGGCCAAAAACTTACTTTAAACGAAATTGTGAAGGAAATTCAATGGTCGTCTTAGGATAAGTCGAAGCAGAGCCTACAACTTCATCTAGACAAATGGTTAATCTAGGCGTGTCTCGACGCAACGCCCTTCGAATTTTAAAGAAACACAAATACCATGGCTATAGATTTCGGAAAGAATACTTTTTGACTATAGACGACAGAAGGCGGTGTACTGAATTTTGTAACTGGTATATAAGTCAGTGCCAAAATATACCTAATTTTTCAAACTCTATTGCATGGTCAGACGAGGCGCATATCAGTAGTGATGGTATTTTTAACAATCACAATTTACCTTACTGACAGATACTAACGCTTGTGTCAGTGTTGTCCGCAGGAGGCTAGGGAAATTTGGAATAAATGAGAGGTGCTGCATTAAAAACGGCCGTTTTTATTATCACATGTATGAAGGAACATTAAACTCAATTAAATATCTCGATATTCTACGAATTCATTTGGAGGGATTTCTAGAGTTTTCCTTTAACACAATATTGCAATGTCATATTTCAGCAAGACGGAGTTCCCGCACATAGTTCCCGTGTAGTTAGGTACTACTTAAATTTACGTTTTCCTAATAGCTGGATGGGAACCACAGCACCAATTTCGTGGCCTGCTCGTTCACCCGATCTTTCGCCTCTAGATTTCTTTTTATGGGATTTTTTGAAAAACATTGCATACAAAAGAACTAATAATACTGTGAATGAGTTAAAAGAAAGTGTGGATTTTACACAATTAACACCACTATCTATATATAACTCTATAAATTCAATTAGAAGACGATGTGAAATCTGCATCCAGAAAGAGGGCAGTTTTAGTGTGTTTTTCATATTGATATTTTGTGTTCATATTTTTGTTCGTTTATAGAATTAGATGTTTACATACGTATAAAAATTGATTTGCTGTTAGCTTTTCATAATTTCTGATGATGTTATATTGTTTATTTTCATTTCATTTCAATTTGCATTTGAGGTTTTTTGATAATTTTATATTCAAACTTTAGATTTTATAATTGGTTACCATTACACAAGAACAACATTACAATTAAACTTATTTGAATTACAAAATGTCTCCAAAATATTTTACTCGATATGAAATTTCTTTTTTGAATACATTATCTCCATTCAATTTCATGTCTGGTTTTCTAAGCCAACTGTTATCCTTAATTAATATACCAATTAAGAAAAACTTAAAAAATCAATTAATTATTAAAATAGCATAGACGTGTTATATATTTTTAAAAAGCACAAAAAATGTCGTTTAAAAATGTCATGGCCAACTATGGTTTCCATATAAAAAAACACAACTTGATGTCATATCTTTTTAAAATAAGGAGGTATTAAAAATGTGAAAGCACTAACGGATTCTACTTAAAAAAAGTGCCTTAAGAATATTTTTACAGTTTGTCGATACATTTAGAAATAAAAAGTTATTCAAGTTTTTCAAAATTGCCATTTTTTCAATTTTGGCTAATTGCGCAATAACGGTCAGATATATATATATATATATATATATATATATATATATATATATAGAGAGAGAGAGAGAGAGAGAGAGAGAGAGAGAGAGAGAGAGAGAGAGAGTCTATCTGTAATTGAAAGGGTACTTCCCATAAGAAAATGAACCACCCTGTACTATGTACTAAATTAAATGTTCAAAATGTTTTCCTTGCACTTCTTGGCAAAAGGCTAGGTGGTAGTAAAGTATTTCGATAACCTTGTGAACCATATCTTCGATAAGATCAGACTCAATTTGTATGCGTTGTCTTATATCGTCGAGGTTCTTCGATTTTGTAGCGTATAATATAATGGCGAGAGGTCGGGAGACCTCGCTAGCTCCATCGTGCTGAAACCATGTACTTTGATAGGGCCAGACATACGTTGAAGTTCAGGAACCATTAAATTTTGAAGCATATCCAAATATCTCTCAGCTATTAAATTCCTTTCTATGAACAATGGCCCTATAGTGCGAGTTCCAAACAACCCTGTCCAAACATTTATTTGCTGAGGATGCTGGAAATGCGCTTCTCCAATCCAATGCGTATTTTGGTCTGACCAGTACCTATAATTATGACGATTCACTTTCCCATTTAGCACAAATGTCGCTTCATCAGAAAAAGCAATGTTATTGAAGACCATTATTCTCGTCCCACAAAATTCATCGTCTGACAGCTCTTCAACAAGATGAATCTTACAGAGGTGAAATTTATTTTCCTCCAGAATTCTTGACACTGATGAACGACGTATATCAATAACTGCTGCTGACTTCCGCAAGGAACTATGAGGATTCTCAATAAACGTGAGTAATGTGTTTAAGCATTTTTCACCACTTTTTGCTGTTTTGGGTCGTTCCGATCTAAACCTCTCTTTGCAGTCTCCCTTTTCCTCAAATCTTCTGTTTTCTGTACTGTTGATTTTGCAATTGGGGAACGTTTAGAAAACCGTTATTGAACAAATCCGTCATCTCTTTATAGGACCTCACACGAACTCCGTAACCACACATCATAAGCAGTATGATTCTTTCACAATGATTTAAATTAGCCACTATTAAAAATAAAAACGGATGGGATTGACAAAATCTAATTTTACTTTTACGTCTGTCAAGTATGACGCGTTTCTACGGTTTTCATTTCTAATGTAACAAAGGTGAATATCACCTATTTTATTTTTTTTAAACAATTTTTCAATAAATGCCTAGTTAGAAGATTAGATGTTTATGTGTTTGTCAATCGATATCTTATCAAAAACTAAGATAGAAATGTGCAAACCGCTTTTCTTGATCTCTTAAGGTTTAGGTTTTACAGCCTGTCAAAGTGTCTTGTCAATCATTTCGTAAATAGTTGAAGATAAGTATAGGACTTCATACATAAGATGTATGTTGTCTATGTCACTTTACAAATAACTGAGATAATTGAGCGTTTTCACACTTTTGGGACACACTGTATAATAAAGTTTGATAAATAACTTGTTTGCTGTATTGTAAAAATATTGCAATATCAATACTACTATAAGACACGTATTATCTTCTTACATTGATTAACAATGATCAACATAGTTCTTTTATCAGTATTTTCAATATAATTAATAACGATAGCTACGTTCTAATCAGTTTTGTTAGGTTGACCAGATTGAGCATCACAATAACTGGAAAAGTTACATCATCCAAAAATCAAAATTAAAAAAAATCTTAATGGAGGTTATAATTTTTCTTAATTATTATAACAGTCCGCCATACACATTAAACATCTCTCTTTCTTCGTCTACACAACGATATTCTCATAGCATAATACATCTGATAAAAACAGAATAAATTAAAAATTTATTTATAATTAGAGATGTAAATTAGAGCTCGCAGAGTTGAGAAACGCAATAAATTATAATTAACACACTAAAGATTGCATTTTAAATGACTCAAATTGTGAAATTTTTGTTTATCTTTACTTACATGAAAATATTCGACCCCAGATAGTTGGTACACTTCGTCTAATGTTAATATTTTTTTGGGGTTTTTATGATTTTCTAAGCGCTGATCTTTAATATCATTATCCATAAACCACGCACGTACCATGTTGCTTATTATAATGTAATAAGTTGATAATATAACGATTAGACCAGGTTAATCTAGTGACATATAAAAATAGAATAACGTTCTACTTTACACCCAATACGCACTTAAATTATACCAACACTAGCTACTATTTACGCTACTTTCACTGTTGCCTCATTAGTGCAATACAGATTCTGCGCACGAACGTTCAAAGGTACCAGTTCTAGAGTACCAATTTATTATCTGGCAGCTACGTTTGTATAGGGGAAAGGTGACTATAAGGTAATCTTTGTAGTGCAAATTAATTACTCATTTAGCCACGTGCAGAATTATTGTCTTCGTTTTATAGCGTCAAGATTAAGTTTAAAAGTCCATAAAACATATGTATACAAGTAACACAGTGACAAAACTTATCCATTCATTGTGACAATGAAACAGATTGGTCTAAAATAACCTCAAGTGCTTAACGTAAATTTAAAGCAGAACCGAAATTAAAAAAAAATGTAACTATTTTTAACCATCGACGAAAAAAGAGGAGTGTTTAACGTGTATCTGTGTATCTGTCTGCGGCATCGTATCTCCAAAACGAAAGAACCGATTTTGATTTTTTTTTTGTTTGAAAGTCGAAAATATTCCTAGGTTTGATTCAAGAAAATATATTCATCCGTTTGAAGATCATCAGCTCTTTTTTAGTTGAAGAGATTTGTTTTAGAGGTTTTGATTTAACTATTTTCTTTTTTTCTTGTTTGAAAGGTGTCTTGATCGAGTCTGATTCAAGAAAATCTGTTTACTTTTTAGAATTTTTGTGTCGCGGGTTTTTTAAATTTTTGTAATGTTGTTTTAATGTTATTAAATCATTTGTATGTTATGGAACATTTCACGACTAGATTTCATTTATTTTGTAGATAATTTTAATTCAAATGGCGATCAAGCGCCATTTAATACGCATGTGAGATAATCATAATATCAAGGCTCAAATGCAGGAAACCATACCTAGTTTCGGTGATATCTTCGTTTTATTATTCTACCTGTAAAATATTAATTCCAAAAAGAATTCATCAAAGACCAAAAATTAAAACACGATATGTAAAATGATCGACGGATTTATTATTTGGTGGCAATGCTTAAACCTATTAATTACTAATAAACGAATCTTATCGCTAGGCACGATGTCAGTTTATAATATCCAAGCCCGCCTGCTCATCGGTTTTTTTTGTTATTATGCTCATGCTTATGATTAGTATTTACTTGTTTATATATATATATATATATATATATATATATATATATATATATATATATAATATATATATATATATATATATATATATATATATATATATATATATATATATATATATATATATACATGTATCTTAGTCGTAAACTGGTCAGGAGTCCTCCTCTTCAGCCCTGGTCATCCATGCTTGTTGGTGTTGCGATGTTTTGTGTTATTCTATAGTTTACAATCATGAGATGTGGTTATTTTTGGTGTAAAAAAAGATTTAAATTTATTTGAATATTAGTGATAATTGATTTGTGTGCGTGTTGTTTAGTGGGTTGTAGCGTACTTAGTGTGGTTAATCCAATTCTTTTGCTGGTATCATGCTAGGTCGTCAACGAATAGACGGGTGGATGCGAAGGGCATATGGAATTTATCTAGGAGTCTGCTATCTCCTAGGGGAGGTCGTCAAGGAGTTAAGTTAGGATCACGGGGGGTGTTTGAGTTTTCGTTTGGGTTTTTTCCGCAGGAATTGAGGAAAACGGTAGTTATCAGGAATGGTAAAGATCTCTCGGGTTGGGATTGCGTCGCCAAAGATTCTTTTGTGTTTTTCTGTAGGGTTTGCATTCTGTGTGTCATGGGTGGTATGTGTGCGTGTTGTATTGTGATGTCGCTAGGGTACCCGAGGAGTAACCTGTGTATGCGTCTGAGTATTCGGCGTTCACAGGAAGCGATAGAGGAAAGGTGATTGGGGTTTATATTTGTGTATATGGGTGCTCGGGAATCCATAACAGGGCGGATGTATGTTTTGTAAGTGATTTGTAGTGTTTTGGGGGGTGGTGATTTCACCCCGGCGGGCGCCCAGTAGGTTTGCTCGGTTTATAACCCTATTAACTGTTCTTTGTACATCGGGGAGCCAATTAATGGTTCTAGTGACAAGGATTCCTAGGTAGGTGACATCGCGTTGGAGTGGGAATCTTTCTTGGTTACGGGTGAGGGAAACATTTCTGTCGGCAAACTTTGGGAATTTTTCTTTGGTATAGTTAGGATGTCGGAAGAGGATTGTTTGGGTTTTGGTGAGATTGACGGAGACTCTCCACTGGTTCGCCCAGTTGGAAAAATTCTGGAGGGTTTTGGATATGAGGCGAGAGAGGAGGCCGTTTCACTGTTCCGATTAACCGTGCAGAAAGTGGTCTCGTCCGCAAACTGCGTAACGAATACTCCGGGTTGTGTAACTACGTGAATATCGGATGCGAAGATAGTGTAAAGGATCGGAGTTAAGGCAGAACCTTGCGGTACGCCTGCTATAGGTAGAAAAGGATCGGAGAAGGTTTTCCCTACTTTGACCCGAACTGACCGATTGGTCAGGTACGAGAGCAGGAGTTTGGAGAAGGGTTAAGTTGAGGTTTCGGATCTTGTGTAGGAGACCGGCGTAACAGACTGTCAAATGCTTGTTTAACGTCCAGAAACACAGCCAGATTGCATCGCTTGTGATTGAATGCTCTGGTGGTTTCCGTAAGCAGCTTCAAAAGGGATCATGACACGTTCGGTTGGGACGGAATCCGAATTGGCTATTGGGAAGAAGGTCATTGGATTCTGGGCGGTCCCTGAGTAGCCTGGTTAGAATCTGTTTAAAGCATTTTCCGAGGCAGCTCAGGAAGGAGATGGTTCTATAGGAGGAAGGTGTGGTTGGGTCGGAGTGGGGTTTGGGTATCATGACGGTGACGATTTCCAGTCCGTCGGGAAGTGAGGTAGCATTAGGCATTTATTGTAAATGCATGCGAGTAATCGGAGGGTTGGGCCGGGTAGGTGCCGGAAAATTTTACGATTCAGGCCGTCATGACCTGGGGCTGAATTTCTCCTTTTTTGAAATATGAGTTGGCCTGGTCGGGCGTGATGTGGGTATAGAAAGGATTCTCATTATCAAGTTGGATTTCGGGAAGGTTAAGGGTACGGAATTCTTCAAGGCGACTCTCAAGGAGTGCCTTACACTGGTTATCGAATTGGGGATCATCTGCGGATCGGAAAGTGGATTGGAGGTGGGATTTAGGGTTAACCTTTCTTCTAGTCAGTCTATCGAACTGTTGCCAGAAGAGATTTCCATTTCTATAATCTAACCGAGAGGTGGCTTTGGTCCAGGAGTCTTCGGCGTGTTTGTTTGCCTCTCGCCTGATGAAGGCGTTAAGGCGATTGTATTCGGTCGTGAGAGACGGATCCCTAGATCGCAAGAATTGACGATAGATTCGTCTTTTCTCTTTGATCCAGTTCACGATGTGCCGTGGGAGTGGTTTGCGGGAAATGTCGATGATTTTAAGTGTATATCATATATACATCAAATTTATAAGTATTATTGTTAATACACGACTTTTAAAACACGTGTTGGCTTTTAGTGAACTTGTAAAAGAAAACAATAGAATTATTCTGATATTATTAAAAGGTAAATTAAGCGACATTCATATAGGTAAAAATGGTACTAACGAGGCTATAGTTAATGCGCTTCCCTCGCTTCTCTCGTCTCACACAAGGACAATCACAAGCACAAGCACGAGCACGAGCACGAGCACGAGCACGAGCACGAGCACGAGCACAAGCACAAGCTGAGAGACAGACACAGCTACAGGTAAACACAGACACTGACACACCCCGTAGGCACACACATAGACGCAAGCACAGACACAGACGCAAACACGCAGCAAAACAAACACGCAGAAACGCAAACACGCAGCAACGCAAATACGCAAAAGGGGAAGACATGCAAACACGAAAACACGCTAACGCAAAAACACACAAACGCGAAAACACGAAAACATACAAACGCGAAAACATGCAACCATGAAAACACACAAACACAAAAACACGAAAACACACAAACGCGAAAACATGCAAACACGCAGCTATGCAAACACCCAAACGAGAAAACACACAACTACGAAAACGCGAATACTTGAAAACACAAATGCGAAAACATGCAAATACAAAAACACACAGAAACTAGCGAATATTTTCTGTAATAGAAATTGATCGTGCTCGTCTCTCTCGTTCTTCCCGTCTCTCTCTCCTCTCCCACATCTCCGCATCTTCCTCGTTTCTCCTCGTTTCTCTAGTTTCTCCAGCTTATCTCCCCTTCGTCTCTCTCACCTCTCTCGCCTCTCTCGCCTGTCTCGTCTCTCTCGTCTCTCTCGTCTCCTCGTCTCTCTCGTCTCTCGTCTTCTGTCTCTCTGTCCTCTCGTCTCTCTCGTCTCTCTCTCGTCTCTCTCGTCTCTCTCTCTCTCTCGTATCTATCATCTCTCGCCTCTTTCGTCCTCTCGTCCCTCTCGTCTCTCTCTCTCTCTGTCTCTCTCGTCTCTCTCGTCTCTCTCTCGCTCTCTCGTCTCTCGTCTCTCTCGTCTCTCTCGTCTCTCTGTCTCTCTCGTCTCTCTCGTCTCTCTCTTTCTCGTCTCTCTGTATCTCTGTCTCTCTGTATCTCTTGCCTCTCGCATCTCTCGTCTCTCGCCTCTTTCGTCCCTCTCGTCTCTCTTGTCTCTCTCGTCTCTCTCGCCTATCTCGTCTCTCTCGTCTCTCTCCTATCTATCGTCTCTCTCGCCTCTCTCGCTTCTCTCGCCCCTCTCGCCTCTTTCGTCTCTCTCGTCCCTCTCGTCCCTCTAGTCTCTCTCGTCTCTCTCGTCTCTCTCGTCTCTCTCGTCTGTCTCGTCTCTCTCGTCTCTCTCGTCTCTCTCGTCCATCCCGTCTCCCTCGTCCCTCTCCTTCCTCTCGTCCCTCTCGTCCCTCTCGCCTCTCTCGTCTCTCTCGTCTCTATCGTCCCTCTCGTCGCTCGTCTCTCTCGTCTCTCTCGTATCTCTCGTCTCTCTCGTCTCTCTCGTCTCTCTCGCCTCTCTCGTCTCTATCGTCTCTCTCGTCTCTCTCTCGTTTCTCTGGTCTCTGTCGTCTCTCTCATTTCTTTCGTTTCTTTCGTCTCTTTCGCCTCTCTCGTTTCTCTCGTCCCACGCTTTAGGTTATATATATATATATATATATATATATATATATATATATATATATATATATATATATATATATATATTATATATAATATTTTACTCTTATATTTTGAAATAAGATATAATAATTTATTTGACTTATTATAATTATTATCCCCAACTAAACTCAGTATATTTGTAGGTTCCTTGTATATCTAACATATTGATTTTATTTTTGCTCTTAAAAACAATTGAAAATTTTTTTTATATAATTTTAATCTATTTTATGTTTTTGTTATTCATTATAAAAAAGTTAACTTCTAATAATAATATGTTCAAATATATTTTCTGGGTGATGCTGCCTGTGCCCTTAAATTTGCTGGGATACATATCCCCAAACAGAAAAGTCGTTCGGCGCGATATCAGGTGAGCGAGGAGGATATTTAATAGTACCTTTTCCACTAATAATACGGTTAGGGAACGTAGTTTCCAAAAACTGTTGAACTCTTATATCAGTATGAGCAGGACAGCTATCTTCTTGATACCAAATGTCATCAAAATTTATATTGAGGCGTTGAACAGCTGGAACTATCTGGTTTCTCAAGAGTTCTTAATATTTGTTCGCATTCAAGTTTCCGCTGATAAAAAATAGACCAATTATGTATTGTGCCCGGTAAGGAATACTAATGAGTTTGTTTCCCGAGAGTAACCAACAGCGACAGACGGATTGTGATGGCCATGTAAGTTAAAAGAACACTCGTCGGTAAACAAAATATTTTCAATAAATCTTTCGTTTTCATTAGCCCGATTCATCACATCTTCACAAAATTTCATACGATTTTGATGATCTTCTGTAAAAATTTCTTGTGTAGTTTGCAACTTATAGCAACGGTATTTATTCCTTTTCAAGATATTGTGAACTGTTCTTGCTTCAATATTCATTTCTTCAACAATTTTTGTACTATTGCACGGAAAATTAGTTTCTGCTAAACTACACACTGAAATTACTTGGAGTTCGCGCTCTTCGTTTAAGTTACGACCAGGATGCTCACCATCATTACCCTCAATGCTACTGCATTTTATTCAATTATTTAAATATTTACATCTTTCAAATTTACAAACAGTACGCATAATCGTACTTTCTGATGGAATTGGCCTGTTTTCAAAGGAAAAAGCAAACCTGCGCATTATTTCTTGTGCAGTGCTTCCTAAATAATACCACTTAATAATCTGTATTTTTTCTTCAGTGGAATACATGAGTATTGTGTGGGACTTGCAAAAACACTGATTTTCAATTCTCGTTGACAGTAGCAATTAGTAGTAATAGTAGGCCGATCCTGGACCAGTTCAAGGTCACCCATGTAAATCTTATGGGGATTTATTTCAAGGTCGAGTGAGTTTTCTCGTTATGCCAGAACGCGCTCCACGTCTCAAGTATGTTTTTGGCGGGGGATTTAAATTTTTGAAGTCACTCGCCCTCTGGTGGTGAAATCGGAAGCTTTTGGAGCTCTTTCAAGGTCAAACTTTAAGCGGGAGATTTAAAATGTAGTTGGTCAAGGTCAAAGCTAAAAATAGAAGTTGCAAGGTAATCATAAATCAAAATAGTTTTGAAGGTCAAAGGTTATTGACTTACGGTGGTGTCATATTTCTTAGAAATATAAGGTCAAGGTGAAAAGCTAAAAATAGAAGTTGCAAGGTAATCATAAATCTAAAAATAGTTTTCAAGGTCAAAGGTTATTGACCTACGGTGGTGTCATATTTCTTAGAAATATAAAAAGGTCAAGGTCAAAAGCTAAAAATAGAAATTGCAAGGTAATCATAAATCTAAGAATATAATTTTCAAAGTCAAACTTTTTAGCGGGAAATATAAATTTTTGGAGCTGATCATCATCATCATATTATATTTCTAGTCAAGGTCAAAAGTAGGTATTTAACAAGTTTAAGCATGTTGTAATATGTAGTCAAGGACGCATATTTCTTATATAAATTGCAGCGAGCTGTATGTTGAGATCAGTCTGCAGCACGTAATTGTTAAATATGGAATTAACAGGGTTAAATCAAAGCACCTATTGCAAACCCTTTAAAAATGCGTGCGAGCTCGATATATCGAGAAAGTATAAAGTAACGAATATGGATATAATTAATACTAAGTATGGTGAACGTATAGTGATAGAAACGGGTGATTTTAAATGTGTATTGCCGGAACGCTTTTATGTGTATTTCAAAAAAGAAGAAACACGAGTTGAAGAATTTAAAACACTCCTAAACACGAAGGATGTGTTTATAAGTAGTTTGGGTGCAGCTGGCAAAACAACAAACATAACGTTTTCTTTTTAATAGTAGCACCCCTACCATATGTAAAATTGAAATACTAGAATTATTTTCTTAAACAGTGTTTAGTCATAGTGAAATTGTGAGCAAGTAAAGTCATGCAAGTAGCAATAAAATCATTTCTGGAACGACCGAAACTCAGAAGTTCACCGTTATATATGGATACCCCACATCATTGCAGTAACAATCTGAATAATAATTTAACATTTTGTTGTTGGTGCTGTCAAAATAGTGATGGTGGTAGTAGTAAAAATGAAGAGAAACACGATGAAGGTTATTCTTCTGCTAAGACTGACTGGACATCATCATTTCAATATAAGGATGAAGTGTATAAACAAGGAGCTAAGGAATACTTAATCGATTGTACTTATTATAAACTATCGAACGATACTCATCATGCAAAACATCTGGAAATTGGATACAGTACACACCTCAACCTTGCACCAGTGGTGCGTATTGGGTGTGGTAATTGTGATCAAAGCAATAATGTGGTGTTGGATATGAAGGAATGGAATGAGCTTCTAAGATGGCATTCGTATGTAGAATTACAATTTTTCCGATCCCAAGAAATTGAAAATGAAATTGATTGGTCAAATGTAAACGAAGAAGAACATATAATCTATGATCAACATTATGAATCTCTATCTAGTAATCTTGGTATTTATTACAATTGGGAATTAATTAAAGGATATGACAGAATTTTGAAAACTGTTATGATAGAAAACTACAAGTGCTGTTCTTGCACATTCAACTCACATAGTATAGAAGAACTATTCAATTTAAAGGATATAGTAAACTATAGATTGGAATTTCTTGAATCTTACAATCTGGTGTGTTTTTATGAAAAGTTCATACAGCAAGTTGTTGACTACCGTCGTTTTCGTGAGAAAGAATTCGGTGGTGGTGGTGATGACATTTATAAAGATATTGATGATGTTATAAATGCTAAGTATAATATTAATTCACATAACACTGTATGTTTAATGGAAATTTTGTATTATCGTCCTGCTTATCTAATGTATAGCATTTACTGAATAAAGAAATAACTATGATTTGTTTTTCTCAATTTAGGTATACCCCTTTCTATCCATCCATGTAAACAATGCTAGTTAAGAAGCGAAAGAGTGTAGGTGGTGGTGGTTTGGTGAATGGTCTAATCAATAAACTTCCGTTTGAATTACATTTACCTGGTTACCAGTATTGCGGTACTGGTACAAAGTTAGAAAAACGACTCGCACGCGGTGACTTCGGTATTAATCAATTAGATGCTCAGTGCAAACTTCATGATATCAGTTACAGAGATTACCGAGATTTAGAAAGTAGACATAAAGCAGATAAAATTTTGCAAAAAAAAGCTTGGGAGCGCTTTAAATCATTAGACGCAACGCTAGGTGAACGAACTGCAGCTTTAGCAGTCAGTACCATCATGAAAGCAAAGAGAAAATTGGGAATGGGGTGTAAACGTCGATCTAATATGAAGAAGAAGAAATGCAATGGTGGAAATTTATTGCATTTACGAAAGACAATAGCTAAAAAAATTAAACCTAACGGAAATTTCACAGACACAATAAAGTCAGCGCTTTCAACGGCAAAACGTGTGGTGAAAAATTTAGGAGGAAAGAGAAACATTAAAGTTCCTAGAGTAATTCCCTACCTAAACAAGGAGGGTTTTACCATTTCTTATTCCGTTATTCGCAGGATTATCAGCAATCGGTGCTTTAGCTGGCGGTGCATCAGGAATTGCTAAAGCAGTCAATGATGCTAAAAATGCTAAAAAATTGCAGGAAGAGACATCGCGCCATAATCGCATGATCGGTCGCTATAGGCTCCATGAATAAGAAAGGCGGTGTACTATATCTAAAACCAAACAAATCTGGTGGTGGTGCATTATACTTAAAACCGTTTCCAAAAAAGTGAATAGATTACCCGAAAGACCGTTAACGGATACTGATTTAAAGAAATACTCCAAAAACGTACCGTACTTTAGGGATATTTTTATGAGAGATAGCATGCCTAAATTGCCACGGAAAAATGAATCTGGAATTATTAACTTAGATAGCCAAAGAGGGCCAGGTACCCATTGGGTTTGCTAAAAAAGCGTGGTAAAAGGTATGGTATTACGATAGTTTCGGTAATATTCGACCACCAAACGAAGTGATTAACTACTTTCGGGGGTGTAAAATATATTATAATTACAACCAAGATCAAGAGTTTAATACAATTATTTGCGGACACCTATGCCTACAATTTTTATATAAATAATCAGCACAACATCAAATTTTCTCAGTTATGTCAATAACATTCAGTTTAGAAGGTGTTGGTAACACAGCTAGCTACAACTTCTATCCACCGATAGAGCTAGATTTGGGGAAGAAATACGTTATTGGATTGGTTGGATTTTACGGCTGCAACAGCATTAGAAACATTTATGCAGGCAACGATAGATTTTATTTTAGAACAAATCCATCTCATTTGCAAGTGATTAATATTCCACACGGTGCATATGAGTTAGATGAAATTAACGATTATCTAAAATCTAAAATACCCACAGAAAAGTTTAGGATTAGAGCAAACAACAATACACTTAAATGTGAGATAAACAGTTCATTTGAGATTGATTTTACTAAAGAAAATTGTATTGGGCGCATGCTAGGGTTTGAGTCTAAAATATTAGAACCAAATATTTTACATACATCTGCGTTAGACATCCAAATACTTAGACACACTAATCTACACGTAGAGTGCAACATTATAAAGGGATCTTATCGAAACGGGAAACCTGCTAAAGTATTATATGAGATTGATGTTTCAGTTCCTCCAGGTTATCGTCTAGATAAAACTCCAAGCAATACTCAATATTTAGAAGTAAACACTGACATTATTAGTAATATAACAATTAATTTGACTAATCAAAAGGGTGAATTAATAGACTTTGGTGAAAGTGAACCATTCACTGTACGCTTAGAACTAAAAGAACATGGGTCTGAGAATTAATCCAGGACCAATTCCATCTTTCAAAACTCATATAAAAGGCATCATCCCTACAGTAGGTCATTAATTAGCCATCAACCTGCATTCTGGTTAACATCTGCAGAGAAATACTTTTTAACGTCAATTGGTTTAAAAGTTCTCAACCACAATGGCAGAATCGTTAAACGTCTTTCAAAACGTACATTTTGATGATACTATAATTAAATCAGATATTCACACTTATCTTCCATATGGATCTTCTAAATATGGACCTTCCGAAGAAATACGAATCTTAATTCAAAGTCAAGATCTAATTACGGCTACTTATGATAGTTTTCTGTACATAGAAGGTAAACTTGAGCTCAAAAAAGAAGATGAAAGAAAAGCATGCAGCTTAACCAACAATTTCCCGAACTTTCTTTTCGAAGAAATTCGTTATGAGTTAGATGGTCAGAGAGTGGATGTTTGTAGAAAGCCAGGAATAACATCTACGCTTAAGGGATATATTTCTTATACGGCAAGCAAAAGCAAAGCACTAAGTCATTTAGGATGGTCACCAAAGAATGAAGAACCATTACAAGTAGAATTCGATGAGCAAAATGGAGAAAAATCTTTTACAGTATGCATACCATTGAACCACATATTTGGAATAATGGAGGATTATCGTCAGGTAATCGTGAATATGCGCCAAGAGTTGGTTTTAATTCGATCTAGAAGCGATACAAACTGTTACTATGGTGAAGTTGATGCCGCAATAACCTTAAATAAAATTCAATGGAAAGTGCCGCACTTAACACTTAGTGATGCTGCGAAACTTAACTTGTTTCAAGGAATCAATAAAATTCTATTATTACTGTTCCATTTCGACAATGGGAGTTGTATGAATTGCCTGCTTTAAAACAAGCAACCTCAGACATATGGCCAATAAAAACATCAACGCAACTGGAAAAACCACGTTGGATAATTGTTGCATTCCAACAAGGTAAAAGGTATACAAGGTCAGCAAGGGCCGGAAATTTTGATCACATTAACATCAGAAATCTTAAAGTACATCTGAATTCTGAGTATTATCCATATGAAGCAATGCATTTGAACTTCAGTGCTAACCAATATATACCTGCCTATCGCAATTTTTTGAAATTTCGATGTGATTACTATGGTGAAGATGATAAAGATGCATTATTCAACTATTCCGAATTCAAATCATGTCCAGTATTTGTAATGGACTGCTCTAAACAAAATGAATCCTTAAAAAACTCAACAGTGGACATCAAATTGGAAATGGAATCTCTAACACCTTTCGATAATGGAATCGTTGTATATGGTCTTATTCTCCATGATGCTATTGTACAGTACAGTCCACTCACCGGAGAAGTGAAAAAATTATAATTATTATTGTAATATAGTCTAATATATAAATAAAGATGTTGTAATTATTCGTTTAGTTTTATTTCATCCATCAAAGATGAAAGTAGTTGCTCAGAAACAAAAACTCCCAATTCAAAATCATGACTTTGATGAAAAGTCTATTACTTCAAAACATGGTGATTTACTTCCTAGTAGTATACGTGGTATTATATGTGGTCCCTCCAATTGTGGTAAAACAAACGCAATGATCAGTCTGCTTACTGAAAAAAATGGTTTGAAATGTAAACATGTATACGTATACTCTAAGTCACTGAATCAAAACAAGTACAAACTTTTACAGGAAATCTTACTTCCAATGAAGGACATAGGTTACTTTACCTTCAGCGATAATCATGATGTGATTGAGCCTAATTGTGCAAAATCAAACTCTATTTTTATCTTCGATGATATCGCTTGTGAAAAGCAAAATAATATAAGGGCATATTTTTCTATGGGTAGACATAACGATATTGACTGTTTCTATTTGGGTCAAACTTACAGTAAAATTCCAAAGCAATTAATTCGTGATAATGCGAATCTAATTATATTATTTGAGCAAGATGAATTAAACTTAAAACATGCGTATGAGGATCATATAAGTCCCACCATAAGCATGAAATTGTTTCGGGACATGTGTTCAAAGTGTTGGGTAGATCCGTTTGGTTTCATGGTCATAAACAAGGATGCTGAAGTTAATAATGGTCGCTATAGGAAAGGATTTGATGAATATATAATACCTTAAACTGGTTTCAGTAGTAACTGATCTGTTTAGGTATTAACAGCTATCTGTTTAGTGTAAACAGCTACCTGTTCAAGGTGAACCGATACCTGTTTGTCGCAACAGCTACCTGTTCAAGGTAAACGGGTACCTGTTCATTAAATCCGTTTTGCTATATAAGGTGAATATATATATATATATATATATATATATATATATATATATATATATAATATAATATAAACCGCATTCAGCAGTTGTAAACAGCTACCTGTTCAAGGTGAACCGGTACCTGTTTGTCGCAACAGCTACCTGTTCATGGTAAACGGATACCTGTTCATTAAATCCGTTTTGGTATATAAGGCGAATATATATATATATATATATATATATATATATATATAATACCTTAAACCGCATTCAGCAGTTTAGTAGTAACTGATCTGTTTAGGTATTAACAGCTATCTGTTTAGTGTAAACAGCTACCTGTTCAAGGTGAACCGGTACCTGTTTGTCGCAATGGACAACAAGGAGAGGATATTAAAGAAAAAAATTATTCAGGCTCGTAAAATAATACGGCAGAAGTATAACAGTATTAAGACTGCTCGCATTGATAATGAAAGAACATTCGAAAGTACTTATAAGCCTTTAATAGAACCTCTAACTGAAATAGTAAATAAAATCGATAAAAAAACACCTAAAAAGGAGGAGGTCATTGATGTTAAACCTAAAAAACTACCCGTATTCATATTTCCAAGGAAGCATGCTACTATCCCCACTAGCCCGCTAGCTCAAGTTCAACGGACCCCAGGTCTCACTCCATTAGGTGATTCAAGTAAGGGTGCTACTAGTCCACTAGCTCAGCTTCCGTTTTTTCAAAGAAATCCTCCCCCAAGTCTTCCATCTTTCTTAGAAACATCCTTCATGGGAGAGATTAATACTGGGGAGGAAGAAGAAGAACTGTCTAGTATCGCAGATGATTCCCATAATGAACCCATCTCAGAAGAATTTCTCGAGCAGTACAATGAATTGCCACGTATATATGTTGAACGTATTTTAAAGAATGCTGAAGGTGATATTGATCATACGTATGGAGTCCACTATGATACCAAAACTGATAAATGGACAATTGGTAATACACCCATCACAATTAAAGGAGACGATATAATTATTAAAGGTGTCACGTATAAAGGGACTCCTGGATTATATGATCTGCTTATTATGAATGAACCCGACTTAAGTCTAGTAAAGCCAACAGATAGAAAAAATATAGAACTATTTTAGAGGCTACGAATGTAGTAAGGCGTGATTATGACGTAAGTGCACAGATTCGAGGAAGCCGCAGCAAAAGTATACACAAATAATCAAACCCTTGCTGTCATCATCACCCACCACAACCAAGGGAGGAGGTGGAGCTATGTTTTTTAAGGAATTAACAAACAGACCCATTGAATATAAATATTGGAATGATATACATGAACTAATTCGTGATCTGGAAGTATTGTGGGCAGAAAAATTAGCGGGAAACACAGGTGTTGTAAATGACATAATATCAATTGTAGAAGAACTATATGAAGATGAATACATTGAAAAACCGAACAACCGCTTTTTAAACAATATAAATGAGAATGCATTGATGTCGACATGTCACAACTAAAATGCCCCTTGACAAATTTGGACGTTCATATGTCCAGTATCAATTAAAGAAACTAGCTCCTCAGTTTAAACAAATTGATGCTAATCAATTTGATATTGAGAATAAGAGACTCAGCAATGTGGCCAATCCCATAGATCCTCAAGATGTCATCACTAGGCAATATTATGTATCAACAAGGTTCGATTTGGATGGAAATCGTTTGACACAGTTGGCTGACCCTGAAGAAGATGGTGATGCTATAAATAAAGGATACCTTGATTTCTGTTTACAAGCAGTTCGGAACACTTTCAAAGGAAACGCCAACGCTTATCTAGCGCTGGAGGAAAAACTACATCAACTTAAAGAAATTGTAGATAAATTAGCACCATGTCCAAATTACAACTCGTCAACGAATTGCACAAACCTGCACGAAAAATTTTAAACGAAGGCGAACAATAATTAGAGGTTTTGATGATCTTTGGCAAGCAGATTTAGCTGAATTTAACACATATGCCAAACAAAATAAGGGTTATAAGTATATATTAGTGGTCATCGACTGTTTTTCGAAATACTTATGGACTAAAGGATTAAAAACGAAAACAGGTCAAGAAGTTACCAAGGCCATGCAAACAATCTTCGAAAAGGTCGGAAACCTACCAATTTGCAGACAGATGCAGGAAAGAATTCTATAATGAGCATTTTACTAAACTAATGCATCGTTATGGAGTCAATCATTACTCTACCTATAGCACAAAGAAGGCTGCAATTGCTGAACGTGTCATCAGAACCATTAAAGGTGCTCTATATAAGTCATTCAGCCTGCAAGGTAAATACAAATGGATTGATACAATTGATACCATAACTATGGATTATAACAATCGTAAGCATAGAACTATTAGAATGAAGCCCAAAGATGTTGGTAATCATACAAAGCTAGAGGCTTACACTAACATAAAAATATTCGATAGGAATCGATATTCTGTCGGTGACATAGTACGAATCAGTAAATTTAAAAATATTTTCGCCAAAGGATACACACCCGATTGGTCTAGTGAACTATTTAAGATTGTGAAAGTTCGCATTACTAACCCCACTACGTACATGCTGGAAGACATGAAGGGAAATCCTGTACTGGGAGGGTTTTATGAACATGAATTACAAAAAAACAAAGTATCCCGATGTATATCTAGTAGAAAAAGTGCTTCGCTCCAAGAATAATAAGTTATTCGTAAAATGGTGGGGATTGGATGAAAGATCATGGATCAATAAGGATGATATTGTTTTATAACATTTAACCTGTACTTTGTGAAACAAATTACTTATATTAGTTATATATATATATATATAGTTTGTAGAAAAGGATGTAGCTCTTAGATGAAATAAAACACACACAAAAATAATAGTATTTTATTTTTTAAATATTACATTTATTTTTAAAATTTCATTATCTTATAAAGTGAACCTAAAGTACTTCTATAATCACTTAAATTACTGGATGGCCATATACCCGAATCTGGCCCACACCTCCATCCCAAGCAGGAATTTGAATTTGTTTCACCTTTATTGATGTTGTCTAGTATCCAGTAATAAATTTTGTGATGTTCCTCGTTTTCCCATGGTTGAAACTTATAGTTAATGTTTTGTTCTAATAATATTTCAATCAAAATATCGAGGCATTTGTAATTAGCATAATATGCTGCTTTCTCAATACATTCAGTTATAATAAATAACGTATCTTTATAAGCAGAATTAATATTCTCTAAGCTAGATTTAACATTTGTTGAATCATCATCACCACCCCATAATAAATTGTATACATACATTTTAAGCGGTACGTTACCAAGTAAATTCATATCATCTAAGATTTTATCAACTTCATTAAAAGTTAATGAATTGTAACCTTTATTAATGCACAATTTTGTAAAACTTTTAATGCTATTGTATAATTTAATTTTTTTATCAAATAATGTCTTAATAATAACTTCATTTGCACACTTTGAATTTATAGCACACCAGTTAAAACACTCATCAGGAATAATAATGTGTTGTAGTATATTCAATACAAAGCTTTCAGAGGAACACTTCCCATCAAAGAACGCTTCAGGTACTTTCTGTAGATTTGATCACTACTGTACCATAGTTCATCATGTAGTTTATTTTCAAGACTGCTCATAATTATTGTTTTTCTGAAACAGAAGTTAAAGTAAAGTTAAATCCCCAAGGTCTAGTATCTGTGAAATTGAAATTTACCAATCGTTTATCATCGTAAGGACTAAGTATTACTTTATTCTGTTTTATTGTAAACACATCATGTCTCTTTGACCTTATCAAATATTGATATCGCCTTATTACGTTACCATCAAACAAAATATGTTTATAATCATTTATCGTGATCTGTTTGATGCTTGCATGGGTAGAACCCTTTGATTTTTTTACAACATTTTTATCAACAGTGTAAGCATACATTTTTGCACGAAGTCCTACAAATTCCAACATAATTGCGCCATGATTTTCATCTTTCATTAAGCCGGGGACTTTTTTATTTACTAATGGAATTCCAAAGATATTTTCAGGACTATAGTCAGATGTATCGAATTTATCAATGTCTTCTTTAATGTACTCATAGATATCAGGAACCGAAAATGTGTATATAAGGCTATCTGTATCTGTGTACAAGAGCTTGGAATTATTTGGAAACTTAGGTAGGATGTAACCATAATGAAAATTGTATAAAAAAGTTTTTGAAACGTCTAAAACACTGAAACCTGCATATATGGGTTTATTTAGATATACTTCCAGCTTGTTCATTTGAATGATGAGCATATCATTGCTAAATATTGTACAACTATGAAAATTTGGTTTTGATATGTAAGCACGAGCACCATAGCGACCCTCCCATTTGGTTACTAAACGTATATCCTTATGTTTACGTACATTTTCTATCAGCTTCCCAAAAACGCTATTAATCATTAATTTATAAAAATTCTTATCAAATTCATTTTGAGATTGCTGACGCATGGTGGTATTTAAATCGATATATTTTTTAACCATGGGGACTGTTTAAAACGTAATATACGATGCACTTTTACCAACTTTAATCCATATTTTAAATATACTTTCAAATTTCTGTAATGAATTACGTAATTACGTTTTGGATACAATGTAAGTAATAATTTTTTTATTTTAGAATTTGAATCAGGTACGGGTGGAACCATATGTTCGGGTGCCAATGGTAGATCACTGTGGCTCTCATGTAATTCTATGGGATAGTCTAAATCACACTCGACTATATAGCCAATTTCCGAATCATCAGGATGGTTTATTAAATCTAAAGTTTCAAAATTATCAACAAAAGAAAAATCACCAAATGGTAGAAATTCTGACATGGTGGCTCCGTATAAATTATTTACGTCGTAGTACATTAAATACACACTTTCGGAAGTGGAATCAAATTTTTCCCCCATGTACTTATTGTTAGCTTTAGCATACCGATTAGAACATTGAGCCACACCACCCCTTATTCCTCTTTCAATAAACATTAGCATATCAATATCAGTAAATAGTTCTAACTTTACTTGTGTAATTTTAAGCATAGCATCGAATGCTAAACCGGGGGCTGTACAATAGTGCAGAGGATCAAGTTTGTAGGCACTTAAACAAGTTTGCCGAAAATTTTCGAAAATATCAGCTAAAAGTAGAACGTCCGTTTTTAAATACAAATCTGAGTACTCCCCTAACGATCTAATATGAAATTTGTTCCAAACATTAACCGCATGTGTAAAACTAACATCATTGATTCCGTCATTATTAAGATGACTAAAAAACGCTTCCTTAGGAGGTAGCCTGGTTTCGTCTAATTTATCCCACGTATCAATATACTCATAAGGAAACACACCTTTGCGAACTAGTAAAGAAAATTCTTCTTCATTGTTACAATTAGCTCGGGTAATAACTTTTTTACTATTTTCCAAATAGTTTGATAACTTTTCAATACTACTACTCATAAATCTGAAAGAGTCAATAAATCTAAACTTAATTTTACTACCTTCTATTACTTTTGTGAAAGAGATATATCTTTCTTTGTTTATGGGTAGGAGTGAAATCGTACCAGGAATAGTAGCCAATTCTCTAATGACGAAATGGCTATCATAACCTGACAAATTATGAAACACAACCGGTAAGATGTGAGAGTCTTTATAGTTTAGGTTACAATTCTGATGTGATGCTCCTCGAAATGCTCCAGTGAAATGGTTATGGTCTCTGACCTTTATATCATTATCTGTAAATGGTTTTTCACAAATGTGACAAATCGTGGTGCTTTCAAAGTGTTCAACCTGATTGGGAGTTAAAGCACCCATAGAAATTATTTTATTGATGATTTCGGTGCTCCAATGTGCAATACTTTGAAGCTCTTTAACAAACCATCGAATGCAATCATTTCCTCTATAAAGCCTAAATCGAGATAAAGAATCATTGTATGAACACTTTAAGTAGTAAGCAATGCTAAAGGGTATATGTTTGGAATGAAATAGAGTATTACCTCCAAGTGATGTTAAATTTGTACACTTTTCTATAATACTTTCTAAATCCGCATAAATTACAAACGGTACCTTTTCCTGAAATGCGAAATTTTTTAACTGCAGAAACATTTCCGCTTCGGTAGGCATCCTGACTGAACATTGATTAAGTTGATGACAGAGTGACATGTTTTTGTAGAAGGTGATCTGAAGAAAAGTGATTCAAGCATTGATAACAAATAAACATCTTGTGCCCCTACTCGATAGTTGTTTAGAAAAAGAGCTGACATATTTTTAATCCACGCGAAATGATAAACAGTATTATTTTTGTATTAATAGCATCAGCAGTAGAACCCGCAGAATGATAATTAGGCGAAAGTACTAACAGATTTATAGGTTCCCTGACACTATTTTCCTGATTTACACTTAATACTAGCGGCAATACACCTTTCCCCTGAATACAAAACAAATTAATGGAGAGGTTGTTTAATTTTTCAAATTTTTTTACATCATCTATTTTAATGGGAAAGGGAATTGAACCATAATTCAAAACATCTCTAAAATGAGGATAACTGTAAACTCTATCTGAATGAAGTTGCACTGGGTATAATGCCGAAACAACGGCCCACAGGAAGCAGTACTCGTCATCGTTCTTAACATTCACTACCGCATGCTTTACTGCTATGAAGTAAGGAACTTTAACGTAAGTCGAAAGGCCACCTCTAAATGAAGTATAGCTATTAATATTCACCTTTAAATGTAAAACTTCGTGTAATGCCCAACCGGAATCCCTTTCGTAATTTGTAATAAACGTTATTGTTATACCACTTACGCAAATTGGTGGTAATATCGATGACATAATTTTTTATGGCAAATGTCTTCAACTCAATAACATGATTTTGAGGTTGCATGAAATTGCAGGCTAAAATGACATTGACCTTTAGCATCGTTTGCCTTAGCATTACTTTAACCTTTCGCGCAAAACTATTGTATGCATTTTGTAAAAAAATAAGAGGGTCCTTAATGTTTGCTATATTGACTATAATGCCTGTAAGTAATCTACCACTAAAACATGAATCTATAGAGTACCAACCTAATTTATGTGTACGTTTTTTAGTGGTCATACCACTACCTGTTTTCTCTGAAGCGTTCTTTAACCGTTTAAGTCTCACAAGATAACACTTTAACAATGATAAATTACTTTCAAGTTTAAGCAAATTTTCATTTGCTTCTAAATAAATTTTATTTTGAATTATATCTTGAAATAGCTTAATATTAGTGTTAATTATACGGATGTGCTTTACAAATTCATTTTTGGTTTTTAACAATGGAATAATACGTGTTGTTAAATTAACAATATCACTACTACGTGGTACAACCTCACTCATAGTTACCTTCAAAACTGTATCCAACAATGCAAAAATATGAAGCACACACGATCACACAGTCATGGACTTAAATAATAGAAGTACTTTAGGTTTACAATTACAAATATTACGAGTGCAATAAACTGACTGGTACAGAAATGCTGTTTTTCGGTTTATATAGTCATATAAGCCCCCCATTCAAGGTTAAATATCACAAACTTGTTATAACTTGTATTTGACCTTATGCAGCATACAAAAACTCGACTTATATGAAAATGAAATTTGATACTTTCACACTCTTTAGTTCATTGCCTTTAGATTGCGTATTCCTAAGAGCTTCAGTTCAGAAAGATGCAGATATTGCACTTTCTTTAGTATTATCTTTAGTGGACGTTTACTGGTAATATCTAATAACCTAACATTGCTGACATGGCATGAAATACCTTTTCATGTCTAGATTATGATGCATTCCTTAGAGTTCATCACCTTTATTTGCACAGCTGAGATCGTTACACTTACCACTTCCAGTTGTTACCAATTTTGTTGACGTTAACAGATCTATGTGTATATAATGTGAAAGTTTTAATTGAATACTCATTCATTTCATGAAATTAGTAGTAATGGCTTCAGCTAATAAAAGGACTAAATTATCGTTAAAAACAAAAGAAAAACCATGCATTTTGCATAACGTTTTGGTGCAACCATCAATTTTCACGGTACTTTGAAAAGTAAGTATAATTTAATTAAAATGATAGTCCCCTAATTAATTCATAGAGTACTAAATTTATTTATCTTTTCAGCATCACACCAGCAACAACAGTTTTAGCAACACCTCCACCACTGCAAAAACTTCAATACGGAGGAAAAAATTTAGCTCTGATAGAGCACTTCACCCAGCATGAAGAGCAGAACCCACCAACCCTGCAGGAGTTTAAGACAAAAAGTGTAGAGTGGTTGCGAAAAATTTATAGTGACTACATTAATAGTGAGGCGATTGTGATGGAACGAGTAGGAAAACTTAGTAATGAATTGGCAGAGGCTAATCATCATTTAGAGTGTGTGCGGAAAAACATTAGAGACAGTGAAAATATTTTGCGTACGTTGGAGGGGATTGAAGTGTGATAAGTACATGTGTTTGTGTGTGTGTGTTATTCGATGTAAGTTAGTAATTAGTTTTTGAAAAGTAGGATATGTAATTGTGTGCATTATTATTATTTTTTTTTGTGAATGTTAGTAATTAACTTTTGTACAAATGTGTAGTGATAGTTTTTATTTAATGTAGTATTTTTGCTTTATTGTAGACCAATATTATAGTCTTCAAATAAATAAATAAAATGTTTTAAATTCATGTATGCTTATGGTTTTTCCTGAAAATGAATATACAGTAAGGATGGTAGATAGTAAATCTGTTTTTAAAAACAATAATATTTAAACATGTAAGTGTTAAATACAAAATTTTAATTTGAAATATCGATCATTGAAATATACACATGATTTTATATATCTCGAATATTTTGTGTAAATAGTGCGGACATTCAAATTTTTTTTAATAAAGATGCATGCCAATTACTTATGCAACACAACTTGCACTTTTGCATATCATTCTACATTTCTTTTATTTATAGTTACATTAAGAATTACACTCATACATAACTTTATTGATATTCCATTTTAATATTATAGGCTTGTTTTTTATATATACAAGCTTGATTCATCATTTAAATGAAGCTATGATTTAATGTTATAAATAGAACAAATTACTACATATTTGTATTTACAAATAAAATGTGATTTATTTTATTATAAAACAGAGAAAATGTAAATGAGTTAGTTTAATGTTGATTTATCATTTTAGTACAGCATAAAATTTAAGTGAGTTCAAAATTGCATAGAATCTCTTATGTGTTCCTTAAATTTAAATTTGAAAGTGCTACCATGTGCGCTCTTAAATGATTGGTATATATTATATATACAGATTTTTTGAATAAAAACTTTCAATGTTAGGAAAAAAAGCATAATTTCACTTAAATAACACTGAAATATAATGAAAATACATTGCATGGTATCTATTATGTACATACATTTTCAAATCCCGTTTCAAAGTTGTAATGTAAACTGATGACATATAAAAATAGAATGTTTGCTAAATGCTTTCACAGCAAAATAACTGCGTTCATTATCCTACAATTATTATTAACGCTGCACCGAAAATTACAAGTCATGTTTTAAGTGTTGTTTTAAAATTGAATTGGGCAATTTAAAGAGCATTTAGATACATTAAATGGATAAATTGCATGCATATGTTTCTTCTGAGCTTACGTAAGTACAAAAAGGTGTGTTTAAGTGCTTTTTGTTGTTTTAAAATGGAATTGGCTAATTTAAGTGTAATTTTTTCATATTTTGAAAAAATTTATACGTGAAATGATAGATTACCACTTCTAAAACACAACTGCGCTGAAAAAAATTTTTTTCTCAGAATTAGATGAAAAATTTAAATTTTTAAGAGCGCATTTTTCTAGGACTTTACTATTCCCCTCCCCCCAAACCCCGCCTATACCCTGCACTGGAGCACGTCCTCGTCGACTCGTTTTTTATCTCTTTCCATAGATATGTACATACATCTTTTCTTACATCACACATTTTCAAACATACATCAATTTCATAGTTAAAGTACACGTCTATCGTTTACACAACAATAATTGCAATTATGCATTCCATTCTAGTACAGTACTTGAATATAATATTACAAATCATACTGATAATACTATATGGGTGCATTTTTGCAATTGCATGCTTTTTACTCATTACGAGTACAATCCATTTAACTTGAATTGCAATTGTGTATATATATGTAAGATGTCTACAGATTGATTGTGAGCGTTATTATTACTTTATTTCATGAAAAATCGTTACAATCTATTTTAGAAAAAAACCGTATTACAAATAGTTTACAAATTAGTTACATTATTGTTTTATTATATCATATTTCATATTGGTGCTGAATTTATTTGGGGAAAAATGTATGTTTAATATTCCAATAGTAAAAGAGGACCTTCAAGTTTTTTCCAAATTTTTTTAGTTCTATCATTGGCGCTCTAATTTATTGGATCTGTATACGAAATTTCAGAATTTTTGGGTAAAGGATTATCGAGTTGTGATTTATTAAGCAATTAACAACGTTCAATTTCGTATTACTCTAATTCGTAAACCAAATTTTTTTATCAATTTTTTTTTTTGGCAAATTTTGAAACTGCTATCATTGGCGCTCTTATTTATTGGACCTATATACGAAAATTCAGAATTTTTGGGTAAAGAATTATCGAGTTGTGATTTATTAAGCAATTAAAACCATATATTTACATATTAACTATCTTTGCTATCACTACCACAATTACTTATTTACTTTTTAAAGCGTCTTTCGTTCAAATTACAATGTACCTTTATTTCATGGCACATTCACTCGAAGTTGCATCATTTTCTTTTTTACCTCATACAGCTCTAAATCTATCCTCAATTTTTTTATTTCCTTAATTAACACCTCGAGTCTTTTCTTCCTGTCGTCAATACTTAATAATTCTGTTTCTCTTCTTATCATTCTTATTACTTTCACCATTTCTAGCAATAAAAAGTTTACTGAATAATGCAATCCCGGAGAAGCCTTTTTATTATAAACATGCATCCTTTCAAAACTGCTAACTTACTCAAAAAACTTTTAGATTTATAAGAATGATTACCTTGCAACTTCTATTTTTAGCTTTGACCTTGACCAACTACATTTTAAATCTCCCACTTAAAGTTTGACCTTGAAAGAGCTCCAAAAGCTTCCGATTTCACCACCAGAGGGCGAGTGACTCCAAAAATTTAAATCCCCCGCCAAAAACATGCTTGAGACGTGGAGCGCGTTCTGGCATAACGATAAAACTCACTCGACCTTGAAATAAATCCCCATAAGATTTACATGGGTGACCTTGAACTGGTCCAGGATCGGCCTACTATTACTACTCAGCATCAGTCGAAAAAATGATGATACGTTATGCTGCAGTTGGCCCATTATCGTTGAGAGAAATCTCTCAAGAGCGATACCTCAGTTGTAGTCCAGTGTCCTAAACATAAAAAATGCAAATATTAGTAGGTATATGGATTTCGTGAAAATAGGAATTGAGTTAATTATTGTAAATCAAAAGGGGTATTAATAATTGCTAATGCAAGGTACCCTTACCAATTGTTCCTTATTGTGGTTACACAATTTACATTTCTTTGTACATAACTTCTATGAGAAGATCCTGCAGCGTTTCTGGAGCTGTGGGTAAATGCTCGGATTTTTGTTTTCTGCGAGTTCTCTTAGCCGAATCTTCTACAGGCAACCGCGCTCTGCTTGTGTTTTCTAACAGTAACACAGCTTCCCCGAACGCCTGAACGGGTTTATTTAGTGTCTTTTAACCTGATTTTCATGCCGCCTATTGCCTTCACCACTTTTATAGATTCTTCGTCCGCAAGATGAATATGATCTCGCATAATGACAGGGTCTTCCCTGTTTAAAGTTGTCGTGAAAGATGCATTCCACTAAAAAAAATATAGATTCCTTGCACTCTCTATGCAACACGTACATATGTGCCCCGTAACACAGTTTATCACCGCCTTTATTGGACTGTATAACTTCCATGTTTCAATGATAAGAAAACCCAAGAAATGAATTATTTAGAACTACTTACTCTATTTAAATATTATTCTTCACTCATTAGTCTAATGAGTCTTTTAGGAGATGTGTGGATTAGACGGGCATTTTCAAATTTTGTTTTCGAATAATAAGGATTTACATAACAACCCCGTTGGCCTAATGAGTATCTTAGAGACAATATGATTAGAGTTCTATAGACTATTGCAATTTACATCGCAAACTTTCTATTTCAAGTCAATCTTTAACAGCAACACCATTATGTTAATCTCTTCTTAATGACGTTGAAGTATAAAAATGAATTACATATTGACTCCCCTAATTCGGGATAAATTAACTTTTCACTTCTACTAAGCTAATTATATTTTTATAGGAATATACCCGCCGGCGTTTTTTCCAGGCTTTTTATACCTCGGCTTTTTATTCGCGTTCGTCATTTTGTACAGATGCAAATAAATTTCAATCGAAACGAGAAATACTCGGTGGTTTTAATTTAATTTAAGCGTAAAACTTGGTCCTTCGAGCCGGATAAAAAACGTTTATTAATCTCGTAATCACGTTAATCGTAAATAAAAATTTAACGGTGTTCCTCGCGCGTGCTGAAACAACGTATACAAAATCATCGATTAAGAAGATATTAGTCAACACTCATCGTACAAAATTCACGTAAGTCTCGTTTCGATTAATTACATACATCCTCTCCTGTATTTTACAGGTCTTTTAATTCTCTATTACGTTCTGTCTCATTGTTCTAGGTCATCTAACAAGATTTTCTACATTGATAAACTCGTACGAAATCGCAAATTAACAGAATTAAAGTTTATATATGACAATTTGCAAGGTTTATTAAATGAGTTTAATTTAGTAGAAAAATTGATGTTTTGTGTGCAATTAATGAAAAAGAAGATGACTCATCTCGGAATTTACAAGAAAGCGAATATAATAGTTTTGAAAATGAATACATTAAACTCGTTGCGTTAGCCAAAGATAAGCTAGAACCGGTTCAAAATATACCTACAATGCAAAACAATTTTATAGATTCAAACGTACAAGTGCTTTTAAACTACCTGCGATAGATTTACCTTCTTTTAACGGTAATTACGAGCAATGGTTGTCCTTTTATAAAGCTTTCAAAAGTTTAATTCGTCATGACAACACCCTCCCAGGCATTCAAAAACTTCATTACTTAGAATCTTGTTAAAAATGAAGCCGCACAAAAAGTAGAATGCTGAGCCACCACTTCGGAAAATTACACAACAGCTTGGGATTTACTTATCAAACGTTACCATAACAAAAAATTAATCATTAAAACTTACGTAAATACGTTGTTTGCTTTACTTACAGTTCCAAAGGATTACTCAAGTGCAATGCGTCAATTAATTGATTAGACAAGGTTAAATTTAAAAGTTTTGGCTAGATTAGATTAGTGGGATACATTAATTATTCATTTAGTTAGTTTAGTTAGTAAATTAGATTACCTCACGACTAGTGATTGGGAGGTTAACATTAGAAAAAATATTCCCGTATTATATGATCTCATTGAATTTTTAAAGTACAAATGTGAATTAGAATCGTTACAATTTGACAATGGAATAAAACCGATGCCCAACATTCTGTAAATCACGTAGCACTTAGATGCAGAACTATCTCGAATTAAATGTTCTTAATGCACTCAATCTCATACCATATATTTATGCGAAAATTTTAAAGAATTAATTTCCAAAAAGGTTAGTTCCTTACTTATTTTATCTTATCTAGATCTTATACGTAGACTGGTCATTCTTTTCTTGTTGCGCTGTTTTGTGTAATTGTATAGTTTACAATCATGCTATTTATTTTTGGTAGTAAAACAAAAAAGAAGAAAACGATTTAGATTAATTTGATTATATGCACTAATTGGTTTAAGTGTGCGTGTTGTTTAGTTGGTGTACCGTGCTGTGTGTGGTTAATCCGATTCGTTTGCTGGTATTATGCTAGGTCGTCATCGAATAGACGGGGGAATGCGGAGGGCATATAGAGTGTTGCCTAGGATTCTTCTATCTCCTCGGGGAGGTCCTCAAGGAGGTATGTTAGGAGCGCGGGGTTTGAATTTTAATTTGGGTTTTTTCCGTGGGAATTGAGAAAATTGGTAGTTGTAGGGAGTTGTAAGGATCTCTCTGGTTGGCAAATTCTTTTGTGTGTGACGGGTGGTACGTTTGCGTGTTGTATTGTGAGGTCGTTAGGGTACCTCCAAAGTAACCTGTGTCTGAGTATTTGACGTTCACAGGAAGCGATAGACCAGAGGTGATTAGGGTCTACGTTAGTGCAGATTGCTTCTCGGAAATCCATAACAGGGCGTATGTATATTTTGTAGATGTGTTGTAGTGTTTTGTGGCGACCACCCCTGAGTCTACCCCGGAGGGCGCCCAGTAGGTTTACTCGGTTTCTTATCCTGTTTAGTGTTCTTTGTACACCAGGGAGCCAATTGAGAGTTCTGGTAAAGGGAGGATTCCTAAGTAGGTGGGAGTCTTTCTTGATTCAGGGTGAGGGAAACATTGCTGTTGGCTAGGGGTGGGGAACTTATCTTCGGTGTAGTTTGGATGTCGGAAGAGGATTATTTGAGTTTTGGTGGGATTGACTGAGATTCTACACCGGTTCGCCCAGTTGGAGAAGTTCCGGAGGGTTTTGGATATGAGGCGGGACGACGTTCCGATTAAAAGGCAGTGACGTCCGCAAACTGAGCAACGACTACTCCGGGTTGTGTAACTTCGGAAGTGTCGGATGCGAAGATAGTGTGAAGGATCGGGGCTAGGACAGAACCTTGCAGTACTCCTGCTGTAGGTTGAAAAGGATCGGAGGTGTTTCCAACACTGATTCGGACTGACCGGTTAATCAGGTACGAGAGTAGGAGTTTGGAGAAGAGGTCGGGTAAGTTGAGGATGGGAATACTGAGTAGAAGACCGGCGTGCCAGACCCTGTCAAATGCTTGCTTAATATCCAGAAGCACAGCCAGATTGTATTGCTTGTGATTGAATGCTCTGCTCGTTCCCGTAAGCAGCTTCAACAAGGGATCGATATATATATATATATATATATATATATATATATATATATATATATATATACAGAAAGCCTAATTGGCTGTTGGGAAAGAGTTCGTTGAATTCGAGGTAGTCCCTGAGTCGCCTGACTAGAATCTGCTCGAAGCAGGAGAGACATGGGTCTGTAGGAGAAAGGTGTGGTTAGGTCGGAGTGGGGTTTGGGTATGATGACGGTGGAGGCCGATTTGCAGCCCGTCGGGAAATGTGACAGGGTTAGGCATTTGTTGTAAATGTCGGAGAGTAATCGGAGGACTGGTTCGGGTAGGTGTAGCAGGATCTTGCGGTTTAGGCCGTCATAACTTGGGCTGAATTTTGTTCCTTTTTTAAAGTACGCGTTGACCTGGGCGGGAGTGATGGAGGCATAGAAGGATTTTCGTTATCGAGTTGGATTTACGGGAAGGCTAAGGGTACGGAATTCTTCAAGGCGACTCTCAAGGAGTACCTTAACCTGGTTATCGAATTGGGATCGGAAAATGGATTGGAGGTCGAGACCAAAGAATTCGGACTTTCCTTGGTTGTAAGAGATTAAGTTGCCCTGTGGTTCGGTTAGGTGGAATTTAGGGTTTACTTCCTTCTGATCAGTCTATCGAACTGTTGCCAGAAGAGTTTCCCGTTTGTATAGTGTACCTGGGAGATGGATTTGGTCCAGGAGTCTTCGGCGTGTTTATTTGTTTCTCGCCCGATTAAGGCGTTAAGGCGATTGTATTCCGTACTTTGAGAGCCAGGTCCCTGGATCGCAGGAATTGACGATAAATTTGTCTTTTCTCTTTGATCCAATTTACGATGTGCTGTGGCAGCGGTTTGTGCGAAATGTCGATGTTTGTAAAAAGGACTGAGATATCTACCGCTTGCGTAATTACGGGAGTTAGGTCTCTAATGACACTCTCGAGATCTTGGGTGTTAGAAGATTGGGTGTTGGAAGGTTGTTGGAGATGTGTTGGAGAACATATTCCAATCTGCTTTCGAAAGATCTTTAATGACTATATATTAAGGAGGTACTGGGGGAGCTGGACCGAATGAAGTTTTGACCAGTAGCGGTAAATGATCTGAAGTGATCGTGGTGAAAGTACTCACGATGATAACCTGATACCGTTGCTATTACTTCTGGAGCCACCGAATTGGATGTGACGGGCATTGAAATCACCTAGAATGACTGCATTAGGGAGGTTGAAAGCGTAAATTAAAAGGCCATCGGATAGGGTTGTAATATGAAAAGAAGACGATCGGATGGGAAAGTGTAGACTGTTTTATAGACAGTCTGTTTAGAAATTTTAGATGCTAAAGGCCAAACTCATATACGTAGACCGCTGTTAGTTGCAGGTAGCCAATATAATTTTATCACGATCGATCTCGCCAACAAATTATAATTACCTACTAACCATATTAATTGGAATGTGGTAGGACTCAAACAAAGCGTGTCTTCTGTTAATAAAATAGTAAACGTTACCATAAAATGAAGATATAACGCGTTTACGAACAACGTCGACTGTTTGGCGTTACCTAAAATTACAAATCGCTTACCAAGTCTCAATCTTGATCGTAGTTTGTTTTACATCCCATCAGAAATAACACTCACCGATTACAGTTTTAACAAAGCGTTAGCTATAGATATACTTTTAGGTGTAGAGATCTTTTAGACATTTTTATGTGTAGAACAAATCAAATTTAAAATCAACCGATCCTTCAAAAAATACATTTAGGTTGTAATAAAAAATTATAATAATCGTGTGTAGCAGGTTGTTTGTTATTAATAATTCCACCCTTTTACTTATACTCCTAATAATAAATAGAAGATTTTTTGTCTTCAGCTCAATCGACGATTAAATGGTCCATGTTCTTAAAATTTGATTTGCTTTAATTAGTTAACGTGTGTGTGTGGTTAGATATATTCGCTTTACAAAACAGATTTAACTTCAACCTGTAAATAAATATTAAAATAGCTCGGACGCCAAATTATTTTATGGAAAACAAGTAAACCGTAAATGTAATAAATATAAAATTGAAAACTATAACAAAGTTTATTATAAAAATCTTTTATAAAATAGCAAATCTAAACACTAATGTTAGTAAATCTGAATTACTTAAAAATACCTTATAAACTAACGATTAAAAATGAAATACCTGTAGTGCTTTTAAATTTTGGTTGTCACTGGTATACTGTTATGGATAAAAATGCTGGCGAAACCACGCTTTCAATTTTGGTTGTGCAATTAATCTTGAAATGGAAATATAATAGAGTTTTGATATTCGTTGATCCCAAATAAGTAAATTCCTTTACAAACAGCCAAACTTGGTTGATTTAAATGGGTTAATGTACCATTTATTTATAATTTTCAGCATAGCAACAAACCTCTATTGCCTCATCCTCGTTAAATTGAAACGTAATAGTACAATGAAATTACGTAAATGGAAAATTTAACGTTACAAAAGTGAAAATAAAAGTAAAACCAAAGTGCCGTAGAATTTACGACACTTTTGAGAAAAATACTCAAGAGCAAAAATGGACGCTTTTTGCTTTCATTATCGTAACAACAACTCAATCAATGTGTAAAACGAAATGCGCGTACTACCCCACTTTAAAATATCTAAACGCATACTCTTCAGCCACTAAGGTATGCAATTCACATGACACAATTAACACAACTTAAAAAGGTTACAAGGTTAAATATTCGGATGAAACATCAAACTTGTGCAATGATCCCTTCAGTAAGAGTTAGTTTTAATCTTGCATTTCGGCCGATATAGAAAAGGTGTATTGGCAAATTGAGGTGCACCTTGCAACCCGAAAAGATCAGTGTATTCTATAGCGGTCACGCGATACAATCCCCTTGCAGACATTTGAATTGAACACCGTTACGTATTGAAACAGCTATCCCTCAGGATTTTTACGTAGACGATTTGCTTACGGGTGCTGATACTATAGAACAAGCCTAAGAATTACGAAACGATATCGATAATATTCTAGAAGGAGGCTGTTTTCATTTAACGAAATGTGCTTCAAATGATAAAAAAAAATTACTACCAAATCTCCAAACGAACACGTGCAACGACATACATTTAGATGAGCAAGGGGAAACTACAACGTTAGTGCTCTTCTGAAATTATCATGTATTTAATAATCGAGTCACAAAGCGAATAATTTTGTCGAATATTTCAAAAATTTATGACCCACTTGGCCTGGTGGGTCCAGTACTTGTTACAGAAAAAGTATTACTACAAACGTCAAGGAAATTAGAAATCGAATGGGATAAATCGATACCTGAGGACATTTGTACGAGGATCACTGCTAAAATTCGTGGAAAAATGTAAAAAATGCATGCATTACGTCAGGTAAAATCGTTATTATTTTTTTAAATATTCTCCCTAAAGATCTCTACACTTTGCGTTCGGTAAAACCAATCTTCAAAACATTTTTGCCACTCTGAGCGAGGTACTTCCAAGACAAGTTTCACCGGCCCCTTCAGGTGATAAAAAACGCTAGCCATGCATTTTATTTTTGATGTTTTTGAACAAAAAAGTCATTGGGAGACATCAAATGAATATGGGCAATGAGTTATTAATTTGATATTTTGACTAGTCAAAAACTCTGTAGTTTGTCGTGCTATGTACGCACTTGCATTGTCATGCATTTTTTTTAATTTCACCAACCAGCTGGGGAGACAAGTTGAAATATACCAATCAGCAGTAACTGTTCTTTGATCGACCAATGAAACAGTTGCAGTGGCCGGTTATTTAAAAAAACAAGCAATCATTTTCTTTGAATCGCTTCGCGAGCGCACCACTTTTGTTGGTTTAGGTCCATTTTGGAACACTCATACAGATGATTGCTGTTTAGTTTTAAGCTTTTATTTTGTCACCTGTTACAATGTAATATACGGAATCTGACCTAGATTGGAATTGTCTGCAGCATTACTGTTACCTCGTTTAACTAATAAGGTTATTCTATCAATTAACATTCAATTAAAGCAAACATTATTTCAAATTACAAAATATACGTGAACTTAAGTCAACTCAGGCAACATGTTTTTTAAGCAACACAATACCAATGTTGAATATTCTCGAAAGAATTTCATCATTTAGACGTATGTGTCATATACTACCAGATTCTAAACGATTTAGGCACAACACGAAAAATAAGTTATCAAAGCATTGTGAAAACTTAATAACAGAAAAACGGCAAGCAGACATGTGTATGCTAATATTGCAAACCAATGCGTTCCCTAACGAAATTCAAAGTTTGGTGGTTTGTGGAAAGCAAATACTATCTAGTTAAACAAAATTTAAAAAGTAATAGTATGTAACAAAAATGTTTAATTATTCATTTAATTTGGATTAAATTCTACATTTTCATTAACCTTAATGTTATACAATTAAATATACATTGAAGCACTTTTGGTTGCCTACGTTTTTATACAAACCACCTTTTATTCTTACAATGGTTTTTTCTATAAACTCTTACATTTTAATATTACATTTGACTATTCAAAATTTCTAATCTCTTGCATTTTAACACACATTTGGCTATTTTATAGATAACACTCTTTCTTTTTGCATAAAAGTTTTTTTTTATTGATTTTGTGTATTTGAGGTTGTGAAAGTTAAATTAATTGGATACACAACTATTAAGCTACAATAAGCTAATATGGACTGTAGGCAGGGTAAATTGAATTTATTCAGAATATTATAACTGGTCTTAAGAGCTTACCTTTAATGGCTGTACAGTTCTTCTTGATTGGCCAATCGTATACTTCTTTCTTCTCCAGCACACCATTTAACACTCACACAAATGTTTGTTAAGTAAAATGTCAATGAAATGTTAAAAATAACTTGTAATATTAAATAACCAGCAAAACTTGAAATATATGAATTAATAATTAACGAAAACTGATGAGAAGGAAAAAATGTTGATTGAAAAACATTGACTTTTTTTCTTAGCAACGCTTCTGAATAATGAAGCTGACCATTTTACACAATAAATGTATTAATAACACGAAGCATTGATATCACAGTGAATACGTGATATGGATATATTTAATAACAAAAACTGTATATATATATATATATATATATATATATATATATATATATATATATATATATATATATATATATATATATATATACTGTGTCTCTTGAATTTCTGGACATATGGAATTCCCATGTTAAAATAAACTATTGTAAATATTGGCTCCCTAATTATTTTTCAGTAAAATGTCAAATGCTAAAGCACTCAGGAACACTTAGGAGGATGGATAGAGGGATAATGAATTACCAATAGATGCCTATGAACAGCTACCTTAAATTTTCTCATATCATAAGTGAGAGGAAAACAGGAACTAGGGAGATCATTCCAGAGTTTAGAAGCCGTGTAGAAAAATGTGGATTGCGCCCGTTTGGTACGACAAGTGGAGATTTGTACTGCATACTGATGATGTGAATGAGCGAACCGGAGATGGTATCAAAGAATGTAATTCACCAGCACAATAGCCGCTGTAATAACGATAATACAAAGAAAGAACTGAAACCATCCTTCTATGCTCAAGGGACTGTATGTGAGAAGTTAAAGACGGGTCATTTATAAGCCTAATCGCTCTCTTTTGAATACGATCAACGATATCGAGAGCATATTGGGGAGCACTAACCCAAAGGTGAGAATTATATTCCAGATGAGGCCGAATTTGGGCCTTATACAGCAAAAGGAGTTGTCGAGAGGTAAAGTACTGCTTAGATCTGTACAAAAAGCCTATTTTACGAGCAGCTGTTTTGGTAGCTGACAGAAGATGGTCAACCCATGAGAGATTTGAAGATACAGTCATACGCAACAGAGTAATAGAGTCTGAAAACTTAAGAACTGAGCCATTCATACTTACAATAGGAAATGATCGATCTTTTTTGGCGGACATAAGGTAACACTGAGTTTTGTTAGCATTAAATTTAACTAGATTATTGCTTCCCCATTCGAGAATACATTGAATGTCTTTGTTGATTGAATTTGCCATTTCAGCTTTAATTTCTTGACTTGACATAGAAGGTGGATTATCACTATGAGTAGACTGAGATGAACTACAGTGAAGAGTGCCATCGTCAGCAAAGCAATGGATGGGGTTAGTTGTTGAAGAAATAAGGCCGTTTATGTACAGCAGAAAAAGTGTAGGCGCTATAACGGATCCCTGTGGTACGCCCGCGTTAATGCTAACTTCTTTTGAAAAAAGCCATCAACTACGACACGTATTCGTCATTTATCAAGGAAACTAGAAACCCAGTTGATGAGCGCATCATTTAACCCAAACGAGGTGAGTTTGGCAAGTAAACACTTATGCCAAACTTGGTCAAATGCCTTTGAGATATCTAAAGCGACTACAACTGTTTCACCGGCCCGCTCTACTGTATAGTTCCAAAACTGGGTCACATATGAAAGAAGATCACCTGTTGAACGACTTTGCCTAAACCCATATTGGTGGTCACTAAGGAGTTTGTTAGTTTCAAGAAACGTGAGCAGTTGCTGATTGATGGCTTTTTCCATGATTTTAGACAAAATGGAAGTGATGGCAATTGGTCTGTAATTTGAGGGATCGGTCTTATCACCTTTTTGGGAATAGGTTGAACATTTGCTAACTTCCATGATGAAGGAATTCCCCAGAAGATATAGAGATCGTATAGAGCTTAGATAGGACTAGTACTAGTTCGGGGAACATTTCTTTAAGACAATAGCTGGGATACCGTCTGGGCCAGTCGCCTTATTGAGATCAAGCCTACTGATGATCGATTCCAAGAGCTTGTACCGAAAATGAATTGGTTTCATAACGTATGAAGAAGAGTTGACTAGGGCACATCTTTTCCAGAATCATTGAGACACGAGTTTGATGCAAACAAATCCACAAAAACGTTGGCTTTGTCTGCAGAATCAGCAACTACCGATCCGTCAATAGATGTCAGGGGGGGAAATGAAGATGTTCGAAAGTTTTTACTAATGGCTTTTGCTAAAGACCAAAATTTACGACTGCCTAAAGGAGATGTAGCTAGTTCATTGCATTTTCGTTGTTCGAACAACTTTTTAGTTTTATTGATGACACTTTTGCAGATATTTCTAGCACCAACGTATTCTACATGACTGTCAACCGATTTATTAGATTTCCATTTAATGTAACATTTATTTTTAAAGATATTGCATCAGAACAAGCCTTATTGAACCAGGCAGAACAAGCCTTATTGAACCAGGGTTCGGAACGTGAATGACCTACACGGTACTGTTTTTTCGGAATGTATAACTCCATTCCCATGAGGATGACTTCAGATACTGAAAGAGCGATGTCCGAAGAAGAGGACGACTTAAAACAATATTCACGCCATGGAAAGGTTGCAAAGAAATCCCGTAAATCACTCTATCGAGCTGACTTAAAACACCACAAGGTTCTATCGGTTTTGCGAACAACAGTGGAATTAGGTATAGTAGAAATGATTTTTATTAGACAATGGTCGGAAAGACCTAAAGGCGAAAGATCGGAAGTTTTATAAACAAGAGGGTTTGATGTAAGAAAGAGATCTAGAAGATGTGGAGTATGGTTAGGGTTATCAGGGATTCTTGTGGGTTCAGAAATCATTTGTGTGAGATCACATGAAATAGCAAATGTTTCTGCACTATGACCAGCGGGATTTGTAGTAGATGAAAATTGAAGCCAATTAGAGCTATGAACATTGAAATCGCCTACAAATGAGATATCGCAAGATGGAAACTGAGACAGGAGATAGTCAACTTTCATACTAAGGTAATCGAAGAAGTCTTGAAAGTTGCTGTCATTAGGAGACCTATAAATGCAACAGTAGAATTTCACAAAATTAGGACCAGAATGTTTAAACCAAATCACGTCAAAATTTTTATTTTCTAAGGAAGAAACCCTCTTGCAAGCAATTCTGTCCTTGATGTAGGCACATACGCCTCCTTTACATCGAAAGTTAGAGTGAAGATGGTCTTGAGGAAATTACAAGTCGGGTGACTCGGAGCTTTCCGAGGAGACTTGTGTTTCAGATAGAAACAATATATCAGGTTGTAATTGTTCAAGATGTTGGTGAATAGCATTAAGATTAGACCTGATACCGTGGATGTTGCAGTAGTGAATCAGAAAGTTGATACTTTCGAGGTCGCTTGGGCCCTGCCCTCCCGGACATCCGAATGGGGCATGATTTTACGTCCGGAATTTATAACCCTAGAAACCAAAGCCATCTTATTTTTTAATTTGGGACTTTTAATCCGATAGGTAGACAGTGAGGGCGAAAAGGAAGAATAAGGATGAGAATAGATTAAGGATGATGGAAAAGGTAACCGGCAGCCCTTACCGAGCTCAGAAAATCGGAGACCCAATATTAAGGAGCCCATGGTAAGGGTGGTGGTACCTCCCCGGCTGGCATGGAGTATACATGCCTACCACCTAATAATTAGAATTAGTACACCATTGAAGAAAAAAAACGTTACCGGTTACGAAAAAGCCCTTAAGTTTTTCCTAATTTTCTCGAAAACGGATGAACCAAATGTAAATGCAATTGTAACATAAGAAGCAGCCTTTTTTCCTTAAGAAGTTTTACATTTGACATTGTAATGTAAAATAATTAGGGGAGCCAATATTTACAATAGTTTATTTTAACATGGGAATTCCCTATGTCCAGAAATTTAAGAGACACAGTGTATATATATATATATATATATATATATATATATATATATATATATATATATATATATATATATATACATACGTATATGTATTGTGTTGAACGCAACAATTGAGTTAACTTTGATCCTCAAGCTTCCTAAATAAGTTTCTGAATTAATTTTCAATCTTCCCTAGAAGGGTCTTTAAAAATGAATTGTTTCACAAAGAAAACGTTTCTACTCGAGAGTGCTGAGTATTCATTGCCTTCTTCGCAGATTGCAGTTTTAAGGGTATACCACTCGTACAAGCTATCAAGAACAGCTCGCCTTCCATCTCATAGGTATGTGAATCAATTATTCTGTGGCCTTTTCTAGTGACTCATTGTAATTTCCAGCTTGAACGTTCCATTAAACTTTTAGTTTGAACTTTGCTTTAAACTTTCCGTTGACTACGCAGTTGCACTTGCAGTTATTTATGTCCTGGTTGTGTCGTTACTTTTCCGTATTTTTTACAACTTAAAGAAGTTTAAGGGTGTACTTGTATATGTTGTAACTTACCTAAACATTCTATCTTCATACATCTTTGGTTCATCTCGTTGAAAAATATCTTAAGTAGAATATCATCCATCATCGTAGAAATCAATAAAAAGGTCAGACGTTTTTTAATCGTAATTTTCAGACCTGTAACCTCAGTTCCCGTCTGCTCATTTCCTTAATACTGAAATAAGAAAAACTACTAGAATAACTCCTTGATTTCACTAAAATATTATTTACCTCTAGCCTTATCTGAAATCCCTTTCCACTTCCTTTCCTTTTTTTGTTTGCAATCCACAATTATAATTGTTAAAAATAGTGTATTACTTTATCACTAAATTACTTTCTTTTTCATTAGATCTTGAATTTAATTTGTGTGTACATCGTTCTTTTAACGACGACCGTTTTGTAAACAGCTGTCGGTCATATTTTTATCTTTTAATGTTTGTGACGTATTTACTATGAAACGAACATGCGCACAATAGTTTAGCCGTATGTATCTTCCATATGTTTCAAATCTTCTTATAGTAAATTTTTGTTAGGACATAACAAGTATTCTAAATTTAAATCATCATTTAGCATATTAATTTTTTTTCTCGCATTATGAAAATCTGCTTTACCTTAGAAGGCCTTTCGAAATCAATCAGGTTCCTATTTTTACTATAAATTATCCTTTCGTATTTGTAACTTTTTGTTTTCCTTAAATTTTTTAAATTAACCAACCTGTCTAATACATTTATATATTTTACTTTTGTTTAATTGCGTACTTACCTCATTTTGGACGTTAATTGCCAATTTATTTCTTTTGTTAGAATTTATGTGTTTGAAACACGTTTTATTTTTATATATATTCTTATGTGATTTAATAATTATAGGTTTTGTTTTATCCCACAACACTCTTTTCTTTTCCCTATTACTTTATCCTGTCTCTTTTCCTACGATTACATAATCGCCTCTTTCTGACATCGTTATTCAGGAGCTGGAGTAACGGTGACTTCTTTCTTGGGGGAGCGGCTCCTGGCACCCTTTTTACCTCTACCGGAATTTTCTTGACCCCGCCCGAACCGACTAACACCGTCGATCTCTTACATCCGCAGGTGAGTAGTGACCGATCTCCTTTTTCTCCTTTTTTTTCTCTCCGCTTCCCGTTTCTGCATGTAACAAGTAGGTACCGCTTACAATTGAGAAAATGTACACCGTTCTGGCAGGAGTTGCGGCATGCATAAATTCTCCTCCAATAACCCCCCTAAATAATGACCCTAACGACCTTATTCCCCAGTCGCCTCCTGACTGGAGACTTAACGGTGGCGCCAATAGCGACTGACATCATAACATTAAAAATGCATACTTTGTCACGGTGGCAATTAGTTGAGCAAACCAAACAGCATTACTGGAAACGCTGGCAACGCGAGTACTTGAATCATCTCCAACATCGAGGAAATGGAAGATAATGAAAAACGATAGGTTGGAGACATAGTCATGGTAAAAGAAAAAAAGCTTTCCCCCGTTGACGCAGTTACACAGTGATAGTTATAATACGGTGCGTGTAGTGTCGAATAAAACGAAATGTGCTGTGATAAACGTCCAATTAATAAAATATTTAATCAGGTGACGGCAAAGATCTGGAGCGAATTAGTTGCTGCGTCAGTTGTAATATTTATCATTATTAACGATTGTATGTTAGCATTACATGTTTTTAATATCTATACATAGGTTAATATTTTAATGTCAATGCGATTTTTATCAATAGCTAGAGCAAGCAATAGAATTTATCCACAATATAATATATATTCCCAAACCCGGCATGCGCAGGTATAAAAAATAAGTTAGTTTTAAGATCACTCGTACAAATGCAAGTAAATATCAATCGAAAAGAGAAAATACTTTTAACTTAATTTAATTTAACCACAAAACGAATAATTTTTTAAGATAATTATTCAAAGGTTTTAAAAACTAAAACAATAATATATTCCAGATGGACGTTTCAAACTTCGTATCATATAGAGATTTATAGATATATTTAATTCATTTCTAGACTTATTTGGCTTTATATTAAGAAACTCTATACAGAAAAGTTATCTAAAATTAAATCTTCTTTATAAAATATGTCTATACATTGTCTTATAAAGTAGTCGTTATTCAGATATTGAAAAAGTTTGAAATAACACTTAAATTCCACCTTAGGAATTTTTATCGCTAAATTACTCGTCATATCAAAAAATTGCGTAGAACATCATTCATCAACATATTTAAGGTCTACATGCTGGGATTTTTATATCTTTGAATTTGATAAAAACCAAAAACTGTTCTAATGAACCCCCCCCCTCTCCGACGCTGCATTTCTCCCAAAATTTAATAAGCTCCAAGCCAAATGAAAACATGCTTAAATACAAAATTTTAAGTAAGCACGCCCACGCACGCACCCACACACGCACACGCACTCGCACACGCCCCTGTCTTTCGCCGGCTCTAATACAGCTGTTTCAGAAATATTTCATAAAAACCAAAACCTCTCCTAATAACCCCCCCCCCCCTCACTGCCGCTGAATTTGTCCCAAAATCTAAATCAGCTCCAGGAGAAATGAAAACACGCTTAAATACGACATTTTAAGTACGTCCGTGTTGGTGTTCTGGAGTTATCGTGGATACTAACATACATACATACACACACACGCACACGCACACGCACACGCACACGCACACCCACTCTCACTTGCTTTCGCATTCACATCACACTCACACACACAGACACGCGCACACGCACATACACCCGCGAGCACGTGCGCACGCCCACCCGGTTATTGACGAAGAAACCGAGAAATGACAGGCTGTCAATATTGCTAGTGAGTTATCAACATCGTTACCGCCATTCAGCGTACCTCCGCCATTTTGGATCCCTAATACGACCTCTTGTCGCTCTTCAGGCAACGACCCTAGGGGAAATTAAGGTGGGATGGTTTCCCTTACGATCAAAATTTTATTCCCACTAAAGATAGTGCCAAGCCTATATTCCTGCTTATTAAATTTTTAAAGCCAAGTTTTAAAGATAGCAAAATGTCGAGTAATTTATAACGTGTTAAATTAACAACTGTGTTTTCGTTCAAGCTTGAGAACTTCTTATGCCTGTCAATAGGCCACACACTTTACGTTGGGTACTGACGAGAATATGTCAACATTGCGCATGGTAATCCAGATTGTGCAATATTTCGAAATTGTGGTAAATACGGAAAATTTTTATTGGTGAACGGAATCAGGTGACGTTCTTGAGTTAGTTTTGTAGAACGCCTTTTTAAGAAATCAGACATTTTGAGAAATTTTCTGTAATTTTTACGTGTGAAGTTACAATACAGCAATACGCTGGTTTTTTTACTTCTCAAAATTTATACTTAAAAATTTCTACTAATAATCCAGTCATTTTAGCCGTTGGGGCAAAAAAAATGGTGGCAGCAACATTTTTTTTAATCGCTTCATTTTCTTTTTGTTTTAAACAACATATTAAAAATAGAGAACGATAGCGGCCAGGCTTAAAAAATTATTCATGGTCAAAGGTTACAAAAATCAGTTTTTTGCAAAAATCACGTTTTCTGTGGCTCTGAGGTCAATTGATGTTGTCACAAGAAAGAAAGTTCACGAAATTATCTACAAAAATGGTCATGTTTATGTTTCACGTACGACGAACCGTTTGCGAAGTACAGAGTGACGAATGTGAACGTCGAGCACTGTATCTGTTTCCGCGCCACTATTGAAGTAGGGTACAAGGCGCGTTTCTTTACATGGTGTCCCCAGTAGGCCTAGATGTTGAGTGTAAAAAAATTACGTTTCGATGTGTTAATTATTGAAACTGCAATAAAACAATCAATTGTTAACACTACTGTCATAGTAGGCGAGGACATCGGTCTTTTGATTCTTCTGGTCGGACGTAGTCATTTACAGCAACAATTCTTTTTCATGAGAACATATTTTATTGCTACATTCAATAACCGGATGTCATACCACTTGTATGTATCAAACTGCTGAAATTTTTTAACAAGAAAATTGTTCTCAACAACTTATATTTGAGAACGAAAACGGATACAGCGCTCGACCTTTATATTCATCATTCTGTACTTCGTAAATGGTTCGTCGTACGTGAAAAATGAATAGAACAATTTTTATAGATAATTTCATGAACTCTCTTTCTTGTAACCATCTCAATTGACCTCCGAGCTATAGAAAATGACATTTTAGCAAAAATTAATTTTTGTGGCTTTTGACCTTGAATAATATTTTAATCTTAGCCGTTCAAAACAACAAAATGAAGCGATTACAAAAAAAAATTGCTGCCGCCATTTTTTTTGCACTGAAAACCTAAAATGACTGAACTATAACTAAATATTTTACTTTCGTTTTATTACGGATGTAAAAGGTTTCTTAATAGCTACGCATGTTCTCGTCGTGCCAGGAGGTGAGTAAATCATTTTCATTTAACAGACATCACCTTTTTTTTAATGATTAGTCAATGAAATACACTTTTTAAAATTTAGCATTCAGCTCGTATCTTTTGGTTTTTCTATTGGTGTTTGTTGTCGTCCTTCGTTTCTTCGCGATACTGCTGTAACGAATCGTTCAACTATACCTGATTAGCGCTTATTTCTATGTATGGCATATGTAAGCAATGGTCTACGACAGCCAGCTCGAAGCTAACTCCGGCAGTTACTCCACATCAGCTCGTTCTCTCACTAAAATCAAACAGGTTTAGGTCTAGTAAGGCACTCTGTTAAGTCAAAATATACAAATAACATCCTAGTGAGTTTCTTTTTATTGTTATTAAGTCATGATGGAGCCCTCGCTATATAGACACTCGCTTCAGTTCACCTTCTAAGTGCTTTAAAAGTGGCTGGTTCCTATAACGAATTACAGTCACAAGTATAGCATTGTTTCCCTAATCGTGAGTGCAACTACATTTAGTTGGAACATTGGATTGTGTTACATCTAACGAGGTTATGTACCTTTAAACGTAAATGTTTAATTAAGATTTAGTAGTAATTGTCCAATTCATACTTACACAGGTGCATGTTTGTTTACAGTTGCTCATATAGCTTCAATGTTATGATATTTTAATGTGTAATAACTTTCCATTTTCAAAAATTGAAATGTGCTTTAAATAGCTGTTGCATCTTTATACCTACTGCTTTAAAGTTAACATCTGTTTAAGATCTGAACTTTGTACTTTCGTAATTCGACGATTATTATATAGAGTGCTCCACGATATATTTTAACATTTGTACGTATTAACAAACGTTACCATAATAAGGAAGCTATTCATTTTTTTTTTGCTTATAACTATTGCGGCTTTCAGCCCATGGTTATACATATTTGCTTATAATTTTACTGGGTAATTGTAAGGGTTTTAGTTTATGCTTCTAATCTTTGCTTGTAGTAGTAGTAGCAGACTACCAATTTTTGGTTGCTGTTTGGAAGATGTATAATTCACCCTTTGTCATTACTGTTGATCAAATTCAATTTTGTTTTGTTTGGTGCTTAAGAAAAACGCAATGGTAGACATCTGGCTGATACAATTTGGCTATTTATATCGGGTTTAGGTTACTATTCGGTTGGATTAAAACTAATACGCCAGTTTCAAGGAGAGCTCTTCTTAAAACCACTGTTTTATTATTTATTTGATTTCGATTATGTGTTGTACCTTTAATTGCTAGGGTCAACGCTAAATGTCGGACAGTGCATACAATTTTTGTTCTTAATACTGTAAAGTTTGATTTATTGATTTTATTGTATTTTGGAAGCAGCACTAGAAAGAAAGGTGAGTATGGTAATATTACTACGATTGGGTAAATCAGTGTGTACTGATAAGAATTTTCAGTTTGTTCACTAATTGGGTAGCTATCCAAACCTACGATACCGATTGTTCTAATATTTATTACTTGTTTTAATTGATATAATTATCTAGCTATATTTAGTGGGATATTATGGAGATTTAGTTACTTACATTTTGTATAGATTTGACGGTTTGGGGTATTAATTTATTGCAAGAATTAAACAAATTTCTGTTAAATTTCCAGTAGGTGCTTTCTTTATTACTGCGGATTAGGATTTAATTCTTAACCGGGCATATTCTCTTCCTGGTCTGTGTCCACGATTTTTTAATTGTAACGCACCTCCTATTGTGTCGTAGCCCTTTTTTTGGTCTAGGGCGACATAAATATAAATCAAGAAGTGCCCTTTTATTACTTTACCCTTTTTCAAGCTTTGTCGAATGCTTACTTAATGCATAACAAGGCGAAAAATCCTATCGTAGTTGACACTTGGGATACAGGCTTAGTATGCGCCTTTGAAAGGTGTTATTTGTAAACAGCTCGGGAATTTATCTAAACTGCAGAAGGAGAATTTTTAGGCCACTTACATCACTTCTGTACCGTGGTTTTTGTCGTCTTATGGAAAACCCAGACCAAACTGGTGAATGATTTTCAGCTGGTTCTTATTGTATACGGATATCTCAGAAAGTTAGCGAACGACGTTGCCGGATGTTGTAGTCACATATGTCATTAATGTCATCAATATTACGGCCATTTTGGCATGTCAAATTTATTCGCCATCTTAAAGCGCTGGTTTTATTTTCATAAATTTCGAGGAACAATTTTCTGGGTAATACGAAGTTGTGATTTGTGCCAGAAAACTAAATCTCCGAATAAAACATTAACTAAACAAGGTTGCTTATATTTTTTTGCTAATCGATTGTTTTTCAAAATTTTACGCCTCTACTCAGTACGCAGGGTTACTTCGAGGATTTCCGTAAAGGGCTTACTTCAAGACGACATTAAGTATATTCCCATCCCTATTTTATCTGATCATGGGATCTCTGTGCAGTAGTGGCAGAAATCACTTAAAAGTATAAGAGTTCGGGTCACCTTTTCATCCATCTGACGCCCTGCATCTAATCCTGTGGAGCGTGTTATGCCGGAACTAAGCAGGTCGTTTGGAGTCTACTGTCAAAATGCGCACGCTAATTGGGCTAATCAGGCTAATAATATAGAATTTCTGTTTAATATCGATCCCCATTTGCACAGGTTACGCACCTTATGACATTATAAATATTCCACGTCCCAAGGATCATTACCTGGGAAAAATGTTGCCCATCTCCGCCACTGAATCGCAGGCGGTAATTTGGAATAAAGTTGGTCAGAATTTGGACAGAAGTTCAAAAGAACGCGTACGAAGTACCAAACACCAAGGTGACGGACTATGTATCGACGACTACGTCTTACTGAAGGAATGTAATATTTAGGACGCCTCGAAGAAACAAATATCAAAGTTTCTCCCTCTATATTCCGGTCCCTTCCGTATTATAACTATACCCTACCCAAACGTGTACCGTTTGTTAGATGAAGAGATGGATTCTATAAACAGGAGTTATAATATTACTAACCTGAAATTTTATCATTGGCCCGTCTCCTAGAAATATGGACAACGGTGCCTAGATACCTTGCGTGGACAAAAATAAGTAGAAGCCTGGTTGTATATACCATTTTTTAGTTTTTCTTTTCTATTTTAATTGTTCATATTATTTTTTCCATGTATTCATTAGTCATATTCTCTAATTGTTTGCTGAGCATGTTGCCTGGCTTCCCTAGTTAATCTGGTTAATAGTAGGTTGTGTTCTAGCACTAATGGCTATAGTTCGTAGCAGAAGGTAGCGAAGGATGTTGAAAACTCTCGAATGTTCCTGGGCGGACATCGTCGAGCTTTTTGTAGGTAGCGGACCGAAACAATTTTATTACTGTAATAAAAATTTTCAAATCGGAATTGTTACCGCTAAAGAAAAGATACTTAATGGGTTTTAATATCGTGTCAATAAGTAAGTTAATATCGCTTTTCGGGATGTTTTATTTTATGTAACTAAGATTTGAATGTATGTAATTAAGGGCTGAAAAGGAGAAGAAAGTACATGTTGGGGCAGAGAAGCAAGTGTTCTTCCAAGTGATTCGAAACTGTTACTGGAAAATCATAACAAATCAGTTAGCATAATTATATGTACGGAATATCTTAAAATTAATACTTCTTTTAATAATCAATATAAAAATATTTCTACGTAATATTTCTTGTTGTAAATATTGGGTTGGATTTGGAAGTAAAACAGTGAGTTACAGTTGGACGTTCGATTAAGCCCTATCATTCTATTGTTTCGTTACAAACCATAATTGTAAACCGGCTGTAAATGTATTATCGTTTCGGTTTTAGTAAAAACTAAAAACGCGAATTTGTCCTTTTCTTTTTTCATGTTGGTTTTAATGTAAGTTTTTCACAAAATTAAAGTGGTCATGTAAATAAACGTATCGATAAATAACCACATCGTTCTTGTCTTAATCAGCGAAGCCGGTTTGTAGACATATCTATAAATAATCGCCATCGTCTTGAGTTTAAACCGCATATCTTAACCCGTGAAGTGTTGGTGATTAAGTCATTAACTAGAGGACTATATTCAAGTGTAAGTAGCAATTTGAATGTATATTAAAGCTCGCAACGAGCAATTCATCAAGCTAGTGTAACTATTGCCTTGCAAGAAGTCACTATTTAATTATCATGAGATATTGCATCGCACAGAATTGTCTCTTGATAACAAAGAGTAGTAATTTAATTGCCAATACGCCATCTCACAAGCACGCTTATCAAGGTGAAATCTGTAAAGAAGGAAGACACGGCGTCGTGCAGTATCCCTCCTCATTGATGGTATGAGTTGACATTGTTGCCATATTTTGCAAAACTGGAAACTGGTCGCCCACGGCTTTAACTGTTAAAACTAACCCGTTCTGATTGGTTTTAAATGCAGAGAGATCTATAGATGAACGTGTAAGCTGAGAAAGGGATGCTGTGGTTTCTAGCGTAGTCACTCAAACTCCCGCGCCCTTGCTTGCGGGTGGTTGTCGGTCGCTTTGTAAACGTAATTGATTTATTTTCACCTTACCCTTAAAAGGCTTTGTTTTAATGAATTGTCAAGTGTATTTGGTTCAGCCAGTTTATTCAAAATTGTTGTAGGAATGCAATTTTGGGATTAGGTGAAAGGCTGTAATTATTCACGATACAATTGCGTATATGTTTTCGTTTTGTGGTTATTTGATTTTATAATTTCGTACGCACTTTAATCTGATGTAATGGTATTTTGTTATATCTGCATATTGAACCTTTTCTTTTATTTGTTTTTTTGTTCTTTGATTTGTTAATGTACTTGTAACATTTCTTATTGATTAATAAACTGGGTTTCCTTGGTGGTTCTTTCCCAGTGTGCATATTAACGGGTTGAATCATCATTGTGCAAAACTCATTAATTCTAATTTGAGCAATTTTATTGTTTACCAATCCCCGTATGAAGCAACACCATTCCTATCTAATTCAATTAACACGGCAACTCTTTTTATCAGATTTGAGTTTTGCGAGTAATTCAATAATAGAGTTGTAAGTAAATTCTAAGGTTTTAATTATTGCGAGGAAGTCGGTATGATGCACGACAATAATTTGAGTAAGGCTAGCCTGATCATCAGTAAGATCAAGAAACATCAATTAGCAAGTTTTTTGAATACGCATCATTGCAAATAAGTTTAATATTATGCTCTTAAAGATTTAATAGTATTTTAAGTATTAAGCAGGGTGCCTTGGGACACTACAACATTTCGAGAAATAGAATCATCTTTAAATATGACCATGTTTAATGATCATCGGTACCTTACGTGTCACGTATTGACACGTCAATGTGAAGTTTTCTAAAGCTTATATTTGCAATGAACATCGCACATGACTTATACAACATCAAATTTTTATGCCTTACGGGTTTACTAATAAAAATTGGTGTCTACGTATAGTGTAACGGTCAAATTCCCTTACGCGGTAGCATTGCGATTACATGCAACCGTCGAACCACTACTACATTGTGGGTGGTATATCTTAAAAAGTTATGAAAATGAAAATTCAGAATTTAAAAGAGTTTATGTAATCAAACATATTAGAAAATGTACGGTGTTTCTATAATAAATCTATACAAACATTTTAATATGTTACATAAACAAAGTTTCGAGAAAAATGTTTTAATTGTGAAGATTGATTTATTTGTAAATAAAATGAGACAAAATAAATACATTAATCAATCAAGTGTTCAAATTGTTGCCCTATAACTATTTGACAATGTCCTAGTCTGAGAATGAATTCTTTATGCACTCTGTCAAGTTTTACAGGCTCGATATTGTGCATTTCGTTCCGAATCCGTTCCTTCAAATCTTCTTTTCGTGTTTATTGCTATAAATGTTTGTTTTTAATAAACTTATAAGAAGAAATCAAGGGTGTGAGATCCGGGAAACGAAGCTGCCACTCTATAGCTCTACGTCGCCCTACCCATCGTTGCGGAAAAACGTTATTCAAGTAAGTGCGAACAGGAGGAGCGTAATAAGGAGGCGCACTGCCCTGTCTGGCTCGCTTGCATTTGGGTATAAAGCAGTCAGTGTTGGAATCAATGTAACTTTATAAAGGTGAAATTTATGTTTGTGTAAAACATTATGCAATGTATCACGACTAAATTCATGTCCAACCTAATGTGAAAGGAATGGAAATGTGGATTTTCTTCAACCCTCATTAAAAGGTCAAGTTGTGTGGCAGCATTGAATGTTCAGCAGCCAGTTCTGGATTTGTCACGTACATATCCAAGTACTCTGTATTTATTTAAAATTTTACTAACTGTACACTGTGCTTTAGCCGGGCGATCTTGATGAGCTTCATTAAAGAGAGCGTAACTACCACTGCAGCAGGGCCCGCTCCAAGACCGGACAACCCGGTCAGTTGTCCGGGGCGGCAAATCTTAGGGCGACATTTTTACTCTCAGAATGTGAGAAAATATTAAAATTAAAATATTAATAATAATAGCATGCCGCCTTTCATTTGTAAAAACATTTATCATCACTGTTTTTACAAGAAAGTTAAAATACTTGTTTTTCATCTATGTACAGTCAAAGCTACTCATTGCGAACCCGCTTATAACGAACTTCCGGGTATAACGTACTAGTTTTAAAAGTCCCGTCACACTATCCATAAGATCCCTTATAAATATTGTTTGTTATAATAAACCCGTAAACAACGAACTTTCGGAAAAATTGTTTCCGTCCGTTAAATTTTACACAAAAGTAAGCAAGTATTCTGCCAGTAAAATAAATAACAGGTACGTAGATTATTTGATGTGCAAAGATAAGGTTTCTGTAATTCTTTTCTTAGAAATGCCTGCCTAAATACTTTCCTAATTGGTGTTTAAATCTTTAATCCTAAAGTGTAATTATGTATTTTAACAATACTGCACACGCTGACCTTGCAGGGTTTTTCCTAATCAACTTGTCAATCAAATAAATCAATTAACAGACTAGTTAAACAATAAGTGGCCTAATATCAAGGGTAATTTTAGTGATAATGGCGACGAAACAGGGCTATTTTTTTTAAATTAAAGAACCCAGATAAAACACTAAAATTTAAAGGTGAAAAATGTGTAGGCGGCAAATTATCAAAAGAGCGGGTAACAGTTTTTGCGTGTGCTAATTTAACCGGGACAGAAAAACGAAAGCGAATCACTCAAGCCACGGTGTTTAAAAAATGTAAATCGAAAATTGTGTGGATAAACTGTTTTGCTCTACGAAATATAATAAACAATCTAAAATTGCAGACTTTTTTAACAAAAAGTAACTCATAAATGTGTAAATATTGTATAATATAGTGGTTTATTAATGTATCGTAAAAATAAAATATGTATGTAACTTTTTTCTTTTATCGTTTATTACGAACTTCGGATATAACAGACTTATTTTTCAAGTCCCTTGTGGTTCGTTATAACCGAATTCTACTGTAGTCCTAAAGAAAATAGGTATAATTACGAAAAAATAATTAATTATTTAATAATAATTATTAAATAAGGAACACGGGTGTTATTTGTATACACTACCTAATATAACCGCGCATCGCATATATACCATATAAATCAGAAAGCAGGGTGCCGCCTGAACTTGTCTGAATTAGGAATAGACAACAAATGACTTGTTTATTGTCTTCAATTATAAAAGGGCTGTCTTATTACAGCATAGCATTATTTTTGCTCATTCGTCGGTGGTGATAACAAGTGCAACTCTCAATTGTATATACTGTTCTGGTTCAATAATCAGTGTGATTTGTAATTTTTTAAGGTAAGTTAACCGTTAACTTAGCGAATCTACGAAATTAGGGTATTTTGATCAGTAAAAGGCAAAAATTATTAAAAAATAAATATAGTTTAAAAAAACTAAAAAACACGCTTTAATGATCAATCGAACTAAAAAACGAAAAATAATTCTTAGTATAGTCAGAACATATAGATAAACGAAAAAGATTAGTATTATTGTAAAAAAAGCGTGGGGTGCTCGATGAATGAAAAATATGGCACAAAGCACCCCACGCTTTTTTCACAATAATACTAATCTTTTTCGTTTATTTATATTTTCTGCCTATATTAAGAATTATTTTTCGTTTTTGAGCTGTAGAATGGGTAGGATTCGAAACAGTTATTACATAGCTTCAAATAATTGACTTGTTCTACTTGAAATATCTAATGCCTTGAATTTGTCACAATAAAAAATGAGATGGTTTTCCTTGCAAAAATAACATGACAGTTTATTTGGAGCTAAAATTGGAAAGGACTTACTCGGTCTGTAGGATAGCCATTGGATCCCAAATGCGCCGTATCTTGTATCGTATGTATCGCCGACCGCGCGCGTGCTTGTTACAAACCGACAGACAAGCAAACTAACATATAGGTGAAGCTAATATAAGCGTGTTAAAAACAAACTTTCATTTAAATTTCATAATCTTTTTCAAGGTAGGTATTTGAGGAAGCTTCTTCTCAGACGAAAATTAAATTTTGAAAACGATTTTTGAATTAATTAAAAAGTTAAAAGACTTGTTTTGATAATTTTAAAAGGACTGACATTTGTTTATGTTTCGTTAAAAAATCGTCTTTGAAATTTAATTTTCATCTGCGAAGGAGCTTTTTCAAATACCTTAAAAAAGGTTATGAAATATACGGAATACCCTAAGGCTTGATTTTTTTTTAATAATTCCTGCGTTTTACTGACCAATAGACCCTTATTCTTTTTTTTATTATCAACTACTAGATGCGATCCCTTTTAAGTAAAGCTACGAATATTTTTACCTAGTTTTATAAATAAAATTTTCTTAAAAATAGCAAAAGTTTGTTAGGTACTTGATAAAATTAAAATAAAATATTTATTTAAACATTGAGCATTCTAGAATAAATCTATGCATGATTTGACTAAATTGGACAAGAAAAATTGCCCTATTTTATACCATTTTAGATTTTGAAGCAAAATTGTGTAAAATCCAAGTGCTTATACTTTTTCAAACTTGAAAGGTACCAGATGTGGTAGGTTCGTTACTATTTTATTACTATTACATAATTTATAAATATAAAAAACGTATAAAACTGCTTAATCGTTCCCCTAGATCTTAAATGAGCATAAAAAAGTGCAGTACTTGTCTAATTTAACTAAGTCTATTGTAATACAATTTCCTTATAATTTGCTTTGTTTTATTTCAAATATTTTGTGTATCTTCCAGAATGTCCGAGGGATGCAAAAAACTATCTGGTTGTGAATATAAAAAACGAAGGGTGGAAAAGGAAATGCAAAGGCAAAGACAAGCTGGCACTTTACTAAATTATTTACAGAGTACGCCGGGCAGTACCAAAACAAATGACAACTCAAAATGTTCTACATCAAAGACAGCATTGAAAGACACTGACAACAGAGACTCACCTGAGGAAAATGAGCAAATGAACGATATACCTGAATTAATACTTGCAACTGACAGTGGCAGCCCTCCGCCGCCAAATGAGAGCACTATTGATACCAACGTGGCACCTACAGAAAGCGCTCAACAACTTTTAAGTACAGATCCAGCACTCTGGCCAATGATACTACCAGACGCCGAAAGAGTCTTTTTGGTAAGGCAAGGTCCGCTTAAACCATTGTACAATTATAGATTTCCATTCGATGAGACTGGTAGAAAATTTAGCCCTAATTATTATAAAAGAATTTTAAGAGACTGGCTAGTGTACTCTGTCTCAAAAAATTGTGTATATTGCTTTTGCTGCAAATTTTTTGGCTATGTCCTTAGTTCCCTTTCAAAGGAGGGGTTTAAAAGTTGGAAGGATCTGAATCAAACTCTAAAAGACCACAAAATTTCTAAACATCATGTTCAGTCCCAAAAATCTTTTCTAGAACTGAACCTAAGATTAAAGTGTTGTAAAATTATAGACGCGAATTCCCAAAGACTTGTTAACGCTCAAATAAATTATTGGCAAGAGTGCTTTTAAGAATCATAACAATCACTAAAATGCTTGGTAAAAGTTGTCTGGCTTTCCAAGGTACAAGCGACAAGCTGTTTGAGCATAATAACGGTAACTTCTTAAAAATAGTTGAGCTAGTATCTGAATTTGATCCCGTCATGGAAGAACACGTACGTAGGGTGCTTAAAAAGATGAAACGAAAGCTCACTATCTTGGGAAAAATATTCAAAACGAGATTATAGACCTGTTGCATCAAAGTGTGAAATCTTATATTATTAATGAAATAAAAAAAGCCAAGTATTATTCGATAATTTTAGATTGCACTCCTGATATTTCTAAGGTGGAGCAAATGACTCTTGCAATCAGGTATGATTCAATCAATAAAACTGATTCCAATCAGGATGAGGTTGAAATTAAAATTAAGGAAAGCTTTTTGGGTTTTCTTCCAGTTGAAAAGTCTACAGGGAAGCAAATGTTTGAAATTATAATTGCAGAACTTAATAATTTGGGTTTAAATTTACCGGATATAAGAGGACAGGGATATGACAACGGGTCTAATATGCGGGGCGATAAATCAGGAGTGCAATCTAGGATTAAGAATGTTGTAGTCACTCTCTCAATCTAGTAGTTAACGATATAGTAAAATCATCTTTGGAAGGCGCTAATTTCTTTAACATGATTAAAAAAATGTATGTATTTTTTCAGCATCTACTTTTCGCTGGGCAATTCTTCTAAAACATGTCCAGGGTTTGACTTTAAAACCATTAAGTGATACTAGAAGGGAGAGTAGGATAGAGGCTTTAAAGCCTTTAAGATTTTATATCGGAGGCGTATACGACGCCTTGCTAAGCATTTATGAGAATGAAGAAATTGATAATTTAATAAGGGACGAAGCCACGGGATTATTAAATTTTTGTGTTCAATAGTTCTTTGGTATAAAATTTTAAACCGTATTAATCCAATAAGCAAATTGTTGCAGACAAAAGATTATGATCTAGCATCTGCACCTGATCTTTTGCAAAATTGCAAAAAGTTTCTTCAGGATCTTCGATCGGATAAATCTTTTAATGAAACTATTGTTGATGAGAGAGAACTGGCTGACGAAATTAACGTTGAAGCCAATTTTAAATCAATAATACCACGACACCGCGTAAGAAGAAAAAAAAGGAATTTCTCATACGAAGCTCGAGATGAACCGATCGGGAATCCTAAAGAAAATTATAAGGTAGATTTTTTTTATTTTACAATTAAAAATTAAATGCAATAGATACTAGATTTAAACAACTTAGTCACCATAGTAATTATTTTCAATTTTTATATAATATATATGATTTAAAGGGCATGCCTAAAGAAAATCTTTTAAAACATTGCAACGATCTAGAAAGTATTTTAACTCACGGTGATTCTGTTGATATTAATGGGGTAGAATTAGCAGAAGAAATTTGTGCAGTATCTGGGCTTATGGGCAAAAAAGAAAGTCCAAGCGCTGTTCTAAAATTAATAACAATGTTAAATTGTGCCCCAAACCTAATTGTTTCCTTAAGAGTATTGCTGTGTATACCAATAACTGTCGCAAGTGGAGAAAGAAGTTTTTCCAAATTAAAATTGATTAAGAATTTTTTACGTTCAACTACAACGCAAAATCGTCTTAATGGGTTGGCCATTTTAGCGATTGAGCATGAAATTGCTGATTAAGTTAACTTAAAAGATGTAATAAAAACATTTGCGGAAATCAAAGTTAGAAAGAAAAATTTCTTTTAGGTTACGTTATTTTATAGTTATATTTTTATAGAATCTAAAATTTCTCTGTTTGGTTATGCAATATTTTTTGTACTTTCTTAATAGAATATAAATATAGCAATAAAAATGCACCTTACATGTACCAGTACTTTTAAACTTTTTAAATGTTTATTATGTAATGTATTACATATATTTTTTTAAATAAATGATTTTAACATAATTTTTATTTTATTTAAAAAAAACTGGCTGCAAATTGTCTGTTTATCCGGGGTGACATGAAGGCTAGAGCGGGCCCTGACTGCAGTTCTTCTCCTATCTCCATAACCATACATGATAAGAATTTCTATGTGATCCTTTTCCGAAAGAGACTTTATTAGTAAGGTTTTTTTAGATTTCAGATAACAGAAAAAGCAGAAGCATCAAATTTACCCAAAATTGACGTAACTGACATTAAATCAATTGTTTCAATGTCTTCTAGGTAATATTAAAATAAATCAAAGAACAATTAAAACCTTATTTGCATTTTTTTAAACTTTGTGTATGTAACATATTAACATTTTTGAACTAAAATATTTACAAACATATGCTCTTTCATTATATTGAACAAAAAATAGGAGTTGGCATTTAAAAAAAGGACGCCCCCTTTGACCTCTTCAACGGATGCCACGGTACATAGAATTAATGTATTTCAAAAGACAAATATAAAATAAGTACCTTTTGAACCCTACAAACGTTTTTTCGAGAGAAACATATCTTGCGAGATATTTCAGGTGTTCCCTATCTTTTTTCCACACTGTTTATTTTTATAATTGCACACAGAATCCAAAAATCCAATGATATACGGGATGTCCAATTAAAACATACCCTGGTTTTTTGGAACACTCTGTATAGTCAAGACTAATTTTAAAATGCGCACCCTTATCAGCCACCTAATGTAATAAATACATTTTATTGACAAAGTATACCCATAAAGCACAAATTTACTTTACTCTACCGTTGACTCGTACACAAGAATTAAATATATGCGTATTAACAAACAGAAGTACTATAAGATTTTTTTGATAGACTATTATATGCAATTGATCTATTCTAACCCCTAAGTTATGAGATAATAAATAAAAATAAAAATTGTATTTACATTTATTAAAATATTAATTGTACTCATTACATCACAACAATAATAATAAAACTATTATAAATACTGGTTTGGACAACACGTCAACTTATGTAAATAGCTTTTTCGGCAATCAAAATGATCGGCAGGCCTGTTATAAGCTGTCCAAATAGGAACACCGGAAAAAAATCTTCTACACGTCATGAAATCCTAAAAAAAGTTAGTTTAAACACATTTAAAATCAGTTTAGGACGAAAATTTCAATTTTATAATTTTTCATTGGGATAAATTAATAAAATTAAATCCACAAAACCATTGTCATTTTTTGCATTTAATTTATTAATTATCACAGATTTAAGTATGGATTCCGCTCGTTAGAATACATTACGTACTGATAATAATTATTAAAATATTAAAAACTTACACGCGAATCCAACGAAAAACGATGATAAATGCCAGTTGGCAATATAAGCATATCTCCAGTTTCTGCTTCAATACGTATCCAATCATCATTTCTGTCCCTAATATCAAAATATCCGGAACCCTGAATTACAAGCCTAATTTCGTCATCAGGATGTAAATGTTCCGTAAAAAATACCTTCATCTTTTCATCGTAATTTGCTAAAATATCCCTTGACATGGTAATTTCATCTTCATAATTGTATCCTCTTTTTTGTTTAATATCTTCTAACACGCCATCCGATTTCAACGATGTAACATTTAACTAGAAAGGTTAAAATTTATAAGTACGACTATTAAGTTATTTTCTCTTATTTTATTTTGAATATAATTCAGTACTAATTATTCTTTGTTTGAAACTACTTCATTTGAATTAATAATAAATGTCCTCAGTATTATTCAATTATCTGATTAATATACTAGAAGATTAATTTATAGTAGGTAAAGGTTTAGTACGCAAAAGAATAAAAAACGCCAATACAATTAAGAGAAGTAGTTATATTTAAACATGATTATGTAATTAAAGCGTAATTGTTCTTAAATGAAAAATGATAATTTATTTAATTTAGATGGTTTCTATTATCGCTTAGGAACTATTTGTTCTTCAGCAACACCTGTTTAAATTATTAACTTTATGAAATCAGAATTAAAAAAGTCTAAATTTTTGCTGTATTAATGATAAATTCTTATCTAGTATTAAGAATAATCAATTTGTATTAAAATTTACTTACAAAAAAGTGTTCCACTAACGACAACTTATATACTTCTTCCATCGTTAATATTTCTTTTGGATCTTGATAATTTTTTAAGATTTCACTGTTATTATTTTTCATATACCACGCACGGACCATGTTGAATGTGTATACGGTACAACTGACTAATGAAGAATAAATCGGTGTGAGGCTAATAGGAGCTTAAATAATCAAATTTAAATACATGGGTATTAGTTAATTGACTTTACGTCGAATATTTTTCCTAATTATCGACATTATACACATATTTCTTAAAGTAAGGTAAGTGGGATATTCTAAGTTATGTGTTTTTATCACAATCATTATCTTAATGAATACGTGTTCATAATTTAATTTGCAATCATATTTTTCTGCGGTTTCTCAAACAGACACATTAAATTTCACATTAGCAAATGAACAAACTACAGTTTAGAAAATCTAACTAATTAATATTAAGATGAAATGCACAATTAAATCTTAATTCAAATTGATCACTAAATAATCAATATCTACATATTTTCTGGCCAAAAAATTATACATCAAGGCGTTACATTATGGGTATGTCGTTATATTCATCAATCAAACTACTGCAGTTTTGCAAAATAATAGATGTTTATGTATTAAGGGCATAATCAGAAGATTATGGCTCGAGGGAATGTTAAAATCCCGACGCGAAACGGAGGGCTTTTATATTCCTGAGAGCCATAATCTACAATTATGCCCGTGGTACACACAATGTTTTATTTTATTTTGCACCATGAAACTGGAACAAAATTTTAAAAAGATTCAGTATTTTCGGCAAGTTTTTAAATGCAAATGCAGTGAAATAAAGTCGACAGTAGGCTAATTTGTTGTTACTAAGATGACATCTGGAGTTACAATTTCAAATCCATCCAACTGTATTTTTAATTTTTATAAAGAATAAGTTTCATTACTATTATATTTATTAATAAAGGTTGTTGTTTCAATAATTCTTTCAACTTACGTGACATATCATGTCGTGTGTTTGCTGTCAATCATGCTGCTTAGCAACAATGGCATTTCCGTGCTATAAATACCACATTACGCCCGCATTTGGGGGCGTATAAAGAACATTATGGTGGCAAAATAAAATAAAATAATTAATTAAATTGTATCATTATAACAAACAAATTATACCCCTGGTACGTAGGCCCATTTTGTTTGCTACTGTCCTAGGTCTAGTATTTCAGATGTTCATGTATCATTTTATGTGAACCGTAAAATTTGTAACGCTAACGCATTAGTCACACAGCGAAAAAATACAATTGCTATTAGTCAATTACCTAATTATTACAAACATACAACATATAAAATCTATTTAAAAAACGATTTAAAACAATAAAGATCCATTACTTTAATAATTTAATATTAGACAACTTGCTTCGGTACGTGTGTGAATCCTTGCGATATTGCTGATTGTGATTGTAGTATATTTAGAATTTACATCAGTTCTACATATATAAAGACAAAGCCCCCATCCTTTGGGACTTGTATCTCGGTAGCACATTTAGTACGGTACTCTATCAAGGTACAGGCCGTAGGTTCAAATCCTACTCGAGGTAAACTTTTTATTTATGTTATTATAAGTTTTGTTATGAACGAATAAGTTCAAAGGTAATATGTAATTAAATTATTATTAATTTTATTAAATATAAATAAAGTTTATCATTATTATAAAGTACGCGCTAAACTGCGCCACCAAGGTTCAAGCATCGATTGGGGCTTGAACCTTGGTGGCCAGTTGGTAGGCGTACTCTACAATACAGCGTAGGTTCGAATCCTACTCGAGGTAAACTTTATTTATGTATTTAATAAAATTAATAATAATTTTTATTTATGTGTTTAATAAAATCAATAATAATTTTATTTAAATAAAAACCCGTATTTAGCCTTATTGGGATTGAGAAATACACTTATTGATTCACATCTGCCTTCCCCAAATGAAATGATAAATTAAAATTAGTTGCTAAAGTTTAGTAATGCAAAATGCTCATCGGAACATGGAGTGGTAAAATCTCAATAAGAAAATAGATACGCGAAGCAGACAGACTTTTGATAGAACAACAAGAGTACTTAATTAACTTTAAACAAAGCGATAAAGTGTATGTTAGAGACCCTAATAATAGAATGTGAAATAGATCAGGTATTATACTTAATGATAATTAACGTCCAAGATCATTGAAATAAAACTAAAATCGGAACAGGTAGTAAATATAAATAGAAACCACGTTGTTCTATACGTTTAAACATCCTATGTGAAATAATGTAATGTTTGTTCAACTCGAGAGCAAAAATGAATGATTAAATATTCTTTTTTTAAATTTTTTTTGATTTTTGATTTTGATTAAATATTCTTAAATATTCTAACAAGAGTACTTAATTAACTTTAAACAAGGCGATAAAGTATATGTTAGAGACACTAATAATAGAATGTGAAATAGATCAGGTATTATACTTAATGATAATGAACGTCCAAGATCATATGAAGTAAAACTAAAATCGGAACAGGTAGTAAATATAAATAGAAAACACGTTGTTCTATACGTTTAAACATCCTGTGTGAAATAATGTAATGTTTGTTCAACTCGAGAGCAAAAATGAATGATTAAATATTCTTGAAATTTGGATATATGGTTAAGGAGGATATGTGCGAGTGAACTATGTTGCTATAATTAAAAAAATAGTTTACTCAAACAGTGACTTTGAAGTTGATGAAATAATAAATAGGTGTAAAACTAAACTTCAAAATAGACATTTTCGCAAATAATGACATAGAATTATAACAGATCCACTATTTTTAAGAATAATTTTATTAAAATTTAATAATAAATTATTTGGAATTGAAATTTGTTTAACGATTCTTGAACAAGTTTTTAATTCTGTCAATATTAGGTAAGTAAGACATAAACAATGGATTTTATGTATTCTAAAGGCATTTATTATAATTTATTGATAAATAGTCTAAATAGACTACATAGACACTAATCATGCAGTTTTGAGTTCTGAATTTGATGGTGTAAGATAATAAATTTCAATGTATTCGGAAATAGTGATACAAGAATTCCGAATATGATAATTACCAATTTACGTGCAATTATCTATCTAATCGCAGCAATGGTTTTGTTTACTGTTTAATAACCAATTAATGATCTTTATTTGTTAATTATTTACTTTCACCCTAAGATTGGTAGGATATATGTACAATATGTTTATTCATTCATTCATTAGTATGATGCAATTGAATTGTACATATTTTCTAAAATGATTTTCATTTCAGGATGAAAGAAAATCATAACTATTATTATCAGGTACAAAGCCAATTAAACATTACTAAAAAATCATTTTGCGATTTTGTGCTTTACTCCCAGAATGATTTCAATGTTGAAAAGTGTGTAAGGACCAACATTTATGGCAAAATGTAGTGTTAGCCAAATTAATCAAATTTATATATTCTCCCGGAAATTATTGATGCTCGAGTTCCAAAGAGAATGATGATTAGGGACCTTACGTTGGAATCATAAGCCAGCTAATGGATCGGTTAATATCTGACCCAATGTTATAAAATAAAACGAACAACCCCTAGTTTATCCCTTGCGACTTTTAATATATCAGTGCTTCATAACTGGTAGGCTAAGGGTTAAAGGTTGCTAACGTAATTCTGATCCAATAAAGAGGATCAAAACCTAATTTAGGCAACGCAAGACTATCCATAGCGGCATTCTTAGATTGGTTTAAAGCGTTTGATATAAACCATAAATTATTATTGAGGTTAAAATATATTAGGGCCCGGGGAATTCACGTTAAACCTATCCGCTAGTTACTTAGACAAAAAAAAATGTAACAATAAATAGCTACTACAGTGAGATATTGGACGTTACGAGTTATATTACCGAAGGAACAGTTTTAGGACTTGTCCTTTTTATAATTCATATTGATGATTCGCACCACTGAAGGGCCCGGATCACACTCAGCTACAAATCATATGTGCTTTCCGCGGACACAGGTGTTCACTCAAGTGTATATGCGTTTGTGCTTGGTTACTGGGCTATATTGACATAAAAAAATCGTTCGTATAGCTTGTCTATTAATCCATAAGCTTGATAAGTAGAGAAATGCTTTATTTACCACTAATCAACAGTTAGATACACTAACAATATTCTTAAACTTAAAACTAATGCAGATAACTACTTCACGAAAATACTTATTTGTTTTTAGTATTTACTTTCTCATTTTGCACAAGTGTTTTTCAAAATACAACATTGAATACACATAATTCACATATTTTCACAGCCTGGACAATAAGAAGTTACTCTTGTGTTTTTCACAGCAGAATTTATGTCATAGCAATATATACACCTACCTGTCTTGTATGCATCCCTTTGTCGCATAGTATATGTGTTCTCCAGACGTCGCTTTTCAATGTAGTTGGTGTTGAATTAAGTTTAAATAAGGTATTTTTAACGCAATTATTGAAATCTTTACATTGTTTATTTTATTGGACAAAACCCACGCGTTCACTACTAAAGACGTAGAAGCTTTATTGCAGTGAAATAGTAAATAATAAATAGGTGTAAAACTAAAATTCAAAATAGACATTTTCACACATAATTACATAAAATTATAACAGATACACTATTTTTAACAATAATTTTTATTAAAAATTTAATAATCATTTCTGTGGAATTGAAATTTGTGTAGCGATTCCGCCTCTCATCTAGACCCGCCCATACTTCTTAGCTCCATCAATTAGTAGCTTTACCCATTATGTTGATGTAATTAGGGTATATTCTTGAACAAGTTTTGAATTCTGCAATATTAGGTAAGTAAGATGTAAACAATGGATCTTATGTACTCTAAGGGCATTTATTATAATTGATAAATAGTCTAAATAGACTAAATAGAGACTAATCATGCGGTTTTGAGTTTTGAATTTGATGGTGTAGGTTAATAAGTTTGAATGTATTTGGAAATATTAATAATTCCCAACATTATAATTACCGATTTACGAGCAATTATCTATCTAATCACACCTATGGTTTTGTTTGCTGTTTAATAACCAATTAATGACCCATCTCTATTTGTTAATTATTTTCTTTCACCCTAAGTTGGTATGATATATGAACAATATGTTTATTCATTCATTAATTAGTATGATGCAATTGAACTGTACATGTTTTCTAAAATGATTTTCATTTCAGCTTGAAAGAATATCATAACTAGTATTATCAGGTACAAGGCCAAATAAACATTACTAAAAAATCTTCTTGCGATCTTGTGCTTTACTCCGAGAATGATTTCAATGTTGAAAGAATTTACAAGGTCCAACATTTATGGCAAAATGTAATCAAATTTTATCAAAAATGGGTTTGATTCTTACAAGGTCATGCTTACTCCAGAACTGAAGCCAATTGACCATCATAAGTGTCGTTTGTTTAACAATTGTGCTAAAGAAAAACTTGAAAATGATCCTAACTGTTTTAACAAAACCATATTTTCTAATGAAGCTCATTTCTGGTTAAACGGTTATGTGAACTACCAAAATTGTCGTTTTTAGAGTGAGAATAGTCCACATGAGATTTATAGGGCCTTTGCCTCCCGAAGAAGACACTTTTTGGTGTGGTTTATGACATGGTGGCATTATCGGGTCTTATTTTTATCAAAACAAGGACGGAAATGCGGTTACAGTAAAAGATATCGAACAATGCTTTTTTGTGGCCGAAATTGGAAGATTTGGATCTTCCAACAGGACGGTAACAAATGTGATACTTCTGGACGTATTAACGATTTTTTGAAGGCAAATCTGCCGGAAACATTAATTCCTAAAATACAGGAAATCCACGGAGATTTTATCAGATTTCATGAGACGCTTGGCCTCTAACACCGTGAGATTATTTTTCATGGGGTTTGGGGTTACCTTAGTCAGTGGTCTATGCGAACAAATTACAGACAGTACAGGAGCCGAAGACCAACGAAGAACGCTGCATTCATGGATTTAATGTAGTTTTATTATATAAAGTGACCAAAAATTGTATTCACGGAATTTGTTCGTAAATCGGTAGTCACGGAGGATGTGTGATTAATGTTGTTTTAACCATAATCTGCGATACGTTAATTCTAAAACTTTCAGAAATACGGAGATTTTATCAGATTTCATGAGACGCTTGTCTAACACCGTGGGATTATTTTTCATGGGTCATGGTTATTTAGGTGGTCTATGCGAACGAATCATTCATGACAGTACCAGGAGTTGAAGACTCTAATCGACACGGCATTCATGGATTCTAATGTAGTTTTATTGGATAAAGTCGACCAAATTGTATTCACAATTGTTCGTAATATCGGTAGTCGCGGAGGACTGTGTGATTAATGTTGTTTTAACCATAAGTGCGATCGATTTCAGATTTTCACTGACCTACCTGATTTATGGATTAACTTCATTTTTTCGGTCATTCGCCAGTTAATAGGTTCTTAATATGAATCATTCATGCTAAACTTGCTCTAATCCACACGCACTAGTTAAAACTACCTTTCTTGGAGTCGCTTATTAAATGTTCAATATCATCGCAACTGTGTATTAAATGCACATGCATCATTTCGCAGATTTTCACTGACCTACCTGTTTAGTTTTCTTTTTTCATATTCGCCAGTTAATAGATTCTTAATATGAAAATGTAAACTTTCACAAAATATTGAAACATTATTTTGGGTTTAATGGTAATTTGTATATAATGTAATGCAATCAGGTTGATAACACTAAGTCCTGTCAATAGTAATTATAACAGTTTGATAAACGTATAAAGCCAACTATGGAATATAATTTTAGTAAAAAATAACTAGATTAGTAAAAACTTAAATATTGTTAAACTCCCTTGAAGATGACAAATCAGAACACCTTCTAACGGTCGAAGGCTGACGGTGAAAAATGTCCACCAAAAACAAATTTAACAAAATTTAATCAAGTTATAATGTAAGTGTAAAGTTCAATTTGGAATAGATAGAAGCTTTCACAAATAAAAGCTAATGTTACAAATATAATTGAAAAACCCTAATTAAATAACACTTGCACTTATTGACAAAACTATTTCTTTATTGGATTTAACTGTATTATTTTAATTGATGTCATATTTATATTTGTGAATGCTTCTATCAATTTCAAATTGAAGTTTTTTTCTGGATGACATACTTCATCGTTAGCCTTCGACCGTTAGAGGGTGTTCTGATTTATCATTTTCAAGACAGTTTAACTATATTTAACATTTTAATGATCTAGTTATTCTTTACCAAAATTATATTCCATAGTGGGCTTTATACGTTTATCAAACTGTTATGTTAATAGCAGGCTTGTGTGTTTTAATTTTCAAATTTCACAACATTTTTTCAACATCTTTAACAGTTTTAATAGATGCTGACGAAGATAACTGTAAGTGTTATCGAAACGTTTAGATTGTATTACATTAATATACAAATACACCGTTAAAAACCCAAAAAAGATGAAGTATTTTAATAGATTCTTAACTTCCTCAAATGTTAACTTCGTTGTATTTTCAAGAACTGTAACCCTTATTTGATACGACGGTGGTAAACTTAATAGAAAATAGCAAATTCAATCTCGTCCTTTATTTTACTATTGAAAACAAGGTAACGGAAGTTTTAAATATATTGATTTCTAAAACAAATAATTTATCTCTGTCTTCTAGGGTTTACTGGAAGCCTATACCTATACACCGCATCCACATTAAAAGATTAGTGTGATTAAAGTTCTAGTAGATCTAGCTAAACAAATTTGTGATCCCGAAATTTTAGAACAGGAATTGAATTTGATCATTTCAAAACACTAATACAGTGATTATTCCCTTAAATACATTAATAATGTAATTGATCCTGTTAGGGATACACGTAAAGAACAATTACCGTTTAATGTTGGTAGAGCTTTTCTTCCATTTATAAGTAACGTTACAGGTAAAATTAAAAACGTATTGATTAATTATGGTATTAAAACTATTTTCAAACCTACAAGAAAGATTAAAGAATATTTAGGATCGCGTAAGGATGCTTGAAATTCACTTCCTAAGTGTACGTCTTAAGTTTAATTTTAACTTTTTATATGTCTGTGTTGTCTTTGTTATGTTTTTGCTTGACCTCGAATTAATGCTTTACGAAATAAGAATGTTAACTTATCATAGCATTGCATGGATTTAATATATTGAGTTAAAATTGAAACAAAACTTTAAGGCACTCTGTTTTCAATGTGTAATAACAATTACGGTGTTTAAATAGTATCAGAAAATTATTTGTTTGGTAGATATATTATGATTTACTAGATCTTTAATCAAGTTTTTAGCTGTGAATGCTTTTACCTCTTTCAAGTTAAAGTTATTTACAACTTTAGACTTACATTATAATTTAATTGAGTTTTGTTAACTTTGCCTTCTGATCGTGATATTTTTCATTGTTAGACTTCGTCCATTAGATGTTGTTCTGATCTGTCATTTCTAAGACGATATATAATATTTAATTTATTAAACCTCTAACTAATCCCTACTAAAATAAAATTAGATTCCATAGTTGGCTTTCAAGTACGTTTCACGCCACTGTTAGAGCAGGCTTATATATACGGTTTTATAGGTCAAAAGTTTATTTGACAACTTAGTTAATTTTTAAAACTTATCAGTTACTGAAAACCATAATATAAGTAATTTGATTGTACTTTCAATATATTTAGAATTTACATCAGTTCTACATACATAGAGACCAAATTTACATCGATTGAGGCTTGTATCTCGATAGCCCAGTTGGTTAGCGCGGTACTCTAGCACAGTACAGGTCGTAGGTTCAAATCCTACTCGAGGCCAACTTTTTATTTATGTATTTAATAAAATTAATAATAATTTTTGATAACTGTAATTATTATCGAAACATTTAGATTTGTACAAAAAAAATTAACAATACGGGATAATTTAAAATATAATGATAATAATAATTAATTTTATTAACTATCAAAATACAAGCGTTATATAGTAAAAACACCATAATAATGAATTCAGTTAAGTATGTCTTCCATCTAGACCCTCAAAAAAAATTGCACAATTTATAAAAACCGTTTAAAACAAACTTTGTAATATAAAAGTATTGAACCATAAAACGAAAAGATTGTACCTAATAGGTAGTAACTAACAATTGTGTTAAAATATAACAATAACATGTATTACGCAAGAAAAATAAAATATTTTCTGTTAGAATATCAATTCCCCCTTTATGAAAATCTCTTTTAATTCATTTTGAAAAGAACACAAAGGCATACCAAATTCTAAATTTGACATATGATTTACATTGTAATAATAATATTATTGAAAATATCTGGTGTGGAACAACACGACCTTCCAACCTATATAGAGGACGTTAAAAGAAAAGAAATAATTTTAATAACAACAATTTTCTAAGGATACTTATGCAATCTCTTGTTTGGTACGTCGTAACGAAAATAGGCAATAAACAAATGAATAATCCATGTAACGGTTAATAGACATCTAGTTGCTTCCAAAGCCGCCCGCTTCTATAAAAACATAGTGCTTAACCGTTTTAAATCTTATGTAATTAACGTTTAGATTTATTTGACTTTGTATTAAATTACTTTACGAGGACAGGAAAATTAAATTTCCTTTAAAAACATGTTTACACAATTTTCTAAAAAATAAAAAGTGGAAATAATTTGAATAATCTTTTTTTTGATAATTGTGCACCTCTTTTTAATACGTTGATAACGTAAAACAAAAAAAAAATTTATGTCAGACGTTTAAAACTTCATCTTAGGTTAAAAGACATACTCTTAAAAGGATATACGGAAAAATTATATAAAATTTAATTATCTTTATAAAACATATTTACACATTTGCCTATAAAGTTGATCGACATTCAGATATTGAACAAATTTGAACTAACAATTCTGCCTTAGTAATTTTTTGCCGTAAAATTACGCGTCGTATCAAAAAATTGCATAGAACGTTAATCGATATGTGTAAGGTCTAAATGTTCGTATTTCTATATCTATGAAATACACAGCTGTTTCAGAAATATTTAATAAAAACTACAATCTGCTCCAGCATAAATGAAAACGCATCTCCACACGAAAACGTACATGCACACTCACACGCACAACGGCAAACACACACATACACACGCGCGCGCGCGCAATCACACGCACAGGGACACACGCAAACGCAAACGCACACTCATATGCACACACGTACACGCATGTACATACACGCACACGCACACGTACACGATCACGCTTACTCACATGCAGGCGCTCACGCACGCGAACACCCACACTATATGTACTCACACAGGCACACGTAAAACACTCACTCACAAGCACACGCACATGCACACGAACACTTACACGCATACACACGAAAACCCTCAAGCACACATGCTCACAGACAATCACACGTACACTCACATGCACACTCAGGCGCACGCACATGTACACACATGCTTTCGCACACGCGCAAGCACAAGCGCATAAACGCACACACAAAGGCACCTACACACGCACACGCTCACGCACAATCACTTTCACACGCACACGTACACGAACACTCTCAATCAGACACACACGCACATGCATACGCACACGCACAGGCACACACAGTCACATTGGTATACATTTTTATTCAACATTAACATTAGTCATCCAAATCTGCTTTTCCACTTTTTGTAATAGTGCATCTTGAAGTGCTAATTTCACCTAATTTCTTTTGTTAATTGGATACCCAATATAATCAGTATTGCGAATGGTGGGGGCTTCATTTTACGTAACCATCCTAGTTAGGTGAATTTTCGCCCATGGCAAGTTGTGTTAATCTTTTAAATACACAATCGATGAAAAGTTTTCCAATAGCACAAGCAACTTTGAAACATTTTTTAAGATGATAAGATAATTGGTCTATCAGGAAATGAGGACTACAGTGTACTACATAGAAAGATTTCTTGTTCTATCGAGTTATATTGTCGTGACCTTTACCGTCCAACTATTCATCTAACTATTCATGACGAACTTCAGACGAGTTACTCGCCCTTTTGCAAGACTTGCTTACCTTCCGCGTGAAACCTGAAGCCTATTAAGATGACATCTCTCGTGTATATAAGTTTAAAAACAACGGACAGAGGCGGCTTGTAGAGTACCAGCCCAACGTCACATTTATCCACCAGTGAATTCAGGGTAATGGTCCAAAGCCACAGTCTTCTAACACCCGGGCTGACGTGTATTGCAGGGTTGTCTACTGGTGATCACATTGGTTCATCGTCGATTAGACAAGCAGTTTTCTGATCTATCGTCACCAGTGAAAGTGACCGAGTGACCTCGTCAACTAGGAAATCTAATTCAAATGTAATACAAATCTAAACACCTCCGTAGGCATATTACACGTGTGGCCGAAGTAGCATTTAAAACAACAACCGGTCTAAATCCCGCTATTATTTTCTGTCATAATAACTTCAAACATTATATTCTACCCAAAAGTGAGTAGTGTTTATATTCTCTTGATCTGTTCTGCTTCAAAAAATTCATTACGAAGTCCCGATAGAAATCTTGTTTAACTGGACCGCAACTTCATGAGTAAAAACTTACGTATTTACTTGAGACCGTTTTCTCGTAATGATTATTTTATATTTTCTGAAATATTTCAGTTATTTTAAGTGCCAGTTCTGTATATTTACTTAAAATAAATCCACGTATTCTGATCTGATTACACCCGCTGTTGAAGCACTTAGTAAAGTGTTTCATCAATTCGTTAGGTAATCTTGGATACCACATGAGAAAATATAAAAATCCAGTAATTCAACCTGAGTAATAATTTAATATTTTAATTTAACTACTTAATAACTAAATTGTTTTGCAATTAATCCGCGATCAAAGATACCCGACACAGCCGCTCTTATGAAACATGACGTTAGTAACCACTTGCCGCCGCACCGCTTATTATAGCACACCTTTGGTAAACAAGAAACATACCCTCAAAAACATTCTCCTCTTAATGTATTATTACCACGATTGTTTCCCATTTTTTCACTTTGTACAAAACAGCCTTTTTCAAGACTACTAATCTATTTTTTTGTTTTATTTCAGAATGTAATCTTGTGCGACATGCCTTTTTCTCTAAAAGAGAATAAATTTCTTTTGCAATCCTATTTCCGTAATGGAAATAAATACAAAAATGGAGCTCGAGTATATTCAATTCGCCTATATAGAAGAATTTCAAAAGCGTATGCTGACGCCAGTTACGATATTATATTTCGCCATGTTTATCGTGGAACTGAGCGGTATAATAATACAGAATGCGTCACTTCTGGAAAATCACCTGGTCGCCCCACGCTTGCTAATGAGAAAGTTGTAGAAGACTTTCGTTCTCGTCTTGAACAAAGTCTCCTAAAGCCACTGCGACAATTGTCGCAATAATATGGTTGTTATATGGAACACGTCACACAATTGTCTAGAGAAAATTACATCTCTATCCGTACAAAATAAGAGTATTATAAGAACTTCATCGTCCCGACATTCAAAAGCGTATAAATTATTGCAATTAGTTCAATGCATATTTCACCGATGAAGCATGGTTTCACTTAAGTGGCTACGTCAATTCTCAAAACTATCCAACTTGGAGTGCAGAAAACACGCATTTCTATCAGAAAGCTCCGCTCCATTCTCTTAAAGTAGGAGTGTGGATAGCGATGTTAAGGAGACGAATTGTTGGAGCAATATTCTTTAACGATAGTTAGTGCTGCACGTTATCCTGCTATGCTACAAGTTTTTATTGACCAACTTCATGATGACGATTTGCAAGAGCGTTTTTTCAGCATACAATGCAGCTGCAGAAACAACAAGATTTGTACGGCAGTATACTTTAATGACCGAATGATGGGAAGAAACCTTTGGCCTCCAAGATCACCGGATCTAATGCCCTTGGATTACTTTTATTTGGTTATCTGCAAAGTGTAATATGTATAAATCGTTTCCGTACACTTGCCGAATTACGTGCAGCTATAAAAGTGGCTGTACACAGCATAACGCAACAGCAATTGGACGCAATTTTCAAAAGCATGAAAAGGAGAGTGTATGCCTGTCTCGATAAAGGTGGTGATCACTTTGAACACTTATTATAATATCCGACTAACGACTAGTAGTAATACAAGACCGATACTAAATCAAATTTTGACGGGAAATAAGTCACGATCCATTGTTCAAGCAATTCTTAGAATTTGACTGAGTCAAGGTCATGTGTTAATTCTTAGAAGTTATTTCAATCAATCAATTTTCAAGGTTAATTAGCCTGCAGGGGTATTCTTAGAATTTTCAAGGTCAAAAACGGTGTGTGGGTGATTTTTGGACCTTGAAATGAGTCAATCTCTTCAAGGGTCAAAATTGAAGACCGTGGGAGAATCGAGATCCATGCTGTATTTCTTCGTGTGTTGTCACTTCGACTGTCCGTTCTTGGCTGAATTGATCAAGGTCATTTGTTAATTCTTACAATCAAAGTTATTACAGTTGTGTATTACAATCCTTAAAAATCTATTTTCAAGGTCAAAGTTTATTGAGCTGCAGGGGGTGTTAGAATTCTTAGAAATCAATTTTCAAGGTCAAATTTTATGCAGGGTTATCATATTCTTAAAAGTTAATGCTCAAGGTCAAAGTTTATTGATCTCCAGGGGTATCATATTACAATTCTTAGAAATCTAATCAGTTCGTAGAAACATGAAGAAAGTTAAAAGGTTCTTGTATTAATTAAATTAAGCAAATCCCTTCAAGGTAAAAATTTCTTGGTATCATATACTGACTTCCATAAAAATTGCAACACCTAGAATTTATTGAGCGATTTTATTGAAATTTTCGTCAACGATGTCTTTCATTAGAACAAACAAACGATTAAAATTGGAAAACAAAAGAAAAAACAACTAAAAATGTTTTTTTTAATAATGAATTGCTCTGCCACGATTTTAGACGGCGTGGCATGCTATCAATTAAGTGATCTATAGCTGCCTGTGGTATATCAACCCAAGCTTCTTGAATCCGTAGCCAGAGATCGTGTAAGTTATCTGGAGGGTGTGGTAAATTACCCAGTCGCCTACCGACCTCATTCCATACATGCTCAATGGGCGACAAATCAGGAGACCGAGCAGGCCATGGGAGTACGGTAATGTTAACTTCTTCCAAAAAACGTGTTGTAGCCCTTGCCGTATGAGGGCGCGCAATATCCTGTTGAAAAATGGCATTTTTCAGCCCTTGAAGATATGGAAGCACAACAGGTAATATAATCAGCGGCATTTAAGTTGCCATCAATGAAGGCCAAGGGTGATCTGCCACCGTAACATATTGCGCCCCATATCACCACTCCTTGTGTGAGGGCTGTGTTGTGTTCCACAAAAAATGTTGGATTTTTACGTTCTCCACGCATCCCTCTGACCCTACTACGACCATCGTGGGCCCACAAGCAAAATCGGGACTCGTCACTAACCCAATTCGATGCCATTCTTGCGCCCAATTCGCTCTTTCGTTGCTTCATTCTAGCCTCCGTAGACGGCGAAGTGGTGTAAGAGGAAGATATAAAAATGGACGATATGAACACAGCCCATAAGACCTTATTCGGCGATAAACAGATGAAATTGACATTCTGAGTCCTACACCTCTCATTCAATCATTTGCAATCGATCGAGTTGTTGAAAATGTGTCTCTTGTGGCCAAAAGTCTTAAGCGACGTTCTTCGCGATCTGTAGTCTTGCGAGGACGTCCAGATCCAGGGCGACGTTGTTGCACCCCCTCCTCGGACCATTTGGACCAACATCACAATACCGTTGTAACATTTCGGTTTATACGACGAGCAATTTCTCTTAGCGAAAGTCCGGCCTCTCTCATGCCAATAATACGGCCACGTTCAAAATCAGTCAACTGGGAAAAATGTTGACGTTAACGTACTCTTGGCATTGTTTCCAAGTTCAGACCGAAATTGTGAACAGACGATTTGCAAAATTGACAGTTAATTACACACTAATTGTTTTATTTCTTCAAATTTATTGTTACTAAGTGCAAAGGAAAAAAAACTACTAGCTAGATTTTATTCAAATTTTAATCGTTTGTTTGATCTAATGAAAGACATCGTTGACGAAAATTTCAATAAAATCGTTCAACAAACAACTCGCTTGTAGGATCCAGCGTCCTGTTCTTCAGCTATTTGACTTGTTCTCTGTGGGAAACGGTTACCGCTTCTGGGGAAACAGACCCCCGTTTTTGGGAAACAGAACTCTGTTTTTGGGAACGGCTATCTGTATTTGGGAAGCAGACCACCATTTTGGGAAACGGCTATCTGTGTTTGGGATCCAGTTCTTGGGGAAAACAACTACCTGAGACATATCCTGATGGTTAGGGCAGTAGTATTATGTAACAGATCAAGTAGTTAAAAACCCGTATACTGTAAGCATAATCTTTTTATTATTACAAACAAAAATTTAGCCGGAACCATCTAACATTGATATACTTTTTAGGATTCTTCCTTTTGTTTCTATGAACTGATTCTATTGTTTGAACTGAGCAATACCGAGCATGCACAAAATCATCTGATTAGAAACGCTTATTCTGCTAAATACAAGAATTTAACCTTCATGGAAGTTTGTTTTTTAACCACTAACCGTGAGAAAAACATATGGGTGAGCATTTAACCTTGACAAATAATTACGTTGCTCCATTTTTAGTTTAGACCTCAACTATTCGTATTCTGATTTTATAGCTAGGACACTTAGACGACCTTGGCTCATTCATTTAGTCAATACAAGAACTACCCGAAGCAAGACACAAAAACAACAAAGCTAGACCTTCGATCTGAATTCCATGAAGTAGGATATAAAGCTGAACTATTTCGATGAGGCACCTTCTTCGCCAACGGCTATCTGTATTTGGGAAACGGATTTCTGCCTGTTAGCATAGACAACCTGCCATTGTTCATGTTTCCACGCACTGACTCTATTTTAGATTTCTAAGAATTGTAATACCCCTGTAGGTCAATATTCCTTTACCTTGAAAATGTATTGCTAAGAATTGTAATATGGTACCCCTGCAGGTCCATAAACTTTTACCTTCTATTCTATTTTTAGATTTCTAAGAATTGTAATATGATAGCAATCAAATTCGACCTGGAAAGGCTTGACTCAATTTAGCCAATACAAGAACCATTTAACCTTGACCTACTTTTTAGCATAGACAACCTTGTTTCCATGAACTGATTCAAGTTTTTTAGATTTCTAATGATACCCCTGCATGCAGTTACCACACCCCATACGCGCCCAAAACGTCAAAACACACCGAAAAAACGTCAAAGTTAAAAAACGTTAAAAAAGTCTAAAAATGTCGCAAACGCCAAAAACAGATACGCAGATACGCAGATATACAGATACACAGATAAACTGACACACAGAGCCAATACTAGAACAATTTAACCTTGACCTACTTATTAACATAGACATTATGTCATTCTTCATGTTTCCACGAACTGATTCTGTATTTAGATTTCTAAGAATTGTAATAAGATGCCCCGACAGATGAATAAACTTTGACCTTGAAATTTGATTTTTAAGAATTGTAATATGATACCAAGAAATTTTAACCTTGAAGGGATTTGCTTAATTTAGATAATACAAGAACCATTTAACCTTAACCTGCCTTTTGGCATCGACAATAACCTGTCATTCTTCATGTTTCCACGAACTGATTAGATTTCTAAGAATTGTAATATGATACCCCTGGACGTCAATAAACTTTGACTTTGAGCATTAATTTTTATGAATTGTTATATGATAAGGATAACCCTGCATAAACTTTGACCCTGAAAATTAATTTCTAAGAATTGTAATACACAATTGTAATAAATTTGATTGTAAGAATTAACAAATGACCTTGATCAATTCAGCCAAGAACGGAAAGTCGAAGTGAGTCAGAATCCCCCACACACATGACTTTGACAACACTGCGAAATACAGCATGGATCTCGACTCTCCCACGGTCTTCAATTTTGACCCTTGAAGACATTGACTCAAGAATCATCCACACACCTTCTTTGACCTTGAAAATTATAAGAATGCCCCTGCAAGCCAATTAACCCTGAAAATTGATTTTCTAAGAATTGCAATAACTTCTAAGAATTAACATATGACCTTGGCTCAGTCAAATTCTAGGAATTACTTGAACAATGGAGCCTGACCTTGAAAATTGAAATTTCCCGCCAAAATTTGATTTAGCATCGGCATTGTATTACTACTACGACTGTTACCTAGTATACAATTTCTAAAAGAAACTTAATCACCTTTCAATTACCAAATTGTTTCTTTGTGTAATTTAGAATAAATTTAGCAGCATTTAAACATAAAATAATTAATTATTTAATTAATTACTATTTGTAAGGTTATGTTTATTTTGTTTAGTATTGTGTAGTACCAGTATGAGAGGCGGCAAATGGTGACTAATATCATGTTTCATAAGAGCGGCTGTGTCTATGATTATTGACACCTTTGTATAATTCTATTAAACATATCGCTTTGCAATAACCAAGAAAGCACTCGTAATATTATATTAACTTTATTTCACTATATAGAGACAAATTCAATACAAACACAGCTCTAACATCGCGTAAATGTTAAGATTTCCAATAAATATTTAGGAATTACTTATTGTAATTAGTTTAATAGTCACCATCATACTGTACATTCAATTCAATATTTGGTACTGTTTCAACAAAAGAATGAATGTACAAATCAAGACACAGATAAATGTAATTAAAATTATTATTAATTTTATTAAATACATAAATAAAAGTTTACCTCGAGTAGGATTTGAACCTATGACCTGTACTTTGCTAGAGTACCGCGCTAACCAATTGCGCCATCAAGGTTCAAGCCCAAATCGATGTAAATTTTCTCTTTATGTATGTAGAACTGATGTAAATTCTAAATGTAATGAGATTACAATCAAATTACTTATATTAATGGAATGTGAGCCTGCAATATCGCAAGGATTCATACGTACCAAAGCAACTTGACTAATATTAAATTATTATAAGTTTTTTTTTTACCTTTGAACTTATTCGTTCATAACAAAAAACTTATAATAACAGATAAATGTACTTAGAAAATACACTTACATAACAAATACTTATGTACAAATTTCATTAACTAGTCTACATATTATTAAAAACTATCTACCTTGTAAAAGAGTAAACAATGGTACAGAGATAAATTTAAAAGCGGAAAACATTTCTTTACAGGATACTAGAATATCTACATTAGGAAATTGAATTCCTTAATATTATAGAAACTGTAGCCAAGGAGAATTGTCTTAATAGATTGTTTATATTTGATGACATTGAGTGTTTTTATGCTACTTGATGAGTTATTATACAGATCAGTTCCCACATATAGTCGGGCCGCGTTTAACTTGTGTATGACTAATTTGTAACATTCATGTGGTTTAAAATCTCCTAAACGTACGTCGCGACTATACCATCTGTTCATATAGATTTCTTCATTCGTTTGTATCAACGTATTTATCAACAGATTTGTAGTATAATTCCATTTTTTTTAATTAAAACGAAACCAAAGCTAAATGCATTAAAATAATATGGCCAATAACGAACTGAATGCAAAAATATGGCAATTAGACTAACACTTTGAAAATATTATCATCATAATAAACAAATCTTTCATATGCTAATTGTAAACTGTCATAACGAATTAATATACCCAATTTTATTAATTTTAAACTGTAATTTAAAAAAAAAAGTCAATATTTAAGTTTATTAATTGGTTCATAAAGTTTTATTAATATACTACATCGATATTGTACAAACATTTGAGAAATAATGATGAAGTACATTTTATAATTAACAAACAATATTTGAAACAGGCATTGCAACAATTAAAAATATTTACATTTACTTAAATTTGGAAATTATTCAGAGTTGTCATCACTGAAATCTTCTCTGTTGTCCGAATTGCTTTCACCAACATTTATAATTAAAGGTTCAACATTGAAATCAAATTTTTGTTCTGTATTCCACCATTCGAGCATACAATTTTCTGCATGTGTGATGCATCTTTTCCAATAATCTGCATCGATTCGGTTTTGCTGAAAGTAAAAACACCTGCTTCTGCTACTCCTCGTTTTAAGGTTTCAACGATAACATGGCACCCTACAAAAATGTACACTGATTATATCATATAAAATAAAGCAATGTAAAATTATATACGTTTTGAATGCATTTCATAAATCTTTCGTTTTACAAAATCTTTAATGTAGTCATCCACATCGCATGATTTTGGTTTGCTCCGTATACGTTTAGTAGATATTTGTGGTTGACTTCGTGCAGACTCATTAAATCTCTTTTTTATAGTGGTTAAAGTACCAGAACTTATACCACAAGCTTCAACAGTACGCTACAAGTACAATCTTAAATGAATTTCTAATAAATAGTATTCAACAAAAATTCTACCTGCATAACAGAAGTAAAAGGTGCAAATGCACCTCCATTATCTCGTTCCCTTTCAAAATAACGAAGAACGTTCGTAACCACTTGCTGAGCTTCCAACTTCAGGTGTTTGTTTCGAAGCATTCTAACCTGTTTTAAAGAAAATTGTTTCAAATTGAATTGTATTCATTATCTATTTACCCATTCAAAAACCGTTTATATACAATTTAGTTTTAAAAAAAAACTGTTTTGTAAGAAATTTATGATGAATAATGATGAAACGGAATAAAAGCAGCAATATTTAAACAAACGTCAAGAAATCTGTCAAAAATTTGTACGTAGGTGTAGACATACGTTTCTTACAGTCCATATGTTGACTACAGCAGACGTACGTGTCTGAATTTATCTTACTCTACTGTGTAATAATAAAGTAAAAGAGCGCATTGTCAATAATTTTATTATAATAATATACCGACATGAGTCATACACAAGTTAAACGCGGCCCGACTTTAGTACGGAGATTTCTCATACTTTGCGGTTTTATGTTTGCGGTTATGGGACAACAAATAGGTAACCAGAACGACTGTCATAGTCATGAAACTTGGAAGTCTATTGCATTTAATAAATATCTGGTGTGGAACAACACACGACCTTCCAACCTACAAAATAAAAACCAAAAGGAATGAAATAATTTTAATACTTTTTTTTAGGTTGATTGTACAACCTCTTTTATAATAAGTTAATTGCGATATGCAACATTGTAAAAACAGAAACAACAATCTATGTCAAACAGACGTTTAAAACTTCATGACAGACAGAGGTTGATAGACATCCAGATGCTAACTTAAATTAAAAGAAATTAAATAATTTAAATTTCAATTCCTTTTTTGGATAACTATGTAACCTCTTTTATACGTTGATAACGAAAGCAGGCAACATTGTAAAAACAAAAACAGTAATCTATGTCAGAATGACTTTTAAAACTTCATGACAGAATCATGGACATAAATGCATCTTAACGTAAAAAAAATTTTAAAGCCGCCAGCTTCAATATAAATATTGATAATACAGCTTCAGCATTTTCAATCACATTTATTTAATATTTGCATTTATTACGCTTTACATTAAAAAACTTTGTTAAGAAACTTTATGTAAAATTAAATTTTCTTTAAAATATACTTCTACACTTTTTCTTTATAAAATAAACCGTTATTTTTAATGAAAAAAGTTTGAACTCACGCTTAAATTCTACCATAGGAATTTTTCTGCCGCTAAATTACGCGTCATACCAAAAAATTGCATAGAACAACTAATCGACATGTTTAAAGTCTATATCCAGGAATTTTTATTTCTTTAAAATATGAAGCTGTTTTGGAAACATTAGATAAAAAAAAAATAACTCCTAATAAATCCCCCTAACCACCGCTCGACTTATCCCAAAACCTAATCAGTTCTAAGCAAAATGAAAACAAGCTTAAGTACAAAATCTAAATTACGTAGGTATTTACGTTATGGAGTTATCGTGGATACTAACATACATACACACACGTACGCACGCACACGCATTCGCTCTTGCACTCGCACGCGCATGCGCACAAGCACACGCACACGCAGACCAAGACACAAATGCACAGGCAGACGCAAACACAGACAAAGACCCAGACACAGACACAGTAACAGACTCACGCACATGCACGGACACGGACACAGACACAGACACAGCCATGAACACAGACAAACACAAACACAGACACAGGCAGACACAGTTACAGACACAGTGACGGACACAGTAACAAACACAGTAACAGACACAATAACAGGCACAGCCACAGGCACAGGAACATACACAGGCACAGATACGACTCAGACACAGGCGCAGACACAGACACAAACACAGTCACAGACTCACGCACAGACACGGACACGGACACAGACACAGACACAGAAACATACACAGACACATACACAGACCCAAACACACACACACACGTACACACACACACACACACACACACAGACACCGACACCGACACAGACACAAACACACACACACACACACACACACACACACACACACACACACACACATAGACACCTACACAGACACAGACACAATCAAAGACAAACACACACAAACACAGACACAGACAGGCACAGTAACAGACAGTAACGGACACAGTAACAAACACAGTAACAGAAACAGCCACAAGCACAAAAACAGATACAGACACAGACACGACACAGACACAGGCACAGCCGCAGACACACAGGCGCAGACACACAGGCGCAGACACACAGACACACTCACACACACAGACACCGACACCGACACACACACACAACACACACGCACGCACGCATCCACCCACCCACCCTCACACACCCACGCACGCACGCACCCACCCACCCACCCACACACACACACGCACACGCACACGCACACGCACACGCACTCGCACTCGCACTTCACACTCACACACAGACACAATAACACCGGCACACACACACTTAGGCACATAGACACACAGACACGCGGACACACAGTAAATGTTGCCACTAATATGTATTTATCATAAGTCATAATATATGGCTAGTAATTGTGCGCATTTTAAAATTATTCCTACTATACAGTGTTCCAAAAAAGCTGGGTAATACAAAGTTTGTATTTTTTTTTATTCAACAACGTGTATATCATTCGATTGATTGTAATTATAAAACTTTATTTATATAGATGTCATGCATGTAAAATTTACTGTTTTTGAAGTAATGCGAATTTTATCCAAGAGATCGCATTTCCATGTGTAACATTATTATTATGTACCATACTGTGTTTTGTTAGGAAAACTTTTATATTTGGTCCAAGGAAAGGTCAAGCTTAAGCCTATATTCTCAAGAAGGAATAGACATAAATGCTACAGAATGTTAAAAATAAATGTTCGAACATGAAATTCAAAAATTATTTTTCTCAAACAGAACATCGTATATACTTTTACGCTATGTTGAAGAGAATCAGAAACTACATAATTCTTCAAAAGATGTCCTATACCTCTCTTACTGTTTTTGAGTTATTTTGATTTTTCTGTTATTCAATATTTCGACGGTTTTTACTTCAAAAAGCGTAAATTTGATATGCATGAGACCTATATAAATAAACTTTTATAATTTCACATAGAATTCAAAAATTCAACGATATACGGGATGTCCAATTAAAACATACTAACTTTGTCTTGCCCTGGTTTCTTAGAACACTGTATAGTCATGAATAATCTTAAAACGCGCACATCTAATATGAAGAATATATATTGACAAAGTATACCCATAAAGCACAAGTTTACTTTACTCTATTGTTGACTCACCCTGTACATTTACACAAGAGTTAAATATATGTCTATTAACAAACAGATGTGCTATAAGATTTTCTTGAAAGACTATTATATGCAATCGATCTAATCTAACCCCTAAGTTATGAGATAATAAATAAAAAATAAAAATGTTATTAGCTTTTATTAAAACATTAATTGTACCCATTACATCACAACAACCATAATAAAACTATTATAAATACTGATTTGAACAACGCGTCAACTTGTGTAAATAGCTTTTTCGGCAATCAAAATGGTCGGCTGGCCTGTTATAAGCTGTCCAGGCAGGAACACCAGAAAAAAACCTTCTACACGTCATGAAATCCTAAAAAACGTCATTTTAAACACATTTAAAATCAGGTTAGGACGAAAATTTCAGTTTTATAATTGGGTTAAATTAACAAAATAAAACACACATAACCATTGAGGGTTTGTGCATTTAATTTATTAATTACCTCTCCCAGGTTTGAGTATGAATCCTCTCGTTAGAATAATATTAGAATAAGGTATTAAAAACTTACACGCGAATCCAATGAAAAACGATGATAAATACCAGTTGGCAATATAAGCATATCTCCAGCTTCTGCTTCAATACGTATCCAATCATCATTTCTGTCCCTAATATCAAAATATCCTGAACCCTGAATTACAAGCCTAATTTCGTCATCAGGATGTAAATGTTCCATAAAAAATACCTTCATCTGTTCATCATAATTTGCTAAGATATCCCTTGACATGGTAATTTCATCTTCATAGTTGTATCCTCTTTTTTGTTTAATATCTTCTAACACGCCATCTGATTTCAACGTTTTAACATTTAACTAGAAAGGTAAAAATTTATAAGTACGTCTGTTAGGTTATTTTCTCTTAATTTGGAATATAATTCAGTACTAATAAATATTTGAATCAGTGATAAATCTCCTCTGTATTATTCAATTATTTGATTAATATACTAGAAGAATAATTTATAGCAGGTACAGATTTTGTACGCAAAAGAATAAAAAACACCAATAAAATTTAAGGAAATAGTTAAACATTTTATTTAAACATTATTATGTAATTGAAGCATAATTGTTTTTAAATGAAAAATGATTATTCAATTTAGATGCCTTGTATCATCGCTTATAATAGGAACTATTTGTTCTTCAGCAATACCTGTTTAAATTATTAACTGTATGAAATAAGAATAAAAAGTCCAAATAGTAATTAATGATAAATTCTTATCTAGTATTAAGTATAATCAATTTGTATTAAAATTTACTTACAAGAAAATGTTCCACTAACGACAACTTATATACTTCTTCCATCCTTAATATTTCTTTTGGATCTTGATAATTTTTTAAGGTTTCACTTTTATTATTTTTCATATACCACGCACGGACCATGCTGTACCTGTTTGTATACGGTATAAGCGACTAATGAAGAACAAATCGGTGTGTGACTATTAGAAGCTTAAATAATCAAATTTAAGTACATGGGTATTAGCATTGATTAACAAGTGGATCTAGTCCCCTACCACTTTCCTGCTTAGTATCTTACCGCAACGCACCCCTGCAAACTATATGCTAAGAAAGTGACTCCCTCGGTAAACCAATCTAGAACTAGCTTATAACTTCGTTCTACAAATTGATAATGTTCTAGCTGTTTAAGATTCGGCAGATTACATGCATAATAGCAGTTAAGAAAAGTTATCAACTTGTTAATCAATGCCAGAACTGTAATTTACGAAATTATTCAAAGTTTTCTGTTTGTCAAAAGACATGAAATTATCAGGATTTCAAATGTGCTGAAAAATGACTTTTTCTTAATTATGAAAAATGACTTTTTCTTAATTATTTTTCAAAGTTGAATACAATTCGATTTTTCTTCGCAGATATGTTTATGTTTTGTTGAAAAAGTTGCAAAACACTTGTTGTTTCGATTTAAGTGGACTGTAAATCACTCTACTAGAGAACTCGGTGAAAACTTGTAATAGAAAAGAACTAGATTTTATTTGAATTTATTGTATTTACATAACTAAACAAAAGAAAACCTTGACAATTATACACGTGCCAACTAGACTTAATTCGATCTTAACTAGAACCGAACTGAGACTACCTACTTTCTTAAACATTACTTAAAAACTACCCCTTATTTACAAAATTCATGCGAAAATTTGTTTTGAAAAATGTATAATTATTTTTGGCAATACCTTTAGAGCATCTGTTCTTCTTTCTCAAGAACAAATAAAAGAGAGTAATCAACTAGATTATTAATTTTTAAAACGTGGATAAAAATTTCAACTATAAAAAATCGCCCAGAACCATTAATCAACAACTTGTTAACAACTTGTTAATCAATGGTACTGCCTTTACATAGAATATTTTTCCTAATTATCGACATTATGAAAAATTCATTTTCCTGAAAGTAAAGTAAGCCGAATATTCTAATATATGTGATTTTATTCCAATTATTGATCTTATTGATACTTCAATTTGCAATCATATTGTTCTACGGCTTCTCAAAACATACATATTTCGCATTAGCAAATGAACAAACTACAGTTTAGAAAATATAACTTAAATTTGGGTCCATGTCAAGTTTGTTAGTTCCCAAAAATAATTAACATGTAATAAATATTATGATAAAATGCATAATTAAATCTCAACTCAAATTTATTACTCAATATCTACATGTTTTCTGTCCAAAAAATTATACAATTACATAAAATAAATAATCAAATTGTATCATTATAACAAACAAATTATATCCATGGTACGTGGCCCATTTTGTTTGTTACTGCCTTAAGTCTCGTGTTTCAGATGTTCATGTATCATTGTATGCGAATCGTAAAGATTTCTAACTCTAACGCACTAGGCACGCAGCGAAAAAATCCAATTGGTAATTATTAAGTCAATTACGTAATTAATACAAATATACGACATATAAAAGCGATTTTAAGCAATGAATATCCGTTATTATAATAATTTAATATTAGTCAAGTTGCTTTGATATGTGTGAATCCTTGGGATATTGCAGATTCATATTCCATTAATGGAAGTAATTTGATTGTAATCTCATTATATTTAGAATTTACATCAGTTCTACATATATAAAGACAAAGCCCCCATCGATTGGGGCTTCTATCTCGATAGCACAGTTGGTTAGTGCGGAACTCTAGCAAGGTACAGGTTGTAGGTTCCAATCCTACTCGAGGTAAACTTTCTATTAATGTATTTAGTAAAATCAATAATAATTTTATTTAAATAAAGAACCGTATTTAGACTTACTGAGATTGAGAAATACACCTATTGATTCACATCTGCCTTCCCCAAATGAAATGATAAATGAAAATTGGTAGGTAGGTATATTATCAAAATTTAGTAAAGTAAAATTCTCAACGAAACATGGAGTGGTAAATTTCGATAAGAAAATAGGTAAGCTAAACAGAAAGACTATTTTGATAGAACAACAAGAGTACTTAATAACCTTAAACAAGGGGATAAAGTGTATGTAGAGACCGTAATAATGGACTGTGAAATAGATCAGGTATTATACTTAATGATAATGTATGTCCAAGATCATATGAAGTAAAAAATCGGAACAGGTAGTAGAATAAATAGAAACCACGTTGTTCTACACGTTTAAACATCATCCTTTGCGAAATAATCTTTGTTCAACTCCAGAACAAAAATGAATGATTAAATATTCTTGAAATTTGGATATATGATTAAGGAGGATATGTGCGAGTGAACTATGTTGCTATAATTAAAAAAAAATAGTTTACTCAAACAGTTACTTTGAAGTTGATGAAATAATAAATAGTTGTAAAACTAAACTTGAAAACAGACATTTTCGCACATAATGACATAGAATTATAACAGATACACTATTTTTAAGAATAATTTTTATTAAAAATTTAATAATAAGTTATGTGGAATTGAAATTTGTTTAACTATTTCGGTCATACTATTTAGCTCGGCTAATTAGTAACTTTACCTGTTATGTTAAAGTAATGGGTATATTCTTGAACAAGTTTTGAATTCTGCCAATATTAGGTAAGTAAGATATAAACAATGGATTTGATGTATTCTAAAGACATTTATTATAATTGATAAATAGACTAAATAGACACTAATCATGAGTATTGAATTTGATGGTGTAAGATAATAAATTTGTATGTATTTGGAAATAGTGATACAAAAATTCCAAACATTATAATTACCGATTTACGAGCAATTATCTATCTAATCACACCTATGGTTTTGTTTGCTGTTTAATAACCAATTAATCTGTATTTGTTAATTATTTACTTTCACCCTAAGATTGGTATCATATATGAGCAATATGTTACCTAAGATTGGTATGGTATATGAGCAATATGTTTATTCATTCATTCATTAGTATGATGCAATTGAATTGTGCATTTTTTCTAAAATGATTTTCATTTCACCTTGAAAGAAAATCATAACTAGTATTATCAGGTACAAGGCCAATTAAACATTACTAAAAAATTATTTTGCGATTTGGTGCTTTCAATGTCGAAAGAATTTATAAGGACCAAGATTTATGGCAAAATGTAATGTTGCCCAAATTACTCAAATTTTTATAAAAAACGTATTCTCCCAGAAATTATTGACGCCCCAGATCCAAAGGGAATGAAGATTAGGGAGTTTACGTAGAATCATAATTATAAGTAAAGTAAAATCAATTTTGTAATTCATTTTATAATATTTTTTTGACATTGCAAAAAGTGATTAAATATAATTTCTCATTTATTCTTTAATTTTATTAAGGTGTTTCATAAAGATGTCTTCATAAAGCATTAATTGAGATGCATACCTATCTACAGGAAGTCTACTGTTTAAATAGAATTATAATGTTAGGGGATTTTAACATTCCACTTTTTTCTACCTCCGACATAAATGATAATAAGTCTACAGTAATGTGTAATTTTTTAAGCATATTTCATTTACAACAATGTAATAGTATTGTTAATAGTCGTGGTAGATTGCTAAATCTAATTATTACTAATTTTAAGTGTTCTATATATCATGATGAGTTACCAATTGTTATTGAAGACTGTTATCACCCAGCTTTAAATATAATGATTGAATGTAAGAATAAACATAGCATGCATTTCGCTGTAAATAAGAATAATAAGAAATACAATTTTCGTAAAGCTGATTATCCAAATTTATACAATGAACTTTTAAAAATAAATTGGACTTTTTTATATAGCTTATCTGTGAACAGTTTTATAACGTTATTTATGCACTTTTTGATTTCTATGTACCCGTTTGCTCTAACACATCCAATACATATCCTAAGTGGTTTACACATTAAAGTAAACATAACATACGCCTTAAAAATAAATACCTAGCTAAATACAAAAAATTGTGTTCAGATTACGACTACAATGGATACAAACGTCTTCCTAAATTGACAAAATCGCAAATATCTTCTGCATATAAAAACTATATTTTCCGAGTTGAAAATTCTGTGACATCCAACGGTGGCTAATTTAGCATGCATGACTTATTTTTGCTGTACTGGATGATCGTGGCCAAATTGATGTCATTTATACTGACTTTGCTAAGGCCTTTGACCGGATTCCACATGCCATTGCCTTAGCTAAATTAGAATATTTTGGTTTTAGTAACTCATTAATATCCGTACTTGGATCTTGTTTAAAAAATCGTTCACAACAGGTTACTTATAATAATTTTACGTCTGCTACCATTGAACCCACTTCTGGTGTGCCTCAATGCTCTAACCTGGGCCCTCTACTATTTTCATTATTCATTCATGATCTCGCCGAAAAAATAGACTGCGGCAAATTACTTTTTTCCGATGATCTCAAAATATTTGCTCGCATATTATCCGTCGAAGATTGTAAGTTTATTCAACGTCAACTTGACACCATAGATGAATAGTGTATTTCTAATAACTTGTCCTTAATTATCGCTAAGTGCAAAATAATTACTTATACCAGAAAAGTAAATTCAATTCAATTTAACTATACAATTCATGCATCTATTCTACAGAGGACTGAGGTTGTCAAAGACTTTGGAATACGTTTTGACAGTGAGTTATCATTCAATCATCACCTTCATATGCAAACACGAGCTTCTATAACTACACTTGGATTTATAATACGTAATTGCAAATCTTTTTGTAATATAACTTCTTCAAAAGTTTATTTTTTTCTTTAGTTCGTTCAATGCTTGAATATTGTTCGCTAATCCTATTTACATTAATCAAAAGAATCTTATTGATCGCGTCCAATGAAAATTTTTAAAGATATTAGTTTTTAAAATGGATAACGTGTACCCTCAACGAGGCTATCAATACGACCCTTTCTTTCAAAGATTCAATTTTCATACTTTAGAACTCCGGCGCCATAAGCATTATCTTAAATTTTTATATAAACTCTTGCACAATGAAATTGATTGTCCTTACTTACTTTCATTAATTCATTCTCAAGTTTCTTCCTATCTTTCCCGACACTACAACACTTTTTATTATCCTACACCTAAAACAAATACATTGTATAAATGTCCTATTTTTAATTTTATGCGATTGTATAATAATTTGCCAAATCCCGTAGACAATAATGCTGGTACACTTAAGAGCCCTTTAAATGCAATTGAAACTTAACGGTTATTTTACTTACTGTTACTATTATATATGTGATTACTGTTTAGTTACAATGGCAAGAACTCGGTTTTATGTTCATTAGTAACCTATTTTGTCTTGGTTTAAGTTTATTTTTTATTTTTATTTAGAGTTCAATTTTCTTTTATATGCGTTACTTTACTTACTTAATAAAGTAATGTTTATGTATTCCTTACTTGTTACATTTTTGTCATTGTCCTATAATTAGATTATTTTCTGTTGGACATTAAACATTATTTTTTTTTTTTTAAGGGTTAAACTGCTATGGTTTTATGGCCATTTTTAAACTGTTTTTTATTATCTTTGTTTAGATACTACCGTAGAGGTTTGTCCTTTTTAGGTATTTTATAGTAAGTTCTATTGATTTCTTGTCTTCGTTCAATATCTCGTTCATGCTGTTATGTATTCCTAACTCTCTTCTTATATGTGTGTACTGTGGACACTCGATAAATATGTGCTCCAGTGTTATGTAAACATTGCATTGGTCACATAATTTTCTTTCGCTTTTGCCTAATAAGAAATTGTGGGTTAAGTTCGTGTGTCCAATTCTAATTCTGGTAAGCACAACTTGGTCTCTTCTCGTTAATTGGCATGTTTTTTTCCAAGGGGTGGTGTGTTTCTTGGTTTTGCTTAAAAACGTATTAGATTGCTTCCACAGTGAGTCCCATTTCTCAAGACACTTAGCTTTTAGGTGTTTCTTAAAATCGCTTGGGTGGGTTGCGATGTCATCTACTTTCATTTTAGTAGCATTTTTTGCTGCAACATCTACCTTTTCATTTTCAGGTCTTCCAATGTGCCGTGGTATCCACATTAGTACTATATTTTTGCATTCGGTGCTAAGGTGGTACAATTGTTCTTTGGCCATATTTAATAAAGGATCCTTAGTACAGTTTGGATTGTGTAGTGCTTGCATAGTACTTAACGAGTCTGTGCATATAATGAAGTTGTTATTATTGTAGTAACGACAGATCAAAAGAGATTGCCAAATTGCGTCGAGTTCTGCATTATACACACTGGTACTCTTATTCAGTGACCAATTGTGACATGTTCCATTTGTATAAACCGCACTTCCTACCCCATGTTCGGTTTTGGAACCATCCGTAAAGATTTTTGTGTATGTAGAATAGCTGGACACAATTTTCGATATGTGTGCATGATATGTAACAGGTAAGGTATCTTGTTTTTTAAAATCAGTTAAGTCAAATATAAATTTGGTATCTAGCGGTATCCAATAGGCATTTTCAGGCGGAGTGTGCTCAATTAGTTGCGGTACACTGATATGGCTTCCTTCCATTACTTCCAAGGCCCTTACAAGTGCTGGTCTACTTGCTGTTGGCTTTAGTTTATAAGTTCCGTGTATATCGGTATCTTCGATTATTTCGCGGTTAAGATGTGACCTTAGTGTTAATAGTTTTATGAGATAATTGAGAATTAAAATTTATCTCCTAATGTATAGCGGTGGAATCCCGGCGTCTGCAAGTATTGCTAGTGTTGGACTTGTTCGGAACGCGCCTGTTGCCATTCTAATTCCGTTCGTATGTATAGTGTCTAATGGTTTTACAGTGGATTTTCTGGCGGAAGAATACACTATACTTCCATAATCTATAAGGGATAATATGAACGATTGGTAAAATTGTATGAGTGTTTGTCTATCCGATCCCCAATTCATATTACATAGGCATCTGATTAAATTTAATCTTTTTTTACATTTTGTGGCTATGTAATCCACATGTTGCTTGAAATAAAGCTTTTTATCGAAGACCATGCCTAAAATTTTTATGCTTTCTACTACAGTAATTGGTGTACCATTAATATGTAAAGCTGGTTCCCTGTGGTCTTTCCTTAACCTACAAAAGTGCATTGCTGCGGTTTTGTTCTCAGTAAATTTAAGGCCTGTTTTATCAGCTTGTCCTACAATTTCATTAATTGCTGTGCTGGATATTATCAGTACTATTATTTTTACTAAGAATTACTAGATCGTCTACATAAAGACATTTGTGCACATTTGGATGATTTAAAGTTAGTAGCTTATTAATACCAATAATGAATAGGGTGCAGCTTAGTACGGATCCCTGAGGTATGCCATTTTCTTGTATATATGTTTTTGATATGGTGTTACCAATTCTCACAGCAAAACTGCGGTAGGACATAAAACTTTACACAATCTGCGGTAATTTTCCTTTTATATTCCAGTCATGCAAAGTTTTTGTTACGTTATACCTCCACATCAATTCATACGCCTTATGGACGTCAAAGGTTACAGCGACTGTGTGGCTTCGATTTATAAAGCTATTTAATATGTAATATTATTATTATTATTATTATTATTATTATTATTATTATTATTATTATTATTATTATTATTATTATTATCTACATACTCATTAATGCATTATGTTGTAATTAACCATTCTTCTGTATGTTGTTAAAAATAAAGACTAAAACTAAAAAGAACTAAACAAAATAAGTTAAAGAGATCGTAAATATTCACCACCTTTACGGGAAAATGCAGCTTCATGTGAAAGAAATCAGATTTTGCTTATGAATAGCAGGTAATTTTCTATTGTTGTTGAATGGGAGCAGAGATAGTCAACTACATAAACAAAATATTTCAAGCTGCGACTGAGGCGCCACTTCGATGGTTTTTATTTCAACAAGCGTAAATTTTATATGCCTTGCCCTGGTTTTTTGGAACACTATGTATAGTCAAGAATAATCTTAAAATGCGCACCCTTACTAGCCATCTAATACGATAAATACATTTTATCGAAAATTTCAATTTTATAATTTTTGATTGGGATAAATTAATAAAATAAAACAAAAAACCATTTAATTTACTAATTATCACTCCCAGATTTGAGTATGGATTCCGCTCGTTAGAATACATTACGTACTGCTAAAAATTATTAAAACAAAAACTTACACACGAATCCAATGAATTGGCAATATAAGCATATCTCCAGCTTCTGCTTCAATACGTACCCAATCATCATTTCTGTCCCTAATATCAAAATATCCTGAACCCTGAATTACAAGCCTAATTTCGTCATGAGGATGTAAATGTTCCGTAAAAAATACCTTCATCTTTTCATCATAATTTGCTAAAATATCCCTTGACATGGTAATTTCATCTTCATAATTGTATCCTCTTTTTTATTTAATATCTTCTAACACGCCATCCGATTTCAACGATGTAACATTTAACTAGAAAGGTTAAAATTTATAAGTACGTCTGTTAAGTTATTTTCTCTCATTTTATTTTGAATATTATAATTCAGTACTAATTAATCTTTGTTTGAAACTGCTTCATTTGAACCAATGATAAAGCTCCTCAGTATTATTCAATTATTTGATATATACTAGAAGAATAATTTATAGTAGGTACAGGTTTTGTACGCAAAAGAATAAAAAACACCAATAAAATTAAAGGAAATAGTTAAACTTTAAACATGATTATGTAATTAAAGCATAAATATTTCCGGTTGATAAACTATAATGGCACAAACACAATTTTGAGTATTAAATTACTAACTATGCCGCTTATTTCGTTATGTAAGTTAATGTAATTTCAGGTATGTAGATATTAATTAATAGTATATTATTCAACGAGCGTATAATGATGCTATTTTATTATTCCTGAGATGAAGTTTACGGCCACGAGCCGCAAAAACCATCTCAAAAAACATTAATATAGAATATAAAATTTCATAAAAATCCGATACTTAATTACATTTAAAATGGGAAAATCGCGTGTCAATTTTTTCCGTCATATAGGTTTTTTTCGAAAACTCTTTACGTCCAAATTCTTAAATTAGCTTGTAATAAAATTTCAATTACACAGGAATTTTATTAATTTAATTTAAATACCATTTCTCCTTGACATTCTTAAATAATGGACGATGCAATACCAATAGGAATAATCAGCAACGGTCACGTGTCGGAAACATTCAAAAGCCAAATTTTATTATAGAATTGTCATTTTTTATAAATTATTGTTGGCTTAACTACGTTTTTTATTAATATTGGAGAGTAAAGACGAACCTATGGGGTGTACCCGCCTGAGACATTTTTTTATTGTAGAATTGTCATTTTTTATACATTATGGTTAGTTTTATTACGTTTTTTTTAATTAATAATGGAGACTGAAGACGAAGCTAAGGAGTGCACCCCGTTGAAATAAGAGATATAGCTCAAGCGACAATAACAAATTTGTTACCAAAAAAATCAATTGAATATTACATGAGAAGAATGGTCATAGAAAGGCTGACCGAAGCCGTTCATAAATTCTAGGTACCGACTCTTTGATTCTACGCACGAGAAGTACCACAATTAGGAATCTAATCTGGAAGAAAATTGTGAGACTGTAGGAAGGTGAAGACAATCAAATACCAACTTTCACGTATGTAATATTTGAGGGACGGCCATACTGACATGTACGAATCTAAGAAACCCTTAATAGTGATATAGGGCAGGTCCTGGCTAAATTCAAGGTCACTCGGCCTAATGCTTTGTATATGGAGAGTATAGAGAATTTCCATGTAAAGCGTAAGTGTGCGAGTGAGAGAGAGAGAGAGAGAGAGAGAGAGAATGTTTGGAGCTCTTGGAGCCAGCTCAAACGTTTCACGGGAAATTTTTGGAAGTCTTTAAGGTATAAAAATCTAAAAATGGATATGTCAATGTCATCATATCGCAATTCTTAGAAATCTAAAAATATAATCGGTTCATGAGGAGGGGCAAGAATTTTTCAAGGTTGGTGGTTTTCAAGGGTACGATCTAAAAATAGATATGTCAAGGTCATCATCAACATCATATTGCAATTCTTAGAAATCTAAAAATAGTTCAAGGATACAATCTAAAAATAGATATCTCAAGGTCATCATCATATTGCAATTCTTAGAAATCTAAAAATAGAATCAGTTCATGGAGGGGGAAACAAGAATTTTTATGGTTGGTGGTTTTCAAGGATGCAGATGTATAATAAAAGGCTGGGGGTGTGCACACACACGATTCAGAATTAGCAGAAATGAAAGTAGTACACATGATAAGAAAAGAAAGCAAAGAAAGGAAAGTATTAAGTATTGATGAGAGAAAGTAGAGGTTGGAGGATTTACTAAAGAAATTAAAAGAAATAAAACTGGATTTGGAATGTTATGAAATGAAGGACCTTCAGCTTTCGAGGCAGGGATGTGAAATTATTCACATCTCGTCCATGAATGCGAAAGCTTTATACCTTTGCATATGTTCTGATTTTCACGTTAGTACAAAAAACGTTTTACATTTTTTTTTTAAACGAAAATTATTCGTTTTAATAATGCATCGTAAACTGATGTAGTTCTATAAACAAAGCTGCATTTATGTTATCTCATGTATATTAAGTTACTCATAACTTTCGTTACCTAAGGTTTAAATTAAGTTCAATGGCACTAAGATTTATAGTCTTCTTTGTTAATTTCGTATGAGTGCGACAATAGCTATTTACTTATTTAATATTAAAATGGGTTTTGTTTTTACTTTACCTCCTAATGGATAACTTAAAAAAAACAATTATCAGATACAACAAAACACACAATGATCAGTCTGCTTACTGAGAAAAATGGTTTTTAATTTAAACATGTATACGTATACTCTAAGTCATTGAATCAAAACAAGCACAGACTTTTACAGGAAATCTTACTTCCAAATGAAAGGATATAGGTTACTGTACCTTCAGCGGTATTATTCTCATATTCAGTAAAAAATAAATAATGAGCAATAATTCGTGGATAATAGTGTCAGCTATAAAAAAATCAAAATTTGCACTGTATAGGTACTTATCGCAAATATTTAAAAACTTATAAATACGCTCTAAAAATAGAACTCTTTCATGTACCTTATGTACGGAGCATGCAAACATTGAAATTATACAAAAATTACAAATGGAAGGTAAAAAATAAAATCACTTTGTGTTAATATTGTTTTGCAGTAGTACTATGCAGATGGAAACTTAAATTAAATAAAGAAAACGCTTTCAATTACATGCATTTTAAATAAGCTAACCAAATTCGCAAGTAAAGTTTTATTTCAAAATACTTAAGGAATCAAATATCAAATATAATTACTAACTTAGTAACAAAGCGATGAAACTTATAATTTTTAGTATACTTTATTGATGCTGAAAGTGATTACGCGTCTTGTTCCCACGTCAAATACTCAGGTCGTGTGTGTGTGTGTGTGTGTGTGTGTGTGTGTGTGTGTATATGTGTGTGTGTGTGTGTGTGTGTGTGTGTGTGTGTGTGTGTGAGTGTGTGGTGTGTGTGTGTGTGTGCGTGCGTGTGCGTGTGCGTGTGCGTGTGCGTGTGCGTGTGCGTGTGCGTGTGCGTGTGCATGTGCGTGTGCGTGTGCTTATGCGTGTGCGTGTGCGTGTACGTGCGCGTGCGCGTGCGCGTGCGGTGTGTGTGTATGTGTACTCCTCAGTATTTTGAGAAAAAACGCAACGTAGCGTCAGACTAATTGAATAATCATTACCATTACTTTGTTTCAGGTCGAGTACTTGATCTATATAAAACGTTATTTATTGATGCTAAAAGTGGTTACGCGTCTTAAAATATGCTAAAGGATTTTAAATTGAAAAAAAGTCTCTTTCGTGTGTTTATGTTTTAAACATCAATAAAGGCTACCAATTAATTGTGCATGTGATGTGCATAATTAGTTTTTAAAATGTTTATGTTTTAAATATTAATAGAAAGCCACCATTCAATTGAAAAACAGTGTTTGTGCATTTGATTTTGAATAGAAGTAGTAGTTGTACCTTGTACAAAATGTTCATGAGTGCTTTAATATATAAAGGTGTTCCATTCAAAGCGTTGTATATAACGTATTCCTTTTACCCGAGAATTTTGAGTTAACCTCGTTTGAAATAGATTCATACGTTTACTTATTTATTTACACTTGTTGAATATCTTCCACGCTCTTCAGTTCGATTATTTTTATATACGTTTGCAGTAGTAGTAGTAGTAACCGCTCGATAACCCCCTTTTTTTTATTAACGTTAACAGATTTTTCATGTATATAGTGTTAAAGTGTGAATATTCATTAATTCATTCATTATCTAGTAATAATAGTCACGATGGCTTCAACTAACAAAAAATCCAAACTATCATTCAAGAACAAATGTAATATATTACACGATATCTTGGTGCCATGTTCGAGCCGGCAGCAGCAGCTACCCATACCTTCAATTAACAATATTCCAATTATCTCTATCAAAGATAGCTATGTCGAGGATGACTTATCTCGCTATATTGAAAAGTATGTATACGCTACTTAATTCAGTTACTATTTTGTAGCATCACGCCTGCAACGACTGTCATAGCAACTCCAGTACCACTACAATATGGGGGGGAGGGGAATTTGACGCTAATCGGAGCACCTGTGGAGGAAACTGGAACACATCAGACCAAGTATCTTCCCAGTACCTTAGAACAGTTTAAAATTAAGAGTGTTAAGTGGTTGCGTCAAATTTTAAACGTATATACAAAGTGAAGTTTCGGAAGTGTCTCGTGTGGAGCACCTAAGTGTCGAATTAGCAGAAGCTATAAATAACGTAGAGAGAATAAGACGGCATATAAGAAATGCCAAAAACATGTTACAGACACTAGACAATTTAGATGTATAAGGTAGTTTTTTTTTAATTTGAATATGCAGTGTTGTCATGTATAAAAAAAATCAAAAATTCAAGAAAAAAAATTGTGAAGTGGTTGTAATAATTTGTAGGAAAATGTGATAAAATATAATTAACGTGCAAAAACATGCTTCATACATTTTAGATGTTTATTCATTTTTTTTTGTAATTTCTCTGTAGTTTTTTTTAATTTGAATATGTAGTGTTGTCATGTATAAAAAGGTTAATAATTCAAGAAAATAATTGTGAAGTGGATTTTTTTTGTAATTTGTCTGTAGTTTTTTAATTTGAATATGTAGTGTTGTCACGTATAAAAAGGTCAAGAATTTAAGGAAAAAATTGTGAAGTGGTAGTAATAATTTTTATGAAAAAATGTGTAATAAAATGTAATTAACGTGTAAAACATGCTTCACACATTTAGATGTTTGTTCTTTTTTCTTTGTAATTTTCTCTTTTACTGCTATTAACAGTGAATTGTTAGAATAAACAAAGAAAGTTTAATTTCTGTTTTTAATGCTACTACTTGTGGTAAAAATATTCCTAAGGTCCTTTAACCGTTTCAAGAATGCTAAAGGTGAAGTGATTCTGAAAAATAATTTTTGAAAAACACTTAAATATGTTGTTAATAAAAAAAATGTAACCATTAACATGAAATAAAATGTTAGTATAAAGGATTATAATTCTCATAAGCTTGTGTGCTCAAAATTTCTGGATACCTCAGCAAATATTTTTTCAACCAGCCCTCGAATTACTAGATAATGAATGTGTAACATTGTAACTTGCTTTATTCTTGCTCAAGGATAATTTTGTTCTCTTACTGCCTTGAAGCCATTACAAGATGCAAGCATGTAACTAAATGTTAAAATAAAATTTTTAGATTAAGTATATATTAAATCTGTTAACGTTAGCAAAATCGCTAAAAAATGGAGGTGGTTGGCAAGATGCACTGACCTGTACAGGCAAAGGTTATAAACTCACTCTCTAAGGTCACAATTTAAATCTAAAAATAGAATTTTCAAGGTCATATGTATTTGACCTTGAATGCGGTTTATATGACTATATAAGCAAGTACAGAGTAGTTTATACCAGTCAGTACATTGAGCTCATGATGAGAATTGTAAACCTAAAGTACTTCTGTAATCACTTAAATTATTATTAATTTTTACATACCAGTTACAATAAATTAATAAATAAAATATTTGCTTCAAGTCCATTACTGAATAGTTAGCAGTGTGTGCTTCATATTTTGGCGTTGTTGGATACAGTTTTTCAAGGTAACTATGAGTGAGGTTATACCAAGTAGTAGTAATATTGTTAAGTTAACAAGACGTATTATTGCATTGTTGGAAACAAAAAACAAATTTGTAAAGCACATCCTCATAATTAACACTAATATTAAGTTGTTGCAAGATATAATTCAAAGTAAAATTTATTTAGAGGCAACTGAAAATTTGTTTAAGGTCGAAAGCAATTTATCATTGCTAAAGTGACTTAAAAGAGACTTAAACGGTTATAGAACGCTTCAGAGAAAACAAGTAGTGGAATTGTCAATGTCGCTAAAAAACGTACACGCAAATTGGGTTGGTACTCTCTAGATTCATGCTTTAATGATAGGTTACTTACGGGAATTATAGTCAAGAACCCTATTATTTTTTTATAAAACGCATACAATAGTTTTGCACGAAAGGTTAAATTAATGCTAAAGCAAACGATGCTAAGGGTGAATGTGGTCTTAGCCTACAATTTCATGCAACATAAAAAATATGTTGAAGACCTTTGCCATAAAAAATATATCATTGATATTGCACCCAATTTACGTGAGTGGTGAAATGAAAACGTTTATTATAAATTACAACAAAAAGTAGAGAAGTTTTCCGAAAGGGATTCCGGTTGGATATTACAAGAAGTTTTACATTTAAAGGTGAATATTAATAGCTGTGCTCCATTTAGAGGTGGCCTTTCAACTTAAAGTACCTTCCTTCATAGCAGTAAAGCATGCTGTAGTGAATGTTAAACATGATGACGAATATTGCTTCCTGCGGGCCGTTGTATCGGCATTATATCCGGTGCAGCATAATTCCTATAGAGTTTACAGTTATCCTTATTTTATGGATGTTTTGAATTATGATTCAATTCGCTTTCCCATTAAACTAGATGTAAATAAATTCGAAAAATTAAACAACCTCTTCATTAATTTGTTTTGCATTCAGGAGAAAGATATAGTACCACTAGTATTAAGTGAAAACCAAAATAGTGTCAGTGAACCTATAAATCTCTTAGTACTTTCTGCCAATTATCGTTCTGCAGGTTCTATTACTGATGCTAGTAATACAAAAAATAATACTGTTTATCATTTCACGTGGAATAAAAATATGTCAGCTCTGTTTTTTAAATAACTATCTAATATTTGAAAAATCTGGAACACTGGAACTGTGGCAGGATCTGTACCAAACAAAATACACCCACGTACCACACAAAATTAAAAAACACCAAACGCGTTTCGATAGCTACGCTATCATCAGCGACCTAGTCGACCGCTGATAATGATAGCGTATCTATCCAAACGTGTTCAATGTTTTTTTAATTTTGAGTGGTATGTGGGTGTATTTTGTTTGTTAACTATCTAATAAGCAGTGCAAGAAATTTATTTGTTATCGATGTTTGAACTACTTTCCTTCGGATGACCTTCTACAAAAACATGTCATTCAATGTCATCAACTTAATCGATGCTTAGTCAGGCTGCCTACCGAAGCAGAAATGTTTCTGCAGTTCAAAAACTGTTCATTCCAGGAAAAGGTACCGTTTGTAATTTATACGAATTTAGAAAGTATTTTAGAAACGTGCACAAATTCAACATGCCCTGGGGATAATACTCTATTTCAATCCAAACATATACCCTTCAGCATTGCTTACTACTTGCAGTGTTCATACAATGATACTTTATCCTAATTTAGGCTTTGCTGAGGAAATGATTTCATTCAATGATTTGTTAAAGAGCTTCGAAGTATTGTACACTGGACCACTGAAATGATCAATAAAATAATTCCTATGAATACTTTAACTCTCAGCCAAGTTGAATACTTTGAAAGCACCACGATTTGTCACATTTGCGGAAAACCATTAGGATATAAAAATTAGAGACCATAACCATTTTACTGAAGCATTTCAGGGAACATCACATCAGAATTGTAACCTAAACTACAAAGACACCCACATTCTACCAGTTGTGTTTCACAATTTTTTGGGTTATGGTTCACATTTCATCATTAGAGAATTGGCTAGTGTTCAGGGTTCGATTTCACTATAATCATAAATAAAGAAAATAATAGAAGACACTAAAATTAAGTTTAGATTTATTGACTCTTTCAGATTTTGAGCAGTAGTATTGAAAAGTTGTCAGACTATTTGGAAAATAGTAAAAAAATGATTAGCCGCGCTAATTGTAACAATGATGAAGAATTTTCTCTACTAGTTCGCAAATGTGTATTTCCTTATGAGTACATTGATACTTGGGATAAATTAAGTGAGACCAGGCTCCCTCCCAAGGAAGCGTTTTTTAGTCATCTTACTAATGAGGGAATCAATGATGCGAGTTTTGCACATGCGGTTAACGTTTGGAACAAATTTAGTATTAAATCACTAGGAAAATATTCAGATTTGTATCTAAAAACAGATGTTCTACTTTTACCGGACATTTTCGAATATTTTAGGCAAACTTGTTTAAGTACTTACAAACTCGATCCTCTGCACTATTGTACATCCCCCGGTTTAGCATTCGATGCTATGCTCAAAATTACGCAAGTAAATTTAGAACTATTTACAGACATTGATATGCTAATGTTTATTGAATGAGGAATTAGTGGCGGGTAGCTCAATGTTCTAATCGGTATGCTAAAGCTAACAATAAGTACATGGGAGAAAAATTTGATCCCACTTCCGAAATGTATATTTAATGTACTACGACGTAAATAATTTATCTGAAGCCATCATGTCAGAATTTCTACCATTTGACGATTTTTCTTTTGTTGATGAAGCTAACTTTGAAACTTTGAATTTAATAAGCCATCTCGATGATTCTGAAATTGGTTATATAATTGAGTGTGATTTAGACTATCCCACAGAATTACATAAGGGTAAGTGATCTACCATTGGCACCCGAACGTATAGTTCCACCCGTACCTGATTCAAATTCTAAAATTAAAAAGCTATTGCTTACATTGTATCCAAAACGCAATTACGTAATTTATTACAGAAATTTGAAAGTATATTTAAAATATGGATTAAAGTTGGTAAAAGCACATCATATATTACGTTTTAAACAGTCCCTATGGTTAAAGAAATATATCAATTCAAATACCACCATGCGTCAGCAATCTCAAAATTAATTGTTATAAATTAATGATTAATACTGTTTTTGGGAAACTGATGGAAAATGTACGTAAACATAAGAACATACGTTTAGTAACGTAATGGGATGGTCGCTATGGTGCTCGTTCTCACATATCAAAACCAAATTTTCATAGTTGTCCAATATTTGATAACGATATGCTTATCATTCAAATGAATAAGCTAGAAGTACATTTCAATAAACCTATATGTGCAGGATTCAGTGTTTTAGACGTTCCAAAAGCTTTTTTATACAACTATCATTACGGTTACACGTTACCTAAGTTTCATAATAATACTAAGCCCTTGTGCATGGATACGGATAGTCTCATATACGCCTTTTCAGTTCCCGATATCTATGAATGCATTAAAGAAGACATTGATAATTTCGATACATCTGATTATAGGCCTGACAATATCTTTGGAATTCCATTAGTAAATAAAATCCCCGTCTTAATGAAAGACGAAAATCATGGCGAAATTATGTTTGAATGTTCAGGACTTCGTGCAAAAATGTACACTGTTGATGAAAAAGTTGTAAAAAAATCAGAGGGTTTCACCCGAGCAAGCGTCAAACAGATCACGATAAATGATTATAAACATATTTTGTTTGATCGTAACGTAATAAAGCGAAATCAACATGTGATAAAGTCAAAGAAACATGATGTAATACTTAATCCTTACGGTGATAAACTATTAGTAAATTTCAACTTCAATTTACTAGAAAATTTAACTTTACATAGCATTTTATTCTTCTGTTTCATAGAGAGCAATTTTATCATTATGAGTAGTAGTAATATTGAAAACAAGTTGAAGGAAGAACCATGGTACAGTACTGATCAAATCTACAGAAAGTACCTGAAGCGTTGTTTGATGAGGAAGTGCTCCTCCGAAATCTATTTATTTGTACTGAATATTTTACAACATATTGTTATACCTGGTGTGCTATAAAGTCAAAGTGTACAAATGAAGTTATTATTAAGACATTATTTGATAAAAAATTAACTTAAACAATACCATTAAAAGTTTTATGAAATCGTGTGCTGATAAAGGTTACAATTCCTTAGCTTTTAATGAAGTAGATAGGATCTTAGACACCGCTTAAAATGTACGTATACAATTTATTGTGGGGTCATAATTCATTGTGTATTTCAACAAATGTTAAATCTAGCTTAGAAAATATTACTTCTGCTTATAAAGACACTTTATCTATTATAACTGAATGTAGTGAGAAAGCGGTGTATTATGCTAATTACAAGTGCCTCGATATTTTGATTAAAATATTATTAGAACAAAATATCGCATATAAGTTTCAACCGTGGAAAAACGAGGAGCACCACAACATTTTTTACTGGGTATTACAAAACACCGATAAAGGTGAAACAAACACAAATTCCTGCTTGGGATGGACATGTTGACCAGATTGGGAAATATGGCCATCCACTAATTTAAATGACTAAAGTACAGTACGTTAGGTTTACGGTATATGTTAATGAAATTTTAGAAAAAACCATTGTTTATGTAATATTTATAAATAAAATATAATTATTGTTTTATGTTTTTTTTTATTTCGTCTAAAAGCAAAATCCTTTGATACAAACTATTCCTATGGCTATATAAGTAATTTATTGCACAAATTACAAGTTAAATGTCTAGTTATAAAACAATATCGTCTTTATGGATCCATGATATTTCATCTTTTGGAAAAGGCACTAATTTATCCACAATTTTGTTTAAGTTGATCGTACATTACGCAGTGGTAGCGGGGAATGGCTTTAACGTCAAACTTTGAATGTAGATCAAAAGAGTTGTCAGTTGATTAAGTCGAGAATGGTATTATTTGTATATACAATATAAGCCGTATTGACAAACCCATTTCTGGCTGATCTGAGGAACGGATACCTGTGTTGCGAAAACAGATATCCGTTTTTGGAAAACGGCTATCTGTATTTGAGAAACAGATACCCGTTTTTGGCAAACAGATCCTGTTTTTAAGAAACAGACCCCTGTTTTTGGGGAACAGATCCCGTATTTTTGGGAAACAGACCCTGTTTTTGGAGGAACTACCTCATCCTGGGAGAGATCCTGGTTAGGACAGTAGTATTATGTACTTATATAAACCTAATGACTAGTTGACCTATGTCAAAATGCAAAAAGCCAATTTCATTAAAGCTACTCCCAATGCATCCGCTTGATGGAAGATAAGATTACTTCTTGGAAGAATGATAGGTTGCTGTCTCGCACTTGCAGTGCTGCCATGTCTCAAGGTCATGCGGTGTTTCCTGGTTGAGCAACAACCCCGTAATTTTTTTTTCTTGTTTCCACAAACTGATTCTATTTATAGATTTCTAAGAATTATTTGACCTTGAAGAGCATGGTTTAATTTTAGGTAATACATGAAACATTTAACCTTGATTTACTTTTTGGAATAGAATTATTTTTCTTTCTGTATTTATCCATTGTAGCAAAACGGGGGTTTACTGAACAGGTACCCGTTCACCTTGAACAGATAGTATAATTTTGTACCAGGTAAATGCAATTCAAACGAAAATTTATTGATTAGAGTATTCACTAAATCACCACCTGCACTATTTCGCTTCCAATCTAACATTTTGTTTACTTAGGTGGGTAAAGCAGGATATTTATACCTAAATCGAGGTCATACAAAAACAAATCATAGTTATTAGTATATATTTATTTAGTAAATGCTATACATTAGATAAGAAGGACGATAATACAATATTTCCATTAAGCATACAGTGTTATGTAAATTTATATTAAACTTAGCGTTTATAACATCTTCAACGTTTTTATAAATGTCATCGGCACTACCACTGAATTCTTTCACGCGAAAACAACGGTATTCAACGACTTGTTTATGAACTTTTCGTAGAAACACACCAGATTGTAAGATTCAAGAAGTTTCAATCTATAGCTTATTATATTCTTTAAACTGAATAGTTCTGC